>CAUYUJ010016139.1:175000-233937 GCA_963575745.1 Prorocentrum cordatum | reverse complement strand
TGGCCTTGCGCCGGGCACTGAGCGAAATCCAATCCAGACTGCCGCCAAAAGCTGAAATTTTGCCTTATTTAGACGACATATATGTTGCATGCGATCCGATTGACGCTGCTTCTATCTTAGACGATGCGCAAAACGTATTACACAATGTATGCCATATCGACGTGCATGTGGGCAAATTGGCCGTGTGGGGGCATCAATTTGGGTCTTACCCGCAAGATTTAGCCAATGTCGCACCGAACGCTTGGAAATCTGATGCACGAGGCCTCCAGGTGTTAGGGACACCATTCGGCAAGGAAGAATTTATATAAGCATTCGGCGAGACCATTGCCGAAAAGAGGGCGAAGCTATTGCTTCTCTATTATTGTGCAGTGCCCCGGCTTAATCATCTACTACGCAACTTCCCACCAAACAAGGTTCAATCACTTGCCATGGCGCACGATGCTGCCATTTTACAAGCATTCCGAAATCTACTTGGTCTCCCGCTATGTGGTAATGGTAGTGACGCTTGGGTTACACAAGCAAGCCAGTCTACCACTAAGCTTGAGAGGCACGGGTCTGCGAAACTCAGTACGCAGCGCTGCCGCTGCTCATTGGGGTAGCTGAGCGGATGTCCTACCAGTCTTGGTTGCACGGTTCCCCATGCTTGGGCGAAATATTCTACACCATCTTACTGTAACCCACATGGGCTCTCGCCGGGAACCTGCCTGTTTACTTGCGGCAGAACTCGCTAGCGCATACTGCGAATTACACGGGTGGACAGACAGACTAACATGGACGGTTATAGCTGGAGGCACCCGGGCACCCGAACGACACACAAATGGAGACGATCCTTTGCAATTCTGCGCTTCCAATCACATTGAAAGATTCATACACGCAGACCTTCTCCGCCAACTAGCGTTGCCCAGTCAACGGGCGAATGCGATTTCCGCTGGCAAGAGCCGACTGTATTCGTGCATGGGGCCGTTCGCCTCCGTATAGCTCCTCGTATGCCCGATGTGCGCCGGGCTTACGCTATCAACCGAGGCCCTGCAATGTGCTATACGCCGTCGGCTGGGTTTCGCGTGCATCCACGAATCTCCAGACCCACACGGGCACGCAGCTCTCGCGACAGCTCTCCAAGGCAATACCCACGGCCGCCACCGGGAATTCGTTGCAACATGGAGGCAAGTTTTGACGGAAACTGGATCGTACATTCCAGACCGGAATGTAGAACGCGTGCTGCATACAACACGCATCCCAGTACCACCAACGGATATGCGACGTATTGATTTGGTGGCTCCCTGTTTAAATGTAGCTGGAGGTCTACCTTTATTCTGCGATGCAACAGTTCTTTCTCCGATTTCAGGGAATGAGGCCCCCAGATCAGGGACAAGCAACTACGGAGGGCGGCTGTTGGAACAGGCTGAAATTGCGAACAACAGCATCTACCACGAAGTGCGCGATAGTGGGTTGGAATCTATACAATCACTAAGTGCAAAAGTCTACGGCAGGATGGGACCGCAAGCAGTACAATTACTGCCATTGCTTCTAGGCATGGCGGTGCAACGAGCCGTTGCGAGAACTATTCTGACTCCAGGTGGTGATTTGCCGCAGACATCTCGTGAGCCAGCGTGCCCTCTGGCTGAGCTCGAGATTGTCTGATCTCTCCTCCTCCTCCTCCTCCTCCTCCTCCTCCTTTCGCTCTGCTGAGCTGCCGCTCTCTGCTGCTTAGCCGCTGTTTCACCCCAGACTGGTTTTCGGTTCGGGCTCTTGGCGATGTTGTGGGCGCGCTGCGGCGGAAAAAAAAACAAATCGCAATGGATGGCAGACCCGCCCATGTGGGTCCCAAGAGGCGTCGAACGGAGGTTAAGTGGAGATGGAAGGGGGCCGTAGATTTGGCGTCAACTGTTCGCTGTATCTTTTGGTGGAAATCGCGTCGCTGCAGGGCACAGTGCTTGATCCGTAGTTGTTATCGGATTTGAAAAGGTATGTTGGGAAGTGTTCTCGGTCTTGGAAGTCGGGAATCGACAAAAAATGTAGATGACGGGATTGAGACAATACCAGCATAAAGAACCGGGCTCGGAAGTCCCATGATTTGCAGTCAGGAACCGGAAACGGAAATGCACGAGCGAAATTACAGTGAAAAGCCGGAGTTGGGTGGGGAGTCTAATCGAAAGAGTATGGACAAAGATCAATAGGAATGGGCCCCATCTCCCTTTTTTTCCTCCTCCTCCTCCTCCTCCTTTTGTTTCGCTGTTTAGCCGCACTTCGGGGACTTCCTTAGGCCGGTGTTTCACCCCGTTCAGGTTTCCACGATGGCACTTTGAAATGTGCGTGCGCTGCATGGGGGAAAAACAAGCATTTGTGATCATAATAATGATAATAATGAAAAATAATTTCTTAAAGTTTCGCGTATCCCAACCAGTTTCCGTAGCCTCTGGCTCAAGCCTTTGGGTCAAGGCCGTCGGGCTCGACCCAGCTGGGCAGGTGCAGCGCGGGCCGGCCCGCGGCAGAGCGGAGCGCGCGGGGCTCACCGGCCGATGGTGCGGGGCGCGCACGGCCCGCCATGGTCGGCGGCGGCGGCGGCGAGTTGGCGCTGCGGCCGTGGGCCTGCCGCCGTGCCCGGCAGCGAGCGGCGGCGGCGCGCCGCGCCGCTGCGGCGCCTCCAGCGGCCCCCGCTGCTGCTGCGGCCGGCGTTCCCTGCGCGCGGGCGAAGACCACTACTGCTGCTGCTGCTGCTGTGGCCGCGCTGGACGGGCTGCGACACCTTCTGCAGAACCTCGCTGGTGGCACTACGGCACTCGGTCCTCACGTCAAGGGGGAGATGGACGAGTGGCCAGACACTTGGTGTCCCACCCCCCCGCCATGCCTGGATGTCGCACGCTTCAGCGCGCCGCGGGGAGCGCCTGGCCCCGACACGGTTTGGGACCCTCCTGGCCTTGGCTGTCCTCTCGACGGCGACTTGGCGGGCAGAGCGGCCGCAGGGTTGGTGAAGCTGCAAGCGGCCTGGCGGGCGCGCGCGCGCCGACTCCGGGAGGCCGCCAGAGAGCGGGGAGAGCAGCTCGCGGCTGCCCGGGTCCTCCTGATGTCTGTCTACGCCCGTGGAGGTGCCGAGCGCGCGTCTCACACAGAGCGGCACGCGGCCAGCGGCGCTGCTGCGGTAACTACTGCCGCCGGCCCCCCTGGGCGCCCGGAGCCGCCCCCGCCCCCGCCCACGCGGGGCGCTCCCACGCGGCGCCAGGCCACTGTCGGCACGGGCAGGCGTGCCCTTAGCATCGGATCGGAGCGTGCCGCTTCTCCCATGCCACTCCCGTTGGCGGCTCCCTGGATGCTCCGCAGAATCTTCCGTCGGTCCTGGCACACACGATTCTGGAAGGCAGTTCGTCTGGCTCGAAATACCGACGGCTGATCCTGGAGTGGCTCGTCCGCGTGAATCCGCACACGATACGCATTGACGACCTCTATTTGTGCACGGTGCGGCACGCATCGCCACTCGGAGGCGTCTGCAACATAGTCGAAGCAGACAGACTCCTCCAGCTGGTGCAGGATGCGGGCCTGGAGTCCGTCACCCACGCCTGTCTCGTCCAGGAGTTCCTGGAGGACGTCGCCCTGGCCGCCCCGGAGCTGCGGAATGTGGAGATCCGGACACGGGGTCTGCTTCGGTCCCTTGACGTGCCCGCCGCGCTCCTCGTCCCTAGGTGGGAAGCAGACTTGCAGGCGCGCTGGGGGCCGAGTGGTCTGCGGCCCACTGTGGCCCTCGATAGCGGCATCCACGTTCGGACGTGCGCACTCGTCGGCACCTACGAGACCTTCAGCGTGCACCTCGAATGGGGGCTGGCCGTGTGGAAGGACACCCCAGGTAATCTGGCCAGAAGAGCTGTCGACCGGGAGCTCAAGCAGGCGACGCTGCTTGTACTAGCGCACGCACGGACCTCGACGGCCACACCTGCCACGACGCCTTCTTCCCCGCCTCCAGTGGCGCCTTCTCGGCAGCTGCCGACGGAGTCCGTGGCGACATCGACCGACGTGCCTGAGCTCTCCCGCTGGGACGTATCTGCACAACGTACCTTCTTGAGCGACCTAGCTGTCTTGGGTCGCCGCTTTGGGGTGCAGGCGACGTTCGAGAGCCCGCAGACCTGCCGGATCCGTGGCGCCGCCGCGGAAGTGGCTGCTGCTACCTCGGAGCTCATGCGCATCGTCTCCTGGTATTCGGCGCCCACCAGCCCGGCCCCACGCGCGGGCGCCAGCCGGGGCGCTTCCGTCCGCCGCAGGGGTCGCCAAGGAGGCGGAGCACGAGGAGGCGCCTTGACAGCGGGCGCTGCCGCTGCTCAGCGAGCCCCGAGCTGCGATGGCGGAGCGGGCCGTCGAGCCATGGCGCTGCTCAGCGAGGCGCGGGCGCCGCCACTGCTCCACGAGCTACAACTGCGAGAAGGGCGGGCAGTGGCTGCGAGGTCTGGCACTGCTCCGGCCGCAGTGCGGGGCGACGCTGGTGCCAGCAGGCGGGACGGACCTGGGAGGGACGGCAGTGGCATCGGAGGAGGAGGGGACGGCAGTGGCAGCATTACGGTGGGAGGCGTGCAGGAAGCGGGGGAGGCATGCAGCTGGGACGGCAGTGGCAGTGGTGTGGGGAGACACGGCAGTGGCAGTGGCGATGGCCGGGCGTGGACGTGCTTCCAGTGCCTGGGGGCGGGGGGCGCT
The DNA here is from genome assembly GCA_963575745.1 of Prorocentrum cordatum. NCBI lineage: Eukaryota > Dinophyceae > Prorocentrales > Prorocentraceae > Prorocentrum > Prorocentrum cordatum. Next base: position 229,260 of record CAUYUJ010016139.1, on the reverse strand, counting down.
GACCTCACTTCGTGGCCGGCGCGGCGGGAGGGGACAGGCGCGGCGTGCACCGTATGTGGCAGGACGGGGCTGGCTGTCCTGTTGGGGAGAGTGGGGTGGGACGGCAGTGGCGGCACGGCAGGAGGCACGGTGGACGAAGGAGGAGAGGGGAGGGGGGACGGCAGTGGCGGCATTGGAGCGGGGCCAGGCGGCAGTGGCAGGACGGAGGAGGATGGCAGTGGCGGCATGCGGGCAGTGGCAGCCGGCCCTACCGTTGCTTAGAGAACTGTGGGTGGAGAAGCTGGCGCTGACCGTCCTCCTGAGCCACATCCCGACCATCGCGTGCGAGAAGTGCGGACAGTGGCAGCCGGCCTGGTCGCTGCTCAGAGAGAGAAGTGGGTGGCGAAGCTGGCGCCGACCGTCCTCAGGAGCTACACCCCGACCAGCGCGTGCGAGAAGTGCGGGCAGTGGCAGCCGGCCCAATCGCTGCTCAGAGAGATGTGGGTGGCGAAGTTGGTGCCGACCGTCCTCCGCTACAGCGCAGGCAGTGTGGAATGCATAACCGCCGGCGGACACAGTCGAACCTGGAGTGGGACGAGGCGCTGAGGGACTGGGTCTGCAAGGCCGACTGCAGGTGCAGGTGACCCGAGGCCACTGCGCCAACAGCCCAGCGTGCCGTGGGAGCGGGTGGCCCGGGTCCGCCTTTCTACAAAGTCCGTTGCAGCCGTTAGCTGCTCCCTGGTCCCTGGGCATCGTCGTACCATGCCGCCCCTGGTGTCGTCGTTCGGCGGCTTCCTCGGCTTCACGGGTGTCGCTTCTTCGTTCGGCACGGCCGCCTTGTGCATGCTGGTCTGGGTTGTCCTGTTCATGGGCGGCCAGTTCTTCTTCGCAGGTGGCAATGGCTCCGTCATACCATGGCGCACTCGTGCTGGTTGTTCCGCGGCGTCCTCTTCATCATGGGTGTCAATGGCCTTTACGTGGCGGCGGGATTGGCCCACCCTATACGGGCCACCGTGTGCGCACCGTCGCGTGTGCGATCGGCGGGAGAAACAAAAGAAAAAAGACAAAAAACAAAAACTCGGCGCCCTTCCGCTCGTCGGATCTGGGCTGTCGCATCTCAGTTGTGGAAGGTACTCTTGTCGTCATGCTCCACACCCTGGATGCGCTTTCTTGCGTCGCGACCTGGTTCGCTGTCAGCTTTTTCCGTTGGACTTTTGTTCCCAGTCACCCTGTGGTACCCGTCAGGCTCCCTGGATCGGTGTCCTCGGGACCCTCAATGCTGGACGGCTTTCCGCCGTGACCCTGGATCAGTGGCTTTGAAGGACTTGCCTGGGTATACGCGGTCTCGTCCCGCGTGTGCTCTCCGACTCGTTCTGGACAGCACTGAGACACTGTGATGTGCACACGCCGCGTTTTGAGCGTGTTGCGTGCATCAAGCGCCCTTCCACCCGCTGGGTCTGGGCTGAAGCATCTCGGTGTAGAAGTTTCTCGGAACATTTTCACACTTTGATGCCGTTCTGGCGTCGCGGCTCGCTGCCGTCGTCGGGATCTCCGCTGGACTTACGTCCCCAGTCTTCTGTGCTACTTGTCAGGCTTGGGCCGACGTCCTCGGGTACGTTCCTCTCGTTCGCACCTGGACGTTGGAACGTCTCGCGCCATTTTGGCTGCGCTTGGTCTCCTCGGTGCCTACTTCAGGCCCGTTGGACGCACCGCTGCATGCCCGTTCAGGGGCTGTCTCTGGCTCCTGGATTGCTTCGGCTCCGCCGCCCTGAACGCTTTCGTGAGCCGCCTGATCCGCGGCCCCGCGCGCGTTAGGTAATTTAGTCGCGTCCGCGGCCCGTTCGCGACCTCCCGCCGCTGGCGCTTCCGCCTGCGGCTGTAAAAAAATATCCCAACCAGATCTGCTGTTTGCCGCCTGACCGCGGCCCCGCGCGCGCCCGCTCCCCTTGTCGCGGCCGCAGCCCGACCGTGACCCCCTGCCGCTGGCGCTTCCGCCTGCGTTTTTTTGCTACAAACAAATATTTTTGTTATAATAAAAAACAAAAACCCTCACCCGCGGCACGCGTACCTGCTGCGTCGGCCTATGCGCCGTCATTGCCAATCTTCTCGTATTGCGCTCCAATCGAGATTGACCCGCTCCGTGGAGCTGTCCATGGAGCGGCCGATCAAAAAGTATCCCCACCAACCCATCCAGAAACGATGTCCAGGCAAGTTGAAGAGATCAGAGAAATGGGTGAGCAACGCGAGGGACAGCCGATCCGTGCAAAGGATGAGGCGGAAGAGGAGGCCAGACGGATAGATGAGGGGGTGGCGAGGAACCGAGCGAAGGAGGGATGAGGAGAATGATGACGGTGGGTGGATGCTTGAATGCCGCTCGGATGCCTCTTGTAAGCCTTTTGGAAGCCTCTTCGGGCGTTCTGGGGGTCTCTTGGCGGTCAATGGGGGCTCTTGGGCGTCTTGGGTGCTTCGGGGGGGCCTCTTGAGTCCTCTTGGGATCCTCTTGGGGGCTCTTGGGGGCCTGTTGGACGCCTCTTGGGGCCTCTTGGGGGTCTCTTGGAGCTTCATGGCGGCCTCTTGGAGCCTCTTGGAGGCCTCTTGGAATCATCCTGGGAGCCTCTTGGAGCCTCTTGGGGGCTTCTTGGGGCCTCATGGCAGCCTCTTGGGGCCTCTTGGAGGCCTCTTGGAAGCCTCTTGGGGCCTCCTGGGCGCCCTTTGGGGCCATCTTGGAAGCGATCGATAACAGAAGGGGGATTTCCTAATTAACCCTGCTCCTCGGGAGCTCCCAAAATAGCAGCCTGGACCCCTCTTGGGGCGCTCTTGGAGCGCTCTTGGGGCCGTCTTGGGGCCTCCTTGACCCCTCTTGAAGCCATCTTGAGGCCACCGGAAGCGAAAAGGCGAGAAGCCGAAAATCATTGTTTTTCCTTAGGTTTTTGAAGGATTTTGGCTTCTTGGGGGGCCTCCTTGGGGAGACAATTGGCTTCTTGGAGCTGTCTTGGAGCGTTCTGAGAGCGTCTTGGAGCATCTTCGGAGCCATCTTGCGGCATGTTCGATATCTTGAACCATCTCGGAAGTCATCTTAGACTATCCGAGGCGCTCATGGAGCCATCTTGGGCCATTTTGGACACTCTAACCGCTCGCGACCGGGCCCGTCCAAGTCCAGGGGAGGGGGTTAGGGGGAGTGGCAAACCCCTCCCCGAAGGGGAAGAAGGGAAGATGGAAGAGGAAACTCACTACACCACCTACGCCCAGAGGGCTGGTGGGATTTGCTTTCTTTTCTCGCGCTGCATGTCGCTCTTCACGGAAGAAAATGTTCAACACAGATGCGCACTCCATGACGGAGGCGTGTTTCATCGGGGAAATGCGCGCGTGTTTCATCGGGGAGGCACGCTTTATCGCGGAAGCATGTTTCGTTTGATGCGCGCCCCATGTTCGGGCACTTCCTCGCAAAGGTGGGCTTCGTGGGGCAAGCGCATTTCATCACAGGGACGCGCTGCATCGTCCATCGAAAAGGTGTGAATCATGGCAACGGCACGATTCGTTGGGGAGGCGCGTTCCACCCCATTGCACTTCATCATGAAAACCGGCTGCGTTTTACCACAGTAGCACGCTTCATCGTGGAGGCGCGCTTTTCATCGCGAAGGCGCTTTTTTTTGCAAACATGCGTTTCGCCAGGGAGACGCATTTCACGGAGGCGTTTTTTCATCTCGGCAACGTGTTCCACGCCAATATTCCCCAAACAGCTTGCTGAACGGGGTGCTGTTGTGATAGAAGCTAACTCCGGCCGAGGGAAGGGGAAGCAGAGACATCTTCACAACAATTTGATGGTCCTGGCCGTTTCGCTTGAGACATCCTCACAACTCTCGTTTCTGAGTTGGCCGGGATTGGCCGTTTCGCCTGAGAGATCCTCAAAAAATTGCGCTCCAGGACGCCGCGCGAGACGTGGTCCGGGCCGTTTCGCTTGAGACATCCTCGAAACTCTGAGCCCCGAGGTGCCGTGCGAGAGGTGGTTTGGGCCGTTTCGCTTGAGACATCCTCGAAATTCTGAGCTCTGAGATGCCTTGCGCGAGGTGGTCCAGCCCGTTTCGCCTGAGACATCCTCGAAACTCTTACCTCGAAGATGCCGCGCGAGAGGTGGTCCGGCCCGTTTCGCCTGAGACATCCTCGAACTTCTGAGCTCTGAGATGTCCTGCGCGAGGTGGTCCGGCCAGTCTCGCCTGAGACATTCTCGCGACTCCGAGCTCTGAGATGCCGCGCGCGAGGTGGTCCAGCCTGTTTCGCACAAAACATTTTCGCAATTCTGAGCTCCCAGATGCCGCGCAAGAGGTGGTCCAGCCTGGGGGCCCAAAAGACCACATGTTACATATCCTCCCTGGGAGCTTGGGAGCCCGCCTGAGATATCCTGGAACTTCTGAGCTCTGAGATGCCCTGCGCGAGGTGGTCCGGCCCGTCTCGCCTGAGACATCCTCGCATCTCTGAGCTCTGAGATGCCGTGCGCAAGGTGGTCCGGCCTGGAGGCCGCAGGACGCCCAGGACAAAGCCCAGGGGGCCCCAAAAGATTCCCAAGAGGCTCCCAGGAGGGCCCAGGAGGCCGACTGTCATAACGTGTCAAGTTAATACACATCTGGTGTCGATTCGTTTTCCTGCTCGTGTCTCACCCTCCAATTTGAAGGGCCCAAGCGGCCACAGCTTAGATATCCCTCCTGTGTGCCCCAAGAGGCTTCAGGAAACCCAGGAGGAGTTCAGGAGGCCACAGGAGGCCCAGGAGGAAGCCTCAGGAGGTCCCTAGTAGGCCCGAAGAGGCACCAGCAGGGCCCCGCAACTCAAAGCTCAGAGACGCCGCGCTCGAGGTGGTCCGGCCCGATTCGCCCGAGACTTCCTCGCAGCACGTTTCGCAAGAGACATCGTCACAACTCTGGCGTCCGAGATGCCGCGCGCGAGGTGGCCCAGCCCGTTACGCTGGAGGCATCCTCGCAACTCTAGGTTCCGAGATGCCGTTCGGGATGAAGAGGAGGTGGAGGAGGAGGAGGAGGAGGAGAAGGAGAAGGAAGGGAGAAGGAGGAGATGGATGATGTGCATGAGGGAGCAGGCAAGAAGAGGGGGAGGAGGAGGAGAAGGAGGAGGGAGAAAGAAGGGAATTGCAGGAGAGGACCTAACCAGAAGCGAATGCGACGTGGACTTGTCAGAACGTGTGCGAGAGATTGTCCGGCCCGTTTCGTTTGAGACATCCTTCCAATACTGAGCTCCAAGATGTCGCTCGCGAGGTGGTCCGGCCCGTTTCGATTGAGCCATCCTCGCAATGCGAGGCTCGAAGATGTTGCGCGCGAGATGGTCTGGCCCGTTCTGCCTGAGACGTTTCGTAGCACAGGGGCTCCAATCACAACCTCTCTCATTCCTTCTCCCGCCTCCTTCTTCCCACTTCCTGCCTGGCTCCTCTTCCCTCCTCCCTCCTCCCGCCTCCCGCCTCCCGCTGCTGCGCCTCTGCCTCCGCCTCCCCGTCCCCGCCGTCGTCGCTTCTGCCGCCTCAGCATCCGTCATGCGCGCACTGCCTTCCGCCCTCCCCAGGCATCCGACGTCACGATTTTTTCCCCAAACAGCTTGCTGAACGGGGTGCTGTTGTGATAGAAGGTAACTCCGGCCGAGGGGAAGGGGAGCAGAGACATCGTAACAATTATAGCCGGAGTGCAGTATCCCCTAACAGGGTTTTTAGACCCACTGCGGTTTCCAAGGTCGATTGCGTGCCCGTCCAGTGCGGGCTGGCATGGCATGTTAAACATGCCTCCTCCTCTTCCTCCTCCTCCTCCTCCACCTCAACCTCCACCCCCTTTCATCCCGAACGGCATCTCGGAGCCCAGAGTTGCGAGGAAGAGTTGCGACGATGTCTCGGGCGAAACGTGTTGCGAGGAAGTCTCAGGCGAAACAGGCCGGACCACCTCGAGCGCGGCGTCTCAGAGCTCAGAGTTGCAGGGGCCTCCTGGGGCCTCCTGGGACCTCTTGCTGACCCCCTGGGGCTTCCTCCTGGGCCTCCTGTGGGCTCCTGGACCCCACCTGGGGCTTCCTGAAGCCTCTTGGAGCTCCCAGTGGGATATCTAACATGTGGCCGTCGGGCCCCCCCAAAATAGAGGGGGGGGTAAGAGCAGGAAAAATCAACGAATCGACACCAGATGTGTATTCACTTGACACGTTATGATAGGGGGGCCTCCTGGGGCCTCGTGGGAGCCTCCTGGGAATCTCCTGGAGACCCCTGAGGTCTGTCCTGGGCGTCCTGCGGCCTCCTGAAGCTCTCTGGGGCCTCCTGGGGCTCCCAGGGTCCCAGGGAGGATATGAGCATGTGGTGGTCTTCTGGGTCCCTAGGCTGGACCATCTCTTGCGCAGCATCTGCGAGCTCAGAATTGCGAGAATGTCTTGTCGAAACGAACCTGACCACCTTGCGCACGGCATCTCAGAGCTCAGAGTTGCGAGGATGTCTCAGGCGAGATGGGCCGGACCACCTCGCGCGCGGCATCTCGGACCCCAGAGTTGCGACGATGTCTCGGGCGAAACGTGCTGCGAGGAAGTCTCAGGCGAAACGGGCCGGACCAGCTCGAGCGCGGCGTCTCAGAGCTCAGAGTCGTGTGGGCCTCCTGGGGCCTCCTAGGGCCTCCTGGTGATCTCCTGGGGCTTCCTCCTGGGCTTCCTGTGGCCTCCTGGACCCCACCTGGGGCTTCTTGAAGCCTCTTGGGGCTCCCAGTGGGATATCTAACATGTGGCCGTCGGGGCCCCCCAAAATAGAAGGGGGGCACAAGAGCAGGAAAAATCAACGAATCGACACAGGATGTGTATTCACTTGCCACGTTCTGATAGGGGGTCTCCTGGGGCCTCCTGGGAGCCTCCTGGGAATCTCCTGGGGACCCCTGGGGCCTGTCCTGGGAGTCCTGCGGCTTCCTGAAGCTCTCTGGGGCTTCGGTCCCAGGGAGGATATGTAACATGTGGTCTTCTGGGCTCCCAGGCTGGACCACCTCTTGCGCGGCATCTGGGAGCTCAGAGTTGCGAGATTGTCTTGTGCGCAACGGGCTCATGTTGAGGCGGCAGAAGCGACGACGGCGGGGACGGGGAGGCGGAGGCAGAGGCGCAGCAGCGGGAGGCGGGAGGAGGGAGGAGGGAAGAGGAGCCAGGCAGGAAGTGGGAAGAGAGAGGCGGGAGAAGGAATGAGAGAGGTTGTGATTGGAGCCCCTGTGCTACGCAGCGTCTCAGGCAGAACGGCCCAGACCTCGGTTTTGTCGATGCACTTGCGATCGAACCTGGATGAGGGAGCGGAGTGCGAATCGAGAGAGATGCTAGAAACGGCCTTGGAGGCGGTGAGCGCGGGAGGCATGACGCCGGGGCCGGAGCCAAAATCAAAGACGCAAGCCCCAAGCCCGCGAGTAGGTAGTGGTGGTCGTGGTTGCTTCGTAATGGTTTTCCTGCTCGGTGTGGTAACTGGTATTGAAGTGTTGGGTTCAACATAATTGCATTACCGTTTGTATTTCATTTGCAAATCTTCCACTTCACGGTCCCAACGCCAATCGTTGCAGAACTCTGTCGAACCCGAGAGGTCTTGGGTTCGATGCTTCTCCGATACGTTATCCCGAATCTGGTGTCAACCCGTGCAATAAAATTCGCCGGCCCAACGGGCCAGAGGCGTGCTAAGATCTCCGGTAACTTGTTAACAATATTTCTAGTTCGCGCGCGCGGAGCGGCCCTTGGGGGCCCCCGGACGAAAAGTACCCCGGCAAGGTCCCGAGAGAAGCCCGGGAGAAGCCACCAGACCACTCCAGGGGAGGGTATTTTTCGACACCCCTCACGAGGATCGTGGCCTCCGAGGGGGGAGCCGCAATCGACTACCCCCAAGAGCCCCCCAAGAGGCCCTGGGGGCCTCCAAAACGCCGCCAAGGAGCCCCAAGAGACTCCCAAGAGGTCCCCAAGAGGCCCCCAAGAGGCCCTAAAGAGGGCTCCAGGGCCGGCGGCATGAGCGAAGCGATTAAATATTATAGCCGGAGTGCAGTATTCCCAAACAGGGTTTTTAGACCCACTGCGGTTTCCAAGGTCGATTGCGTGCCCGTCCAGTGCGGGCTGGCATGGCATGTTAAACATGCCTCCTCCTCCTCCTCCTCCTCCTCCTCCTCCACCTCCTCTTCATCCCGAACGGCATCTCGGAGCCCAGTGTTGCGAGGATGTCTCAGGCGTAGCGGGCTGGACCACCTCGCGCGCGGCATTTCGGACCCCAGAGTTGCGACGCTGTCTCGGGCGAAACGTGCTGCGAGGAAGTCTCAGGCGAAACGGGCCGGACCACCTCGAGCGCGGCGTCTCAGAGCTCCGAGTTGTGGGGGCCTCCTGGGGCCTCCTGGGACCTCCTGGTGACCTCCTGGGGCTTCCTCCTGGGCTTCCTGTGGCCTCCTGGACCCCACCTGGGGCTTCCTGAAGCCTCTTGGGGCTCCCAGGGGGGATATCTAACGTGTAGCCGTCGGGGACCCCCAAATGGGGGGGGGGCACAAAAGCAGGAAAAATCAACGAATCGACACCAGATGTGTATTAATTTGACACGTTCTGATAAGGGGGCCTCCTGGGGCCTCCTGGGAGCCTCCTGGGAATCTCCTGGGGACCCCTGGGGCCTGTCCTGGGCGTCCTGCGGCCTCCTGGAGCTCTCTGGGGCCTCCTGGGGCTCCCTGGGTTCCAGGGAGGATATGTAGCATGTGGTCTTCTGGGCTCCCAGGCTGGACCACCTCTTGCGCAGCATCTGAGAGCTCAGAGTTGCGAGAATGTCTTGTGCGAAACGGGCCGGACCACCTTGCGCCCGTTTCTCCCGGCCAGGCTGATACGCCTGGCTCGGGAGAAACGGGCTGGACCACCTCGCGTGCGGCATCTCGGAACTCAGTATTGGAAGGATGCCCCAAGCGAAACGGGCCGTTCTACCTCTCGACTCCCGTTAAGCCCTCTCGTGCAACTCCATTCCCAATCCCTCCTCCTCCTCCTCCTCCTCCGCCTCCTCCTTCTCATCCTCCTCCTCCTTCTCCTGCCTGCTCCCTCCTCTTCCTCCTCCTCCTCCGGCACGTTTTGAGACGTCGCTAAAAGGTATATAGAAATCCTGTTTGGGGAACCCTGTCTCGGAGCCCAGAGTTGTGGGGATGTCCCAGGTCGCACCTGGTCGACGAGTAAGCTGTCGGGTCGCGGGCAACTTTAAGAAGCAAGCTTTAAGAGGAACTCATAAGCAACTTTAAGAAGAGGAAACGGGGGAGGGCGCGGAAGCGAGGGGGCATGTCGCGATGGTTCCCTCGGAGGTGATATCGAGAGGTACACGGCGCACGTCTCAAAAGAAAAATCGTGACGTCGGATGTCTGGGGAGGGCGGAAGGCAGCGCGCGCATGACGGATGCTGAGGCGGCAGAAACGACGACGGCGGGGGCGGGGAGGCGGAGGCAGAGGCGCAGCAGCGGGAGGCGGGAGGCGGGAGGTCGTCGTCGAACGGCGGTATGGCTGAGGTCAGCGTACTCGAGACGATTATTGAAATCGAATTACAAAAAAAGGGCGGGGCGCGGGGGGGCGTCGCCCCACGGCGCCACCGCGCGCCGGCGGCGCGCCTCTCGGAGGCGTCGGGCCGCCTCCTTGTTGGCAGCGATGCGCGCTCTCTGGGCGTCGGAGAGGGGAAGGGGGGCGGGCGGGGGCGGGGGAGAGGGAAGGGGGGGAGAGGAGACGAAACCCCAATGAGCGGCTTGCTCCTTCCTCTTGGGTGCCGACAATCTGGTCTAAGACAGACTGCTCGTCGGCAGCGTCGACTGCAGTGACGGGGCCAGGGGAGGAGTCCTCACCAGGCTCTTCCTCGGGATCAGAGTCCTGAAACCGAGCCTTCTCCGGATCGACCCGACGATGACCCCGGGACCGACCGAACCCAGCATAGTCAGGCTGTAAAGCCGGGTCGGGAGGTCCATCATCGGGGCAGGCCGAAACAGAAAACTCCTTAAGCTCAGACATGACCTGTTCAGAAATAGGCGACACTTCAAGATCACTCTCGGCGTCTGGGGATTCAGTGAGTGCCAAAACACTGTGCCAAATCGAGCTAGCCAGGGCAGCACACATGCCTGGCGGGTACACCTTCTTGGAGGCGGTGCGAAAAGCACCAGACGCGTCTTTGCCAAGAAGGCAAACGTGGGCCCTGGGACCGTGAGAGCACTTGCCCCGGCCAGGAGTGCAATGCAATGCATTATGCAAGCCAGGCATGCGCAGAGAAACAATACACGTGGGGGCACGCCCAACAGAGGCAGGGTCAATATCAGAAGCCTGAGTTGTGGGGAACCCTGTCTCGGAGCCCAGAGTTGCGAGGATGTCCCAGGTCGCACCTGGTCGACGAGTAAGCTGTCGGGTCGCGGGCAACTTTAAGAAGCAAGCTTTAAGAGGAACTCATAAGCAACTTTAAGAAGAGGAAGCGGGGGAGGGCGCGGAAGCGAGGGGGCATGTCGCGATGGTTCCCTCGGGGGTGATATCGAGAGGTACACGGCGCACGTCTCAAAAGAAAAATCGTGACGTCGGATGTCTGGGGAGGGCGGAAGGCAGCGCGCGCATGACGGATGCTGAGGCGGCAGAAACGACGACGGCGGGGGCGGGGAGGCGGAGGCAGAGGCGCAGCAGCGGGAGGCGGGAGGCGGGAGGAGGGAGGAGGGAAGAGGAACCAGGCGGGAAGTGGGAAGAGGGAGGCGGGAGAAGGAATGAGAGAGGTTGTGATTGGAGCTCCTGTGCTACGAAACGTCTCAGGCAGAATGGGCCAGACCATCTCGCGCGCAACATCTTCGAGCCTCGCATTGCGAGGATGGCTCAATCGAAACGGGCCGGACCACCTCGCGAGCGACATCTTGGAGCTCAGTATTGGAAGGATGTCTCAAACGAAACGGGCCGGACAATCTTTCGCACACGTTTGGACAAGTCCACATCGCACTCGCTTCCCGTTAGGTCCTCTCCTGCAACTCCTTTCTTTCTTCCTCCTCCTCCTCCTCCTCCTCCTCCTCCTCCCCCTCCTCCTGCCTGCTCCCTCATGCACATCATCCGCCTCCTCCTTCTCCCTTCCATCTCCTTCTCCTTCTCCTCCTCCTCCTCCTCCTCCTCCTCCTCCTCCTCGACCTCCTCTTTATCCCGAACGGCATCTCGGAGCCTAGAGTTGCGAGGATATCTCCAGCGTAACGGGCTGGACCACCTCGCGCGCGGCATCTCGGACCCCAGAATTGCGACGATGTCTCGGGCAACCGTGCTGCGAGGAAGTCTCGGGCGAAACGGGCCGGACCACCTCGAGCGCGGCGTCTCAGAGCTCCGAGTTGCGGGGGCCTCCTGGTGCCTCCTGGGGCCTCCTGGTGACCTCCTGGGGCTTCCTCCTGGGCCTCCTGTGGCCTCCTGAATTCCACCTGGGGTTTCCTGACCCCTCTTGGGGCTCCCAGGGTGGATATCAAACCTGTGGCCGTTTGGGCCTCTCTCTCCAAATGGCACAAGAGCAGAAAGAATCAACGAATCGACACCGGATGTGTATTAACTTGACACGTTCTGATAGGCGGCCTCCTGGGGCCTCCTGGGGGCCTCCTGGGGGCCTCCTAGGAATCTCTTGGGGACCCCTGGGGCCTGTCCTGGGCGTCCTGCGGCCTCCTGGAGCTCTCTGGGGCCTCCCCCTCCTCCTGCCTGCTCCCTCATGCACATCATCCGCCTCCTCCTTCTCCCTTCCATCTCCTCCTCCTCCTGCTCCTCCTCCTCCTCCTCCTCCTCCTCCTCCTCCTCCACCTCCTCTTCATCCCGAACGGCATCTCGGAGCCTAGAGTTGCGAGGATATCTCCAGCGTAACGGGCTGGACCACCTCGCGCGCGGCATCTCGGACCCCAGAGTTGCGACGATGTCTCTGGCGAAACGTGGTGCGAAGAAGTCTCGGGCGAAACGGGCCGGACCACCTCGAGCGCGGCGTCTCAGAGCTCCGAGTTGCGGGGGCCTCCTGGGCCCTCATGGGATCTCCTGGTGACCTCCTGGGGCTTCCTCCTGGGCCTCCTGTGGCCTCCGAGGGTCCGCCGTCCGCGCGAAATCGATTCGCGCGAAAACTGCGGGCCGTTCGAAAGAAATCCGCTGGGCGCGCGCGCGCGAAAAGAACCCACAGCATCCCAGAAGATGGCGGGAACCATGATTTTGGAGAAGTCGAGGCTGGAAAAGCCCGAAATCGTGGTTCCCAGCTCTGGCTGGCGCCCCTGGGAGCCACGGCGGCCCCGAGGATGGCGGGAACCACGATTTTGGAGAGATCCAGGCCGGAAAAGCCCGAAATCATGGTTCCCAGCTCTGGCTGGCGCCCCTGGGAGCCCACGGCGGCCCCGAGGATGGCGGGAACCACGATTTTGGTTTTCGCTCGGTTGGTTTTCGCTTGACGGATTACCTTTTCGCTCGAACGAGCGTCTTTTCGCTTGAACGATCCACCCTCGAGGAGGAAAGAGGAGGAGGAGGAGGAGGAGGAGGAGGAGGAGGAGGAGGAGGAGGAGGAGGAGGAGGAGAAGGAGGAGGAGGAGGAGGAAAGGGAGGAGGAGGAGGAGGAGGCCTCCGAAGAGGGCCCCAGGAGGGCAGCATCGTTGACTGTCTTCACTTGTTGTTTCAAACTATTTTGCCTGCTCGCCTTTTCGGCTTTCCGACGCTCCAGGACGGCCCAAGAGGCCCGCCAACGAGCCTCAAGACTGCCCAAGAGGGCCCCAAGACGGCCCAAGAGGGCCTCAAGACAGCCCAAGAGGGCCCCAAGAGGGGCCCAAGTCAGGGAACGCGAACCGAAAAAGCAAGCGTTCTGCCCCAAGAGGCCCCCAATAGGGCTCCAAAAAGCAACCAGAAGGCTGTAATAAAGCTCCAAGAGACCCCCCAAACGGCTCCCCCAAAGCCTCAAAACCGCCCGCCACCAAGAGGCCCCTGAGAGGCCTCCCGCGAGATTCCAACGAACATCCCATAGGCTTCATACCCCAAACCCAGGCACGGTGGCATGATGGGCCGAAAGCCACACTTCCGGAGGTCTGGATGGATTTCTTGCATCGGCGCTGGACCCCCTTGGCGGTGCCTCCAGCGCCGATCCAATAATTACGCGCGGATCTCCGACATACTATATGTATGTAGTTTTGTTCTTCTGCGAGATATGGGGGAATGTGGGGAGAGCGCAAGAAGGCAGTCACAAGGACCAACATCCAGCCCTTGATTTAACAGGACCGCGACCAAAACGCGCTGGCAAGCTTTGAAACAAACGTGGAAGACACGGAGGATTGCGAGCACCGGGCAAGCTTGCCGTGCCCCATGCCGAGTAGTCGGATCATGCGTGCACGTCCCGCTCCTCCTTCCGAACAGCGAAGCTTTAATCTCACGAACTGCTATACTATCTCGGCATCTCTGGCACTACCGGCGTCCGCTGCCTCGGAGCCCATGAACACGTGCTCTGGCTTGCGCAGCCCGAGGCTGGCAGCAATGCGATCCCTCGTCGAATCCGCCGACCCTCGCTTGCTGGAGCTTCTTCCTCCTCCTCCTCCTTCTCCTCCTCCGCTTCCTCCTCCTCGTCCTCCTCCTCCTCCTCCTCATTCTCTCTCTTCTCAAGCCACTTGGGCTCGAGCATTCTGCTTGTGCCTGCCCGAGGCAGCTTGAGGCACACCGCGCGCGCCCCTGCAGTCTGAGTCGCCACCTGCGGTGACTACGGCGAGAGCTCAGACACATCCGTGGGTGCCCTTCGAAGCAGAGAGAGAGAGAGAGAGCGCGCTGACCAGACAGTGCCCCGCCCGCTTGCGGGCAGCGCGGGGGCGCACCAACGCCTCGACCGAAGGCGACGGCTGTGTCGAGCCACCGTCTGCGCGGGCACGCCTGCCGTCGTCGGCGGTGCGGCCCGGACGGCGACCGCTGCAGAGCCCAGGAAGCCCAAGAGCTCTGCGAGCTCGAAGCTGGGCTGCGGGGAGTTTCTTCGGGTCGACGTGCCCCTCGTGCAGCTTCGCCAGGGCCACGGTTGCAATCACGGCATGCGCCGCTGGCCTGGCCACCGGGATGGGCCGCCGAGGCCAATCGCAGAATGGTCAGAACAACAGCTGGAGCCAGTGCGCGGGCTGTGGTCGCTGCGAGCGGAACCCGGTGCTCGCCGCCAATTCTTTCAAATGTTCCCAGTGCAGCCGCGAAGCACGCTCGTGCAAGCCCCGCGTCATGTTCTCCGATGACGTGGCCAGCGACAGTGTCCAAGCCCATCCACAACCGACGCGCAGCTCAAGGATATACTTCAGAAGCGCATTGCCCACCTTGAGACCACCCCTTTCGCGGTGATCGATCTCACATCAAGTGCAACAATCGAGTCGGTGCACATGGCAGTAGGAGCTTGGAAGGACGCAGATCACAATCACACGCAATGCGTCAACACGTTTCGAAGCTTCGTACCTCTCTCCAGCACGGGGAGGAGAAGGAGAAGAAGGCAGCGGAGGTTCTAGCACAAACAGATGAAGCCAAAACAAATGGCTTCAGCTCTATTCGCCAAGGTGGAGGGTGTTGTTCCGCCCGGCGACGAGAACAAGCAGACGGACAACAGCAACAGTTTCACGGCCCCCACTTTCAACATTACGTGGGACGAATACGCCGCCTTCGAGCATGCTGATGAGCTAGGGCTAGAGCAATCGGAAAAAATGATACCTTGAAGCAACTACATGCAGAATTACTTCAATTTCGCGAGCAACGCACGGCCAAGAACGATGAGGTGCAGATGAAGCTCACCCAGGCAACCAATATCAAGAAGGAGTCCGAGAAGCGCTTGGCCAAGAAGCGCAAGGGACCAGAAGGTCAGCCGACAGCCCCTCCGCCACCAGCGGAGGCACCAGCCGACGCAGAGATGCCTCCTGCGCAGGAGGCCACCCGGGCAGCGCACGAGGGGCCGAGGCACAGGCCGAAGCCGAGGTGGAGCAGGTCGAGGCCACGGCGGCCAAGACCTCGGCGGCGAAACCCGAGGCGCAGGCCACCGCCGGCGCCGAGAGAGCCTCGTCCTCGCCCGCGGCCGCGGGGGCGGCGAAGCCCGAGGCGCAGGCCACAGCCGGCGCCGAGAGGGCCTCGTCCTCGCCTGGGGCCGCGGGGAGGGGGCAGAGGTCCGCCCGCCCAGGCCGCCGCGGCCCGACTGCCAGAGGCAGCGGCCGCCGACGCGGCCCCCGCGGCGGGGGCACCTCGAGCAGGTCCTCCTCCTCCTCCTCCTCCTCCTCCTCCTCCTCCTCCTCCTCCTCCTCCTACTACTCTCCTCCTCCTCCTCCTCCTCCTCCTCCTCCTCCTCCTCCTCCTCCTCGTGGGCACGTCACCGGTCGCTTCCTCTTCGCCAGCGCTGCCGTCGTGGGGGGCAGAATGTCGGCGCGCCATCGAATCCGAGAGCAGGTGGACTCATTCCCTCGTCGTCAACGTTACCTCGTGGGGCGGGAGCACCTCGAGCAAGAACCTCGAGCAAAGTCACCGGTCGTTTCCTCTTCGCCAGCGTTGCCGTCGTGGGGGACGGAATGTTGGCGCGCCATCGAGTCCGAGAGCAAGTCACATCTCGACCTCTGCGGCCTGGTTGGAACTCACTCCGCGGCCACCGGCCTTAAGAAGTGGGACAAGAAGGGTCGTTTCCAGCATCCACGGTTGATTGCGAACAGAGCTCGGCCATCGGCCAAGTTAATATCCCGTCCTCGTCAGGAGTCAGTTAGTGAAGGAGGCGAATGGCTTCTGGCACGAAGGCATTTGCAGACACATCAACTTCTGTCGAGTGAGAGCTGGCGAGTGTGCACGCCCGGGGTAACGCGTGCTGGGACGGGTTCGTCCCCACTCCCATTCATTTCACAAGTCTCTCAGTTGCAGTAGTCTGTTTATACACGCACCCTTTAGTTGGCATGGGAGGAGCTAGCGTTGGTCGCTTCCACCACCTCGGTTCTCTCCTCGCATCTCTTCAGGTGCCCTGGGTGGGTGCAGGAGATTTTAGCATTACCCCCCAGGCGCTAGGGCATTCGGGATATGTTAATTTGTCGGAGGCCAAATCATCCAAGCCCCAGTTGGAACAACTTGTTCGTCTGGTCGCCAAGGGTCTCACAATGACTATTTGCTCTGTAGCCTTCCGGCCGGATCCTACATACAACAAGGTTCACTGTGTAATGTCATTCGGCGGGGTCCCAGTTAGCTGACCGAATGCTGTCTTTGCCAGGTAAGCTCCCACATCCAGTTCGGCCTCGAAAATCTGCAACTTCTGGCTCTAAAGCGTGCCAGACACAAGGAGAATCGTGTTAGGCAGGCCTTGTCGAGGCAACGTAGGTGTGAAGTGTGCTATTCAAAATTCGGGGATCGCTTAGAACCCAGCCCACCAGAAGTGCCTCAAGAAAGCTAACTAAGCAACCGTTGTTCTTTTTTGGGGCGATCCCACAGGTGAAAGAGAGGGAGACCTCGATGCACGGCAGATGCAAAAGGAAGACGGGCTCTAGTTTGATCAAGTTGAAGCCTCTCCGTGCGTTTGTGCCACCCCCATCCCCACCCAACTTCGACGAGCCCCGGGGAGAGACTCCACGCCCGACTTTTATGATATATAGATATTTATGGAATGGACTTCGTGCTCAAGTTGGCTTCCCCCCTATCTCAGGCGTTGGAGACGTTGCACCCGGGATGAACCACTTGCCTTGTGGATGCCATGACAATGGACACTCTAACAATCCTATCATTGAATTACACATGTGTTTAACATGTGTAAAACATGTTCTAACCATGTTTCAAACATGTTTTATATATTTTAAACATGCTTGAAACATTTTTTAGTTAGACATATGGAAATTATCTTGCAGCATGCTTCCTCTCCATTAATCGACTTCCACAACACTTGCCCGGCCAGATGTTACTATTGCGGGCACGGTCGCCCACAATCTCTCCGACATCAGGGATGCGAAAGGAGAGCATTGGCATGGTGTTTCGTGTCCCGAACTACGAGATCCTGACCGGCTAGATTGGGCAGCATGTTCGGAAGCGAGGCGTGTAGCTGAAAATGGGCCTCTTACGGATTTATCCCCTGCGGGCGCCCGTGCCGCCATTCGCAGAAACCGACCCAAGCTTGGCCAGGGCGCGGACAAATTGTTGCAGTTAGATTTCGAACGTTTACCAAGTGCAGGGTTGCAAGGGCTCATCGACATATTCAATGCTATGGAATCTGTCCTGGCATGGCCACCTCAGAAGCAACCCGGAATCGGTCACAGGATGACCAAGCACAAGAGCACAAATGATCGCGTCATTGGCATCCTCACCATGTTCGCCAGAGTGTGGTCCATCTGCTGTGAACCCGAGGTCGCAGAGTGGGCTGAGCTCAGCGCTCTGCCGTGGGACGTGGCCATAGCTGGAGGCGCTGCCCTGAGAGAGGCTGTTTTTTTATGAGTGCTGGATGAAGGACCGGTCAGATCACTTACCTCTTACCATCAGCAACGGCCTCTGAGACATCAAAGGATGCTATGATGCAGCCGCTTAGGATTTACTCATTGGAGGTGCTTTGAACCTTTGCTTCCTCCTACCATCCTGTCTCTGGAGGTCCAACAACGCGCGACGGCAAGGGCCCTCAGGTAGGCAGGGGCTCACTCAGCCCCAATGTGTCCCAGAGTATAATCCAAAGTTTGCGATCAGGTGCCAAATTTACCAAAAAGACGGTCTTCTTCGTGCTCCGCGCCATCACCGCCATGCATCCGTCTTTCTGTCATTGCAGATGGAGCGACGATCTTCCCCAAACTTTGAGGAGGGTCGAGAAAGAAACTCAGTCAATTGCTTGCGAAAGTCCTCATATGCACTTGCGAAGGCACGATAAGCAGAAGCTACATATTGCAGTCACGTCAGCAGTGCTGCGCACACATGCACGTCGTTCATTTCTGATCGTGCTCACTTCTAGTTGTGCTCGTTTCTAAGTGTTCCTGGCCCCCTAGTGGCCAGGAAGAGGCCCAGGATAGAACAATTAGAAATGAAAGGATCCTGGCCCCCCAATAAAACCAATGAGCTTTAGAATACCGAGACATGAACAGTGTGTATGTCCGACGCTCGCCACGTCGCACGGGCGGTCAAGAGAGAGGGTTCCACGGTCGAGGCGTAACAGCAGGTCGCCGACCCAGGCGCCAGCCTAGGTGGAAGGAGACACCGTGCCCGAGCAGCAATGGCACTTGCTTGCTTGCTCTTGCGTGCTGGCTCTCGCTTGCTTGCCTTTGCTTGCCCTCGCTTGCACTTGATCGCTGGTTCTTACTCGCTTGTTATTGCTCGTTTGCGCTTGCTTGCTTCCGCTTGCTTGATTTTGCTCGTCCTGCTCCCGTCCTCCTTTCGTCCTCCTCCCATCCTCCTCTCGTCCTCCTCCTGTCCACCTATCTATTCAGAGTCAACGCTGGCTGATATCAACATCATGGAGGTTTTTTCTCCAAATAGGCTTGCCCTATAGGAGTCCTAGCTCATCATAAGCAATTGGTCTTTAGCCCCCCCTTTTCCAATAGCACCCCCCTTATTTCCAATGGCGCCCCCCTCCCTCCCCCTTTTGCCAATGGCACCCCCTCTTATTTCCAATGGCACCTCCCAGCTATTTCCAATGGCAGGTCCTATGGATTCCTATGGATTCCTATGAGTCGTATGTATTCCTATGTCTATGCCAATGCCTATGTGCCAATGTCTATGCGTATACAGTCCTTTGGACCCTGAGCTAGGATTCCCATGGCTGCTCGATTCTTTTTGCTTGCCATTTCATTCGTCGCTTCCTCCTCCCCCCGTCCTCTCCTCCTCGTCTTCTCCTTCTCTCGCTCTTCTCCTGTCCATCTATCTATTTGGAACCAACGCTGGATGATATGGTTATGTTGCCACGGTCTTCAGGCGCAGGCAAGGCCAAGCATTGTGCGGCGCCATCGGCAAGAAGGTGTCGCGCAACCAATATTGCCCTACTGGGCGAGAAAACCGATCCTGAATTACGAATGGCAACGGAAACTTTACAACTATGGTTTAGGATGTGGGCTCGTGAAGGTTATGAAAACGGGCCAGCTTTCAATATGCAGTGAGGTTGGCGCGGCCAAAGTCAACCAACACCTATCAGGACATCAACATCAAGAGACGACCTCGGCACATCCGAGGCCCAATGGGAGCAGTTATTCATTTGCTACAGACGGGCTGGATTCTCAACTCAGTCGGATCGTGTACTCGGCCGACAGCAGTGGATGGCACCGAAGTTGATTGGAATTTCCCCCCCGGCATCTTTGTTGAAGGCTGACCCCTCCCGAGACTTGGCCAGCGAGCTTCAAGGGGATTGTGAACGCACGCAATGCCACCGAACATTATGCAAATTCAGGTGTGGTAAAAAGGCGTGGACATGGAGTCGCACGCCCGTTTCATCCGGCAGATGCGCGACGCACCTCATGTTCATGAGTTGGGCGAGCTCGCGAAAGCGAGTGCAGCAGGAACAGTGTGGCCCCTAGAACGACGTAGCGCTTAGGCGCCAGCATGTGCCCCGCTGCGGTGCCCACGCTGCCTGCAGTCGGCGAACAAGCAATATTGCAAGCGAGAACACGGCATCCCTTGTCGGCGAGGCGAGCGCGCAGTGGGAGTCGGCAGCGTGCGTTTGGCTCCGACGTGCCGAAGGAGTGGGTTGCAGTACCTCTACCACCCATGGAACCAGATTGGCACCGTGGAAGTATATTCAATGAGTTTGACGAGGGGGCAGCTGGAGCAGGCACGAGACAGTCTCCTCTCTACTTCCCAGACGATTTCAGTGGTGGAACATATTTTCCAATTCAGAACTCAGGAGAGTTAGGATTGGCTTTGTCTTGGCGGATGGCCCCGTCGAGCGTTCCAGCATTCCCGACCTCCATGTCCGAGGTGCTGTTGAAGGGCCTCTGCCAGGACGCGGTCAAGTGGTGGGCATGGGTGAGCTCGCAGCTCTATGGTTGACCCTCCATCTCAGCTCTGGGTTTGTGGTATAGGTTGCGGACAATTTCGGAGTCGTTGACGGCTGGTGCCAGGACAAGTGCCTGCACCACCCGGGCCTGGATGCAGATGTATGGACCCAAATCGGTGAAGAAGTGAGAACTCGTGATCGGTCCCAAATGTTAGTGCTGTTCGTGAATTCCCATCTCGACGGAATTCAGTGTTTCAGAAACCGTACCCAAAATAGTTTATCTTGAGCAGTAGTGCTGCTGACGCAGCTGCCGAGCTCGCTTCCAATCGGCGTTGCCTCGCCGCAAAAGAAGAACCATAATTCATAATCATGGGCATCGAGTTTTCTAATGCGTTATGGGCTTCACAGAGCGAGCCTAGACGCGATTGGGAAAGAGCGGGAGTTGGGCGTCTTGGGCCGCAAGTCTGAACCTGTCTCCTCCCCTCTTTCTGTTCCCAAGATTGGCCCCATGTGTTTCCACCTCCAAGGGGCTCGCGGAGAACGGCAGGGCATCCGCGGCATGTCGAGGCTGCGCCACTCTCGCAAGTGTGACATAATGGCGACATCCACCTTGTGCTGACATGAAAGTGGGGTGGTGGTGGTGGTGGTGGGGGCGGGGTGCGTTCTTCTCGCTCCCCACGGGGGCTTGTCTTCGCGGCGCCGAGTCCAGGTGCTGAACGATCGTCGCCATGCAGGGCCCGGGGCCTAGACGCGTCAAGGTCACGCTCTGGTCGAGAACCCCACTGCACGCGCTGTTGCGAGGGAGGTCGATCACGCGTGCGAGGTAGTCCAGCAGGTTAACGCTCAGAATGCGCGGGACACCCTCGGCCAAAATGGTCGTTTCGACAATGTCCAGCACAGCGGCAGAACAAAGATGAAAAAAGGATGCTGCACATGACCTTTGCAGCCCCCCGGCTCTGCGCGTTGCTCGAGGCCGTGGCAGATCCTTGGGGATCAGCTCGATCCTCAAGCCGTACTTCGCAAGAGCCTGTGACTCGCGGTTGAAGGTCGCGAGGTCCGCGAGGTCGCCCCTGGAGTCTGTGCCCATCAGGGCCTGGGGCGGCGGCGCCACCAGGAATCACCCCCCTCCTGAATGCTGGCTTGCGCCGCCTTCCACTGGATGAGCTGCCCGTCGGAGATCTCCCTCGAGGCGCCCTCGCAGCCGGCGAACGCGTGCCCGGCCAAGCTCGCGCGCTTGCCGGGCCCCTGTCCAGCTGCCCGCCGCCCTGCGCTGAACTTGAGGCACCCTCGCCCCCAGTGTCCCTTTTCGTGGCGCAGCTCGCACTTCGTGATCCTCATCGGCGCCACGATGGAGAGGCGTCCGCGCGCCGCATCTTGACCGCGGCCGCGACCCCGTACTCGGCCGCGCCCGCGGAAACGACCGCCTCCTGGCGCCCTCGTCGGAGGTGCTGAACCTCCCTTTCCTCGAGCCCCGAAGTGCTCCGTGTCCTTCTTCGCCGCCGGCTTCAAGTCCTTGTGATGTTCCACGTTCTCTGGTTGGATCGCTTCTCCTCGAGCGCGACAAGCGCGTCGTCGATCTCATCCTCGTAGAGGTCCAGGCCCTCCACCTCGGCCGAGAGGACATCCTCGGCTGGTTCGTCGCCCTCGGCATCGAAATCATCCTCGAAGTCTTTTTCCTCGCAATCGCTGTCGCCGCCGAACCGACCAGGGGGGAAGGAGAGAGAGAGAGAGAGAGAGAGAGAGTGAGAGAGAGAGGGGTATATATATGTATACATATAGAGAGAGAAGGAGGGAGCAAGGGAGAGAGAGAGAGAGAGAGAGAGAGAGAGTGAGAGAGAAAGAGAGAGAGAGAGAGAGGGAGAGAGAAAGAGAGAGAAAGAGAGAGAGATAGATAGAGAGAGAGAGAGAGAGAGGGAGGGAGGGAGAGAGAGAGAGAGAGAGAGAGAGAGAGAGATATAGAGAGAGAGGGGGGGAGAGAAAACGAGAAAGAGAGAAAGAGAGAGAGAGAGAACAAGAGAGAGAGAGAGAGAGATAAAGAAAGAGAGCGAGTAAGAGGAAACAAGAGAGAGAGAGAGAGATATAGAGAGAGAGAGAGAGCAGAGAGAGTGATAGAGAGAGAGAGAGAGAGAGAGAGATGGAGAGAGAACGAAAGAGAGAGAGAGAGAGAGAGACAGGGAGAGAGAGACTGATCGGCACCCCGAGTCGACTCAAGCTCTTCGGCCTCTTCGACTCCGACACGGGCGCTCATGACCCGACGAATCCATCTGTCGAAGAGCCTAGGTTACGTCTTCGTACTCCAACCTTCCCTTGGTCAGAGTCCTCCGGTTCCACATGATCCGAAGACTGAGCTGCGCTCCCTCCTCCAGCATCAGTCCCTTCAACTTCGGAGAGAGCCGCATGTCGTTGCCTTCAACCTCGAGGAACTGGGACTCGCGGCGGCCGACGCACTGCGTCAGGGTCTCCTTTCTCCTTGTAGACCTTCGAATAGGGCTGTGCGCCCAGCTCGTCTGAGGTCGTCGCCCCGTCGTTCTCCTATCTCCAGGCCCATCCTGGCCAACAGTGCGCCCGGCCAACCTGAGCCGCTCAAGACGGACTCGGACACGTCGTCAGACTTGAGCTGCATGCTCCAGGCGAACAAGCGAAGAAACTTCTCGCTACGGCGCCAAACTGGGTCGTCCGTGTCGCGGTTTCATCGCTCCATCCCCTTGCGCCACTGTCTGTATGGCGTCCAGCCCGGCAAGGCTGGAGGGTCTGAATAGTCGCCTCTAATAGAACTGCCCTCCCAGCGCCACGCCTGCTCCGGCCAGTAGCCGTTCGACCAGTTGCTCCAACCGTTGGCCTCAGCCCACTTCTGGCTATCATCCCACTCGTGTGTCTGCCAGTCGTCATGCGACGGGCTGTCCGTCGGCTTCACGCCCTTGCCGTACTCGTAGTCCTTGCCTGCTGCTGCGGCCTGCTCGCGATCATCCCACGCCTTCTGCCAAAGATCTGTGATCGCCAGCTTCCCCGCTACTATAAATTCTTGGGCAACCTGAGCCACGATCTCCTTCAACTGCGTGGGAGTCCTGCGAGCGACTGCTCCGTCTGGCTCGAAACTGCTGCGCCGTCCTTGATCACAGCAGCGGTGAACCGTTCTACATTGTCCTGCTCTATGTTCATGCCGTGGACCGCACCGCTCGGCTGGTGACGCCGGCCCTGGTCCCGAGCTCGCGAACCGCGAGCACCTCGCTCCGCCTGGGCGCCGGTGCTGCCGCCCATGGCCCGGAACCTGAACCTGCTCCGCTACCAACTGTGGCAGCAGCAGCGGCGGCAGGATGTTTTCCCTTGAGTCAAACTAAGACAGCGTACGAAAAATCCGGGTTCTCTTTTTCTCAATGCTAAACCTGAACGCAACATATTGGACCCCTACTACACGACGACGATGACGGCATCCTCGCGTAGGTGATGAAAATTTTGGAACGAGTTCGACATGCGCGCGCGGCCGACGCGCGAGTGTGGCCCGCGTAAGAAAAGATGTCACGGCTCGTGCCGCCCCCACCCTTCGCGCAAGGGCAATCGAATGATTTCGACATGCTGCGCGAGAGGCACGTTTTGCATAATCAAATAGACTTGTAAAAACAATGGAAAACGAATGCAGTTTTTTCCCCAATTTTTCATTTGAAAAACTGTCGTTGCAATATCATGGGTGAATACTATGTTTCCGCGACGCACGATTCTGCAATCCCAACGCAACCGAAAGTCTTTCAACAATTTCGGCGTGCGCGCGCGACGACGCGCGCGCGTGCACTTCGTCCCGTTTGTTGCCAAGGGTTCTTGCGACAACACGCGAGCAGGGGCGTTCGAACGATTTCGACATGTGCGCGCGGGACGCCAGTTTGGCAGCATGTTATGTAAATGTTGGAAAAAACCGGGGGGTTCCACAAGAATTCGCATGAGCGCAGGTGCAAGCTCTTGTTTGAAAACTACTGTTCCGAAGCAGCGCGGATTTACAAACTTTTTTGGTACTCGATTTTGAAATCCTTACGACACCTCCAATGTTTAACGTATTCCGGCATGCGCGTTCCACGACGCGCGCGTGTGCACTTCTTCACACTGCTTCAAGGGATTATTAAACACTGCTGATCTGTGAAAAACGAATGCGCGCGCATAGCATTTTTTGCAGAAGATGGAGGGGGGGAGGCGATACCGGCCTGCCTGAGATCGTATGACATCAAATTTCAGATGGACGATGGGGCAGAATCGTATGTACATTGCAACACGAAAAGGGGGCCGTGAAATCCGAGGGGGGAGGTCGTATTACTTTAGAACAGAGACTCTATGTGGCGGCGACGAGGCGCCGACGGCGACAACACAGCCGACAAATCGACCCCCATGCCCAGACGACGGTCGGCGACGAGGCGGCGACGGGGCGGCAACGGCAGCGACATAGCTGCCAGACCGCCAGACCGGCCCAGATGACGTGCGGCGACGAGGCGGCGACGGGGCGGCGACGGCGACGACAGAACCGCCGGACATCCAGACCGACCCCGACGACGTGCGGCGACGAGGCCGAGACGGGGAATCGACGGCGCCGACATAACTGCCATACCGCCAGACCGGCCCAGACGACGTGCGGCGACGACGCGGCGACGGGGCAGCGACGGTGACGACATAGCCGCTGGACCGCCACCAAGGCCAAGTTGCTTTTCCAGACGTAGAACCCCCTGAGTGCAAGCAGTGTTTGGGGAATCCGCCGACTTTTTCGGCGTGTGGAAGATGCTGTCGTCGTGGTTATCGTCGTCGTCGTCAGTCCCAAGGAAATTGAGGAACAAGGAGCAAGAACGTCGTAATTGAATCGATTCCCTTCCCTTTACCCTTCCCTGCCAGAGGGGAGGGTCCTGGGATGGGTGGGAGGGTGGGGTGTGGGAGGGGGGTCCCGGGTCAGAATGCCGCCGACCCCCCGGTTCCCGGCGGGTCCCAAGGGGGATCGCTAGCGGGGGTCCATGGAGAAGTCCCACCTTCATGGTCGGCGGCACCGACCGTAAAGCCTTCGCAATAAGGATATTCCGCCGCCACCTGTCGCTTCGCTTGGGCGATGGAAGAAGACGCCTTGCGGGAACCCGCATGGATTCGCCAATATGAGAGTACCGTGGGGGACGGAAAATAAGAGTCGCAGTCGTGTGTGGATCGTATGTGGGCCTGATCTTGCTGGCTACCTGGTGGAATCGTTCTTTGCGGATTCTTCGTAGGTGCACCGTCCTGACCTCGAACCGCGCGATGTCTGTCGGTGAATGTGGTGTCGGGTGTACGCAGGTCTTCCCAAAATTCTCTGGTCACGCCGGATGTTGCCGCCACCGTAGCGACGATCGAGACCACAAGCGATTTTTCCCACTGTTCAAAAGCAAATGCTGGCAGACTGATGGGCAATTCGTGTTGCAACGTCGGCCATTCGTGTTGTAGGCGTGTCCTTGATACTGTGATGACTCCAGACTTTCGTGGATACAAGATTGTTGGCCAGCCTTGCCAGAGAGTATGCTTGCGCACGCGAAGCTCGGTTCAGAGGTGTTTGAGGTCAAGATTGCGGCTGCGTCGGTGCGATCGATTTGAGCGGAGCTACCACAATAATCTCACGCATATTGCAGGAAGTGCGGATCTCCAAGGCATGGGATCTCTGGCTTATGAACAGTGCACCGAGTCTGTAGCTACCACATCCTGGGCCGGGCTATCTCCGCGCATATCGACAACGTTACCTGGTGAAGGTATGTTCGTCCAGCGAACCAAATTATATGTATCGAAGCCGTCGGTTCGCAATGTTCCTTTGGGCTGTTATCTCATCTCGGTGAATGATAACTTGGGAGACCTCAACTCGTACTGTTGGATCAGCGTGACCGTCCTTGCCAGAGCGGTCTTCGAGTTGCAAGGTTTGCCGATTGGCGGGGTCATGTCTGGGTGGCCCTCAGGGTTTGCCCGCCTTCCACGAAGAATCGTCACTATCCGATCCGTCCCAATTTTTAGACCTGGGCTTCCCTTTCTCATCCCCTCTCTCTCGTCTCCTCGATGCCAAGGCTCGTCCATTCTTGGACGATGTATTCTGTATGGATACATTTTTCTGCCGCCCATGCGCGGCTGCCTGAATGTCACGCGTCGACGATGTCTCCGTGTCGCCTGCCTGCCCCTTGAATTCGCATGAGTCCCGCGTGGTATGGCTGGATCTGGAAATCGGAGGCTAGAGGATGAGATCGAAGCGGAAGGGAGAGCCCCCCCACCGGGAAATCGACTTCGGTTTCGGGTTCGTGTCGCACGTGCGGGCGGGGCAGAGCTGCGCGGGCGGGCGAGAGGAACGAAGCCTCCTCTGGCAAGGGCGCGGCGAAGGCAGAAGTCCGCCCCCCCTCCCTGCTGCGTGGCGGGCGGGTGCCGGGGGTGTCCCGCCTTGGTGTCCGGATGGTGTCCCCGACGGTGTCCCATGGAATCCCGTGGGGTGCCGACGGTGTCCCGCGGTGTCTGGTGGAATCCGGCGGTGTCCCGCCGTGGTGTCCCGATGGTGTCCCGTAGTGTCCCGTGGTGTACCGCAATGTCCCGCGATGTCCCGTGATGGTTTCCCGTGACGGTGTCCCGTGGTGTCCCGTGGTTTCCCACGGTGTCCCGCTGTGGTGTCCCGATGGTGCACGTCCCTATGGTGTCCCCATGGTGTCCCGCGGTGTCCCGTGGTGTCCCGTGAGATCGGTAGTGAGATCGATCGTGAGATCGACAATAATATCAATAGTGGCATCGATGGTGAGACCGATGGTGAGATGAATAGTGAGGTCGATAGTGAGATCGATAATGAGATCCAGCACCCCAAAGCAGTGAAATCGACCCCCCGGAGCGGCCCAGAGCAATTAAATCGAGCCGCCCCCAGAGCAGTTAAATCGAGCCCCCCGCAGCGACCCAGAGCAGCTGAATCAAACATCCAGGGCGGCCCAGAGTAGTTAAATCGAGCTTCCTTGGAACAGTTAAATCGAGACCCCCCCTGGAGCAGTTAAATCAAACCCTCGGAGCGGCCCAGAACAGTTAAATCGAACCCCCAGAACGGCCCAGAGCAGTAAAATCGAACCCCCGGAGCGCGCCAGAAGCGCACCGCAGCGGCCCAGAGCATTTCAATCGAGCTTCCTTGAAGCAGTGAAGTCGTGGTTGCCCGGAACAATAAAATCGACCCCCCAGACCGGCGAGCAGTTCAGTCAAACCCCCAGAGGCGCAGAGCAGTTAAATCGAGCTTCGAGTCTCCCTGGAGCAATCAGATCGATACCCCCAGAGCGGCCCACAGCAGTTCAATCGAACCTCCGGAGCGGCCCAAAGTAGTTGAGTCGAGCTTCCTTGGAGAAGTGAGAGCGAGCCTCCCCGCAGCAATATCAACGACCCCCGGCGCGGCCCCAACCCCCGGAGCAGCCCAGAACAGTAAAATCTTGGAACAGTTAGATCGAGCCTCCCCAGAGCACTCCAATCGATTGCCCAAAGAAGGGGACGACGGCGTCGAGAGGAGGAGGAGGAGGAGGAGGAGGAGGAGGAGGAGGAGGAGGAGGAGGAGGAGGAGGAGGAGGAGGAGGAGGAGGAGGAGGAGGAGGAGGAGGAGGATAAGCTAGGTGCGCTCGCGTCATATCTGACATCCTACCCCTCCCTCACATCCCTTACCATGGCGTAGATCCCCTCTCTACTCGCCCAGTCGGATGTCGAGCAGGGCAATGATCGCGAAAGGGTACGCGATGCATTGTAAAGCACGGCATGGCATGGCGTAGAAGAGCACCGCAAAACGTAGTATCAACCTAGCATTGCATTGCATGCCGTGGCATGGCACGGGAAATTACGCCAGCGCTGCAGCGGGAGCACGAGTCGAAACGAGCGGAAGCGCGGAAATGAGGCCAGCGCTGCAGCGGGAGCACGATTCGGAACGAGCGGAAGCGCGGAAATGAGGCCAGCGCTGCAGCGGGAGCACGATTCGGAACGAGCGGGGCCCGAAAATGAGGCCGGCGCCTCAGCGAGAGCAGCATTTTCAAAAAAAACAGACGAAGGACCCAACCATATGCAGGTGTGAGTACCGCAATTATGATTCCCTTTTTCGGTGGTGATCCCTATGGGGCAACGAACCGTGCTAGTGCTGTGCCAAAATGAATGGCGTGGTACACAACGCGAACGAAAACGATTGATCTGAGTACATAGGGAGACTGAGCGCGGGTGAATCTGAGCGCGAGGGCGTCTGACTGTGAATGAATTCGCGTGCGAGCGGGTCTACGTGCATGAATGCGAGTATGCCAATGCATGGTGACACTGTGTATGAATGTTAATAATTTGTGACTGACTGCCTCTGAGTACTCGTGACGCTGGGCGTGGCCGCCGCAAGGAGCTTCCCCGGGACTCCCCGACGGCATCGCCCGCGCGCCGCGACGCCACCGCGAGGATCGCGCCCGCTTCCTCCCCTTCTTTTACTCCCTCTTTGCCCGCTCGCTCAAAGTCCAAAGCTGCTGGCGCAGCGCAGCGCGGAGTCCCAGCGACGCGCGCAGGTCGCCCCGGAGGGGTCCCAGCGACG
This sequence comes from Prorocentrum cordatum, assembly GCA_963575745.1. Classification (NCBI taxonomy): domain Eukaryota; class Dinophyceae; order Prorocentrales; family Prorocentraceae; genus Prorocentrum; species Prorocentrum cordatum. Next base: position 200,885 of record CAUYUJ010016139.1, on the reverse strand, counting down.
CGCGCGGGTCGTCCGCTGCGCGCAGCAAAGAGAGCTAGCTGGCTGGCTGATAGCGGGCAAGGCTCTTGCCGCTGGGCAGAGCGACGACGGGCGAGGGAGGCGCGGAACCCCGACGGCCTCCGACGGAGGTGTACTGGGTGGTGGGGACGCGTGCGGACTGTGCCACGGGGGCCTTCGGTGGAGCTCCCTCTGGGGCCACGAAACGTGTGAAGGGTGTGCCGAAATGGGTGTGCGGGACGCATGCGGGCACACCCACTGGGACCTTCGGTGGAGCTCCCTATGGGGCCACGAAACGTGTGAAGGGTGTGCCGAAATGTGTGTGCGGGACGCATGCGGGCACACCCACTGGGACCTTCGGTGGAGCTCCCTATGGGGCCACGAAACGTGTGAGGGGTGTGCCGAAATGGGTGTGCGGGACGCATGCGGGCACACCCACTGGGACCTTCGGTGGAGCTCCCTATGGGGCCACGAAACGTGTGAGGGGTGTGCCGAAATGGGTGTCACTGGGCGGAGCTCCCTATGGGGCCACGAAACGTGTGAGGGGTGTGCCGAAATGGGTGTGCGGGACGCATGCGGGCACACCCACTGGGACCTTCGGTGGAGCTCCCTATGGGGCCACGAAACGTGTGAGGGGTGTGCCGAAATGGGTGTGCGGGACGCATGCGGGCACACCCACTGGGACCTTCGGTGGAGCTCCCTATGGGGCCACGAAACGTGTGAGGGGTGTGCCGAAATGGGTGTGCGGGACGCATGCGGGCACACCCACTGGGACCTTCGGTGGAGCTCCCTATGGGGCCACGAAACGTGTGAGGGGTGTGCCGAAATGGGTGTGCGGGACGCATGCGGGCACACCCACTGGGACCTTCGGTGGAGCTCCCTATGGGGCCACGAAACGTGTGAGGGGTGTGCCGAAATGGGTGTGCGGGACGCATGCGGGCACACCCACTGGGGCCTTCGGTGGAGCTCCCTATGGGGCCACGAAACGTGTGAGGGGTGTGCCGAAATGGGTGATGACGATGATGATGGTGGGGAGGAGGAGGAGGAGGAGGAGGAGGAGGAGGAGGAGGAGGAGGAGGAGAGGAGGAGGAGGAGAGAAAAAGGAGAGAGGAGACGCGGGCCACCGTCTCTTCAAAACGAGGACCCAACAACACAGGTTGGTTGGGAAAAAATGCAAGCGAAAGCCCAACTCCCGGGAATCCTGTGTGTAAAAAACAATACGCGGGGGGGGGTCGAACACTCCCAGCACGTCATCAGGGGAAGAGGGAGAGTAGTATTCATATTGAGTAATTGTAGAGGGGGAGGGGGGGAGGGGGGGAGGAGGGGAGGAGAGGAGGAGGAGGAGGAGGAGGAGGAGGAGGAGGAGGAGGAGGAGGAGGAGGAAGAAGAGGAGGAGGAGGAGGAGGCGGCTCAGAGCAGTTCAATCGGGCCCTGGAGCTGCCCAGAGCAATTTTTAATCGAGCTTCCTCGGCGCAGCTCGCTCGAGGCTCCAGAGCACTTACAAAACCAACTCCCCCGAGTTGCCCAGAGCAGCTCCATCGACCCCCCCCGGAGCGGCCCAGAGCAGTTCCACCGAGCTTCCGCGTAGCAGGTCAATCGAGCCCCCGGAGCAGCTAACTGGGCATCGCTCGGACGTCCATTCCCAGATTTTGTTTTTTGTTTCGTGCGTGGATTTTTTCGCCAAATGGTCAAGGATGCTCCTCGATGGCCGTCGCCGAGAGAAAAATGCACACGTCCGAGCGATGCCAAGTCCTCGGAGCAGGTCAATCGAGCCCCCGGAGCAGCCAAAAAAGCAGCTCAGCAGAACCCCCAGAGCGGCCCCGAGCAGCTCTTTCGAGCCTCCCCGGAGCAGCTCCGCCGAGCCCCCTCCCGGAGCCACGAGGTCGAGCCACGGAGCAGCCCAGAGCAGCCAGGCCGAACCCCCCCGGTGCGGCCCAGAGCAGTGCAGCCGAGCTCCCCCGGAGCTCGCCATCGCTCGGACGTCCATTCCCTGTGCTTCTGTCGGCTTCGTGCGTGGCTTTTTCGCCAAATGATCAAGGATGCTCCTCGATGGTCCTCGCCGAAGGAAAAATACACACGTCCGAGCGATGCCAAGGGAGCAATTCCATCGAGCCTCGGCCTCCCCGGAGCAGTGACACCGTGCACGGCTCACATCCTGCGCCCACCGCGTGCGCGATTTCAGGCCTCCGTAGGACTCACCAGACCGCCCGACCAGCCATTGGCCTCGACCCAGAATGACTATGCCCAATGCCCAACACTTTTGTGTAACCTGCAGTCATATATATACACAATATTCTTGTAGTTCAAATCTCAGAAATGGTGCTCCGACGCGATTCAGGATTGTCCGGACGCAGCAGTCACCTTGATTCGCGATGTTGAAATCCCAGGAGCGGGTTTCTAGCACGATTGGGGATTTCCAAACGGTTGACTTCAGATGGGGCACTTCCCGCAATGAACATACATTCTTGTATGAATCTAGGCAGAGGGAACTTGGAGAGAAGGTTTATTGCAACATCGTTGGTGCGACATGTGTTTGCACTGATCCTCCTCCTCCTCCTCCTCCTCGTCCTCCTCGTCTTCCTCGTCCTCCTCCTCCTCCTCCTCCTCCTCCTCCTCTCTTCCTCCTCCACCTCTGGGTGACAATGCGTGTGAGACGTTTGGCGCTGTCTCTCTCAAGCAATCCCCCCTCCCGCTCCCCCACCCCCCCCTCCCGCTACTTGCTGCTCCCCCTTCGGGGCGCAGAATCCCGTCTGACGGGCCGTGGGGGACGACGGACCGCGGTGGAGGGGGGGGGGGAGTTCGCCAGCGCATTGCCAGGCACTGCGACGCAACCACACTTGACGATTGGGCCGTAGAGCACAGCCGTCCCACAAACAAATTCAGCATGCAGCATGGTATGGATGCGGCCCAAACTAACCCAAGATGGCCTCCCAGGCCGTCACACTTGTCCCAATATGGTGTTGACGATGGGCCCCGAGATGTCTCCACGATGACCCAAAACCTACCAAAAAAGGCCCCCTGCAATAATCAACCCACACAAAAATAAGGTTGTCAATCAATTGCTGTATACCGCTTTTCATAAGAGGAGCCTCTAAAGCCAGGATACGATCCGAATACTGGCGAAAACGGCGTCTACAAAACCACATCTGGGTCCATGAGAAGCCCCAACTGACTCCAAGAGCCTAGAAAGCACGACTCCCAGTTTCGGGGGTCGGCAGAATGGCGTAAGCCTCTGACATAAATTTCTTTGTGCTGGGCGCAGAAGCCCCACTCGCCGCTCTCGTCGCCGCACACGCCGCAGCCTCGGCGGGCCGCCGTGACCAGGAAGAACAATGAGAAGCACACGGCGTACATGCCGCAAAAACAAGCCCAAATGCTGTTCCCGTCCGGGTCGCACGCGAGGCCCTGCATCGCGCCCTGCCTCACCCTCCTGGCGCACAAGAGGCTCACGCAGAAGGACAGGGCCAAGAACGCGCCGTACAGCTGCACAAACCGGTCGCTGGCGATGGTGTGGCGGACACAGTCCTGGACCTTCCGCTTCGGGACGGGGCCGGCTCTGCCGTCGGCGTCCTCCTGCAATTCGAGCACCTCCACAAGCCTTTTCCAAACCCTCCTCTGGAACCATGCCGGGAAGAGCGCATTGACAAGGGAAATGCCAGCCTGCCAGCGAAGCCACGCGCTCATCTCGAGCGGGAGGGTTGCTCTGCCGGGCAGAGTGCACTCGCTCAGGGAGGGCTCGTGCAGGGCCGCAACGCACGCGCAGAGCTCGCTCAGGCTGATGGCGGTGACACAGATCACGTAACCGAGCAGCGGCCTGTCAAACAGGCCGAACCACATGCGTGCCCCCGCGTCGCAGCACCTCTCCGCTGGGAACAACCACCGCAGACCAGAGTGCCGCCACCACTGGCGGCAGCTTAGGCAGGCCCTCCCAGGAAGCTCCGATATCTCCAGCGCGCCTGCGATGACGTAGAGCATGCTGAGGTGCGGAAGCAAGATAAGGACCGGGATGATAGCGCCGAGGCCTGGGCGAGATCGCTGCGAGAGGCACGCGAACCCCCTCAGAGTGGCTTGGGGCGAAACTTCTTGGGCCTTGACCCTGCGGAGTGAAAAGGAGAGGTGGAGGAGGAGGAGGAGCACGAGGAGGAGGAGTGAAAAGGAGAGGTGGAGGAGGAGGAGGAGAAGGAGGAAGAGGAGGAGGAAGGAGGAGGAGGAGGAGGAGGAGGAGGAGGAGGAGGAGGAGGAGGAGCGACCGCAGGATGGGGATGCGGGCGCCGCGCGCCTCTGGATCTCTCCGCTGCCGCTCGAACCCTGCGGCGACGCGCCGCGGAGGAAAGCCGACGTCTCGGAGCAGGTGCTCCCCGGGAGCTGCTGAGGGTCCTCTTTGCCGAGGAGATGGCGAGGATGACGGAGGAGAAGCAGGAGGAAGAGGAGAACCTAAGTATGAACGCGTGCGGCATCGAGAGGAGCAGCGGCTGCCGATCCCGTGCTACTGAGGGTCCTCTTGCCGAGGAGATGGCGAGGATGATGGAGGAAAAGCAGAAGGAAGAGGGACCGAAGCATGAACACATGCGGCACCGACAGGAGTAGCGGCTGCCGATCCCGTGCGATCGGCGCCCAGCGCCTGACGGGTAACCGTGCGGTATCGTATGGTAGCCCTTGCGGCGCGGTAAGCGGCCATCTCAGCCAACGTATCGGTTCGAACCAGAGTGGGACCAGCCACGGCGAGATCATCAGCGGCACCCCGACCACACGCTGAATCCGAGGCCGCTCACGCCGATGACGTGGCATAGTTTGGAGATGCGTGCGATCTCTACAACACAACGTCCGATCAACTCAACGGTTGGCATACCAACACTGAAACGTGCAGCCCCCGACCCAACATTCACCATGGTGTCGCACCTTGATGTAGCCCGCCTGCACGCCAACGCAGTACGTGCAACCCAGATCAATTATAGACAACGACCAACACCGTAACCAACAACCAACACCACCAGCAACACACCATCACAACACGGACGACAAACAACAACGACCAATACAGAGAACAACGGATACCACGAATCACATACTCCAGCTGCAGCAACAGGTTCCAACAGTACAAGCCAACCCCGACTGTCAAAACAACAGCATCAACCACATAACAGCAGCGACGGCAACTGACTCTGGCGAGGACAACTATCACCGATGACCAGCCTGAGCGACTTCCAATCAACGAATGAATACAACAACGTTCGCGTCAAACACCATGAACATGTGCACCGCAACTAATCTTAGAATTGGGTGCCATCAGTGGCGTATGGAAACCTGCTAGGCGGCACAACACTTGAACACACGGCAGCAATCCTCAAACGTACAAGCCGGCGGATGCACTTACAAACGATATATTCACCACCGTGCCTTCCACATGCTGGGGCGTGTTAGAATGCTGGTTGGTTGCCTAGGAAATCTGCAGCAGTTCCCCACTCAAATGGGACGTTGGTAAGCTAAAACGTTGGCGCAGGTCGAAACATTCTACATGATTCAATCTCGCCAGGTGGAATTCTCAACGCCCTTGTTAGCGATGTCCTGGCTCAGGGGCCCCTGATCCCCCTTAACGCGTGCCTCCAGCAAGAACCTGAGAAAGCCAGCAAGAGTTGTTGGCTTACGGTGAGATGACCCCAATCGGAAATTGTCGTATCTTCCAATCGGTTCTCGTCGTTACGGCACGCCTGGCTGGGTCCCGCCCGATAGCGCCCCACCCGATGGGGTCCAACCCAGTAGGGCCCTATGCAGTAGACTTCGAAATAATATAATCTCACATGGCAAACTCAGACCCGACAGAATTTCAGCCAACAGTTCGTTAATCGATAAGGTCACACCCACTAGGGCCCCCACTGGCAAGGTCCTTCTAACATGGCGGTTCGAATAAAAATCTGGTTAGCACAGCGATGTAAGAACAGAGACCCTGTTCTCGCACGGCGGTTCGAACAATCCTGTTCGAACCGCAAAGTTAGCAAAGAATGCCTGTTCGGTCCGCCAGGTTAGAACAGAAATCCTGTTGCAACATGACCTTTCGCACAGAAATCCGAACCGCCACGTTGGAACAGGAATCCAGTTCGACCAACCATGTTTAAAACAGAAGCATGTTCAAGCATGGCGATTCGAACAGAAATCCTATTCGAACCGTCATATTACAACACGAGTCCTGTTCTAACCACCAAATTTGAACACAAATCCCGTTCGAACCACCGCGTTGAAAACAGAAATCCGGTTCGGACCACCATGTTAAAGAGAAAAAACCTAGACTCGGCTGTAACCTCTCTCTCTCTCTCTCTTTCTCTCTCTTTCTTTTTCTTTCTCGGTCGTTCTCTCTCTCTCTCTCTCTCTCTCTCTCTCTTTCTCTCTCTCTCTCTCTCTCTCTCTCTCTCTCTCTCTATATATATATATGTCATTTTAGTTGTTTGTGTGTGTGTGTTTTTTTGTTTTCTCTCTCTCTCTCTCTCTTCCTCTCTCTTTGTTGTTTTCTCTTTTTTTCTGCTCATATCCTACATCTTCGCCCCCCCCCCCCCGTGAAACGCGCCCCCCCGCGCGCGCGGCGCAGTGCGCAGGGCCGAACACCTGGGGGGCGGCGGCGCGCAGACGCACTGCGCAAGCCTCCCCCCTCCGCCGTGACCTCTCTCTCTCTCTCTCTCTCTCTCTTTTCTTTCTTTCTCTCTCTCTCTCTCTCTCTTTCTCTCTCTCTCTCTCTCTCTCTCTCTCTCTCTCTCTCTCTCTCTCTCTCTCTCTCTCTCTCTCTACATACATATATATATATGTACGCCGACCCCAGAGGCGTGTGGGGGACCCTTCGTGCACCCGACAAAACCGTCGTGCAAATGGCAAAAGTTACACGTTTACAAGCCTGCTCTTTATCTTCTGGCGCCAAACTTGCCTGACACTTCCACCGTGCAATAACCTCGCGTACACAAACTTGCAGACACTTCCACCGTGCAAAAACCTCCACGTCCACTTGCATGGAATTACGTTCCCTGCAGCGTCGAGACCCTCATCGAGAAGGACGAATCTCACTTCCGGCGTCTTCTGCAAAATGGTCTCCCCTCCCCGGGAGACGCGACCCGCTCCTTCGTCGCCATCGCACACCCAGGAATGCACGGTCCCCACGCGTCCGCGGAGCAGGTGCTTGTCCTCGCTGCGATCGGTATGATCGGCGAGGGCCACGGGCATTCCCTCCGCGATTGGCAAAAACCCATACAGGTTCCCGCTCTCCTTGCGTGGCGCTGCAGCCAGGCCATCTTTTGGTGTGGCAGATCTGGCCTCTCTCGCAGCGCATCTGGCGTCGGAGTGTCGCGCGCAGGGACGTACACCGTCGGCTTCTCTGCGGATATCCTTCGGGGTCACTGAGCGCTGACGGCGTGCTCCGACAGTTTCCTTCTGTGAGACCCCTGCTGCGGCGTCACACAAGGCCCTGCATCCCGCGTGCCCATATCCAACCTCACCGTGGAGCCAACCCCCCGGGACACAAGTATCACGCCCGTGCAAAAAGGAATGCGTGTCTGCCGTGAGGTCTTCTCTGCGGAACTCCTCTTGCGCGGATTTCAGCCATTCATCGTCGCAGCGCTCGCACTCCACTAGCTCCGTTACTCCCTGCACGCCCTCTTTACCTCCTCCCCAGCCTCCTGGAGCCTCTGGCCATAGATTCGAGGGCCCCCTCACCCTGCAAAATCCTTGCCGGGACCCCCCGACCACGGCCCTCACCACGTCTGACACCGCCAGCCTCCTGGAGCCTTTAGGCACAGGTTCTTAGAGCCCCCTCACCCCTCAAAATCCTTGCCGGGACCCCCCCACCACGGCCCCACCACGTCTGACACCGTCAACCTCCATGAGCCTCTGGCCATAAGTTCTGAGGGCCCCCTCACCCTGCAAAATCCTTACCGGGACCCCCCCACCACGGCCCCCACCACGTCTGACACCGCCAGCCTCCTGGAGCCTATGGGCATAAGTTCTGAGGGCCCCCGCAACCTGCAGAATCCTTGCCGGGACCCCCCCACCACGGCCCCCACCACGTCTGACACCCCCAGCCTCCTGGAGCCTCCAGGCACAGGTTCTGAGAGCCCCCATCACCCTGCAAAATCGTTGCAGGGACCCCCCCACCCACCGCGGCCCCCACCACGTCTGACACCGCCAGCCTCCTGGAGCCTATGGGCATAAGTTCTGAGGGCCCCCGCACCCTGCAGAATCCTTGCCGGAACCCCGCCACCACGGCCCCCACCACCACGTCTGACACCGCCAGCCTCCTGGAACGTCTGGGCATAGGTTCTGGGGGCCCCCTCACATTGCAAAGTCCTTGCCGGGACCCCCCCACCACGGCCCTCATCACGTCTGACACCGCCAGCCTCCTGGAGCCTCTGGGCATAATTTTTGAGGGCCCCCTCACCCTGCAACGTCCTTGCCGGGACCCCCCCACCACGGCCCTCACCACGTCTGACACCGCCAGCCTCCTGGAGCCTCTGGGTATAAGTTCTGAGGGCCCCCATCACCCTGCAAAATCCTTGCTGGGACCCCCCCACCACGGCCCCCACCACGTCTGACACCGCCAGCCTCCTGGAGCCTCTGGGCATCCCCCATCACAGCCCCCACCATGTCTGACGCCGCCAGCCTCCCTGGAGCCTCTGGGCATAGGTTCTGAGGGCCCCCTCACCTCGTAAAATCCTTGCTGGGAGCCCCCCACTACGGCCCCCACCACGTCTGATACCGCCAGCCTCCTGGAGCCTCTGGGCATAAGTTCTGAGGGCCCCCTCACCCTGCAAAATCCTTGCCGGGACCCCCCCCCATCACAGCCCCCACCACGTCTGACGCCGCCAGCCTCCTGGAGCCTTTAGGCACAGGTTCTTAGAGCCCTAGAGCCTCTGGGCATAGGCTCTGAAGCCCTCTCACCCTGCAAAGTCCTTGCCGGGACACCCCCCCTACCACGGCCCACACCACGTCTGACACCGCCAGCGTCCTGAAGCCTCTGAACATAGGTTCTGAGGGCCCCGTCACTCCACAAAAAAATTTCCGGGACTCCACCACGGCCCCCACCACGTCTGACACCGCCAGCCTCCTGGAGCCTCTGTGCATAGGTTCTGACGGCCCCCTCACCCTGCAAAATCCTTGCCGGGAGCCCCCCACCACGGCCCCCACCACGTCTGAGGGCCCCGTCACTCCACAAAAAAATTTCCGGGACTCCACCACGGCCCCCACCACGTCTGACACCGCCAGCCTCCTGGAGCCTCTGTGCATAGGTTCTGACGGCCCCCTCACCCTGCAAAATCCTTGCCGGGACCCCCCCACCACGGCTCCCACCACGTCTGACACCGTCAGCCTCCTGGAGCCTCTGGGCATAAGTTCTGATGGCCCCCTCACCCTGCAAACTCCTTGCCGCGACCCTTCCCCCACCACGGCTCCGACCACGTCTGACACCGCCAGCCTCCTGAAGCCTCTCGGCATAAGTTCTGAGGGCCCTCTCACCCTGCAAAATCCTTGCCGGACCCCCCCCTCCACGGCCCCCACCACGTCTGACACCGCCAGCCTCCCGGAGCCTCTGGGCATAGGTTCTGAGGGCCCCCGCACCCTGCAAAATCCAAGCCGGGCACCCCCACCACGGCCTCCACCACGTCTGACACCGCCAGCCTCCTTTAGCCTCTGGGCATAGGTTCTGGAGGCCCCCTCACCCTGCAAAATCCTTGCCGGGACCCCCCCCACCACGGCCGCCACCACGTCTGACACCGCCAGCCTCCTGGAGCCTCTAGGCACAGGTTCTGAGACGCCCCCATCACCCTGCAAAATCCTTGCAGGGACCCCCCCTCCACCACGGCCCCCACCACGTCTAACACCGCTAGCCTCCTGGAGCCTCTGGGCATGGTTCTGATAGCCCCCTCACCCTGCAGAATCCTTGCCGGGACCCCCCCACCACGGCCCCCCACCACGTTTGGCACCGCCAGCCTCCTGGAGCGTCTGGGCATAGGTTCTGAGGGCCCCCGCACCCTGCAAAATCCAAGCCGGGACCCCCCCACCACGGCCCCCACCACGTCTGACACCGCCAGCCTCCTGGAGCCTCTGGGCATAGGTTCTGAGGGCCCCCTCACCCTGCAAAATCCTTGCCGGGACACCCCCACCACGGCCCCCACCACGTCTGACACCGCGAGCCTCCTGGAGCCTCTGGGCATAAGTTCTGAGGGCCCCCTCACCCTGCAAAATCCTTGCCGGGACCCCCACACCACGGCCCCCACCACGTCTGACACCGCCAGCCCTAGAGCCTCTGGGCATAGGTTCTGAAGCCCCCTCACCCTGCAACGTCCTTGCCGGGACACCCCCCCTACCACGGCCCACGCCACGTCTGACACCGCCAGCCTCCTGGAGCCTCTGGGCATAAATTCTGAGGGCCCCCTCACCCTGCAAAATCCTTGCTGGGACCCCCGCACCACGGCTCCCACCACGTCTGACACCGCCCGCCTCCTGGAGCCTCTGGGCATAGATTCTGAGGGCCCCCTCACCCTGCAAAATCCTTGCCGGGACACCCCCACCACGGCCCCCACCACGTCTGACACCGCCAGCCTCCTGGAGCCTCTGGGCATAGGTTCTGAGGGCCCCCTCACCCTGCAAACTCCTTGCCGGGACCTCTCCCGCCACGGCCCCCACCACGTCTGACGCTGCCAGCCTCCTGGAGCCTCTGGGCAGAAGTTCTGAGGGCCCCCTCACCCTGCAAAATCCTTGCTGGGAGCCCCCCACCACGGCCCCCACCACGTCTGACACCGTCAGCCTCCTGGAGCCTCTAGGTATAAGTTCTGCGGGCCCCCGCACCCTGCAAAATCCTGGCCGGGACCCTCCCACCACGGCCTCCACCACGTCTGACACCGCTAGCCTCCTGGAGCCTCTGGGCATAGGTTCTGAGAGCCCCCTCACCCTGCAAAATCCTTGCCGGGACCCACCACCACGGCCTCCCACCACGTCTGACACCGCCAGCCTCCTGGAGCGTCTGGGCATAGGTTCTGGGGGCCCCCTCACATTGCAAAGTCCTTGCCGGGCCCCCCCCACCACGGCCCCCACCACGTCTGACACCGCCATCCTCCTGGAGCCTCTGGGCATTGGTTCTGAGGGCCCCCTCACCCTGCGAAATCCTTGCCGGGACCCCCCCACCACGGCCCCACCACGTCTGACACCGCCAGCCTCCTGGAGCCTCTGGGCATAGGTTCTGAAGGCCCCCTCACCCTGCAAAGTCCTTGCCGGGACCCCCCCCCACGGCCCCCACCACGTCTGACACCGCCAGCCTCCTGGAGCCTATGGGCATAGGTTCTGAGGGCACACTCACCCTGCAGAATCCTTGCCGGGACCCCGCCACCACGGCCCCCACCACCACGTCTGACACCGCCAGCCGCCTGGAGCCTCTGGGCATAGGTTCTGAGGGCCCCCTCACCCTGCAAAGTCCTTGCCGGTCCCCCCCCACCACGGCCCCCATCACGTCTGACACCGCCAGCCTCCTGGAGCCTCTGGGCATTGGTTCTGAGGGCCCCCTCACCCTGCGAAATCCTTGCCGGGACCCCCCCACCACGGCCCCACCACGTCTGACACCGCCCGCCTCCTGGAGCCTCTGGGCATAGGTTCTGAAAGCCCCCTCACCCTGCAAAGTCCTTGCCGGGACCCCCCCCCACGGCCCCACCACGTCTGACACCGCCAGCCTCCTGGAGCCTATGGGCATAGGTTCTGAGGGCACACTCACCCTGCAGAATCCTTGCCGGGACCCCGCCACCACGGCCCCCACCACCACGTCTGACACCGCCAGCCGCCTGGAGCCTCTGGGCATAGGTTCTGAGGGCCCCCTCACCCTGCAAAATCCTTGCCGGGACCTCCTCACCACGGCCCCCATCACGTCTGACACCGCCAGCCTCCTGGAGCCTCTGGGCATAGGTTCTGAGGGCTCCCTCACCCTACAAAATCTTGCGGGGATCCCCCACCACGGCCCTCCCACGTCTGACACCGCCATCCTCCTGGAGCCTCTGGGCATAGGTTCTGAGGGCCCCCTCACCCTGCGAAATCCTTGCCGGGACCCCCCCACCACGGCCCCCACCACGTCTGACACCGCCAGCCTCCTGGAGCCTCTGGGCATAGGTTCTGAAGGCCCCCTCACCCTGCTAAGTCCTTGCCGGGACCCCCCCACCACGGCCCCCACCACGTCTGACACCGCCAGCCTCCTGGAGCCTATGGGCATAGGTTCTGAGGGCCCCCTCACCCTGCAAAGTCCTTGCCGAGACCCCCCCACCATGGCCCGCACCAAGTCTGACACCGCCAGCCTCCCTGGAGCCTCTGGGCATAAGTTCTGAGGGCCCCCTCGCCCTGCAAAATCCTTGCTGGGACCCTCCCACCACGGCGAGCCTGAACCCTTCCTGCGTACTCGGAAATGCACCCCGACAACAAACGAAACAAACATACGTCGCTCAATTGGGGTCGGCGGCAGAGGCGGCAGCCTTTAATATATATATATACACATCCATACATATGTCTATATATGTATATACCTCTTATCAAGCTCATTATTTCTGTGTGTCTCTCTCTCTCTCTGTCCATCTCTCTCTCCTTTTTTTGTTTCTCTCTCTTTCTCTCTATTTATCATTCTCTGTCTGTTCCTCTTTGTGTTATATCTCCTCTCTCTCTCTTTGTAGTCTCTCTCTGTCTCTTTCTCTCTTCATATGCAGATTCCCCTTTATTATTGTTTTGTGGTTTGTTTGGTTATCTCTCTCTATATGTCTCCCTCTCTCTCTATGCATTTATATATAGATCCCTCTCATTCTGTTGTGACATATGTGCACACATTGTTTGGTTTCTCTCTCTAAATATACATGTATAAATGTATGTATGTATGTATGTATGTATGTATGTAGGTCTATATATATATATATATATATATATATATATATATGTATATGTATATATATATATGTATATATCGGAACGGATCGGACCCCTCGGAGGCAGCAGTACGGATGTCTCGGGCGCCGAGTGCCTCTAGGATCGGGCTACACCCGAAAATAAACCATACAGTCACACACTGACAGAAAACGAAACGCAGGTCTTAGCGCCTGCTCGTTCCTACGAGTCTCACAATGGCATCCATCGTCCTTGAATCGACACCTGTGCTTTGTCTGGCAGCAGTGGGAGGAAAAGACGAGCCGCGGGAATTGTATGTATAAATAATGCGATCTGGCGGTGGGACGGAAGTCCTGCGAGGCCTCCTAGGGGGAGGAGGAGGAAGGGGGGGCTCGGAGGACGGAGGAGGGGGTACATGGGGCGCTGGGCAGGCTAGGCTCTGGGTCCTCAGAGCGGCTCTGCGTCCCAGCCTGGGCGAGGGCGCGGGCGTGTGCTAACAGCGAAGCTGTCCACCTCTCAGTACGGGTACTCGAAGGGGTAGCCCTCGTAGGTGATCGATGTGGGCTTCCCATGCCCCGAACCACTGCTGAGGGTGCACTCGTAGGTGCGATATGTGGGCAGTCCGTGCCCTGAGTGACTGCAGTAGCGGTGGGTGCACTCTTCGATGCTTGAGGTGGGACTCCCATGCCCTGAACTTCTGGCGTATAAGTCGGCGTACTCTGTGATGCAGGAGGTGGGCACCCCATACCCTGAACAACTGTAGTAGACGCACTCTGTGAAGCAGTGGGTGGGCACTCCAGGCCCTGAACAACTGATGGTGTAGGCGCACTTTGTGATGCAGACGGTGGGCACCCCTTGCCCTGAACTGCTGGCGTCAAAGGAGGCGCATTCGTAGATGCGTGTGGTGGGCTCTCCATGCCCTGGACTGTTGGCGTAGTAGTTGGCGCATGCCCAGACGCAGGCGAGAGGCTCTCCCTGCCTGTCGTCACAGTATTCTTCGGAATACTAGTGTCCCATGGCGCACAACTATGTCTAGCCCAGTTGAAGGCGTTGGAATATATCCCATGGTCACGTCCTCTAACTGCGTCAGCTTCGTCTGAAGGATCCTCTCCATGTGCACCATCGGACCCTGCCCTGGCTTGTAGATCGCTCCCGTCTGGATGAGTGATTCGTGGATCACGCTGAGGTCGACGTCGCTCCTGGGGTTGGGGCTGATCTGAAGCTTGCACTGCGCGGCGTCGTGCGTGTCGCTGGCCTTCACGAGCGGGACGAGCTCGACGATCTGCTTGATGTCCATGGTCTTCAGCTTCTCGCCCAGCGCTGTCAGGTTCTGTTGGTTGGGGCCGCCGACGGACGCGCCTTCCTGATGGAGACCTTCGAGCAGACCTGCGAAGGCTGCGGTACTGATCGTGCCGATCTTCGCCATCTCCGCATCGATCTGTGTTGCCGTCGTCGTACTTCGTATCTCTTCGGCTCTTTTTGCCCATGCGCGAACTCGAGCTCTGATCGCCACGACGCTTTCCGTGCCTGGTGAGACGAGGTACGTCTTGATCAGTATGGCGTCGGTCTGGCGCTGCCTCATCGCAACGTTGAGTAGTAGCTGCATGACAATGGGAAACATGCGCTGAATATCCTTCAGTTCCATCTCCTCCAGTTCGAGTGACTGCAGGTCCACCATCTTGGACTTCGACCCATTCTGTTGGTTTCCACGGCCGGTGGGCTGGCGGCGTCGGGACTTGTGAGCAGGCTGTGTCGCATCTGCCGCGGCTGCGCCTGCGTGCTCTCCAGCGTTGGGCAGTGAGCTCATCCACGACATGAGGGCGAGGTTCGGGAAGGTGTTATGTAGCAATGTGGGCTTGCAACTCGCCGAGGGTAGCGAAGGTGTGCTCGCATACGTCACTTGGGCAAAACAGCTGCGGAGGATCGTTCACCTCGAAGTTGTAAACAGAGCGGTGTTTTTGGCATCTCCCAGAACGATAAGCAGCAGCAAGATGATTGATCGCAGTCTGTCGGCTCGCGAAGGTCGATCGGCAGTTAGGGCATTGATTCGTAATCGTGAATCTCGTATGCTCGCATATTCGTCCGTGCTCGCCTCCCTCCCCACTCATCGTTTGGTGTACTCGGAGCGCTTGTTTTGTTTCGGCCGTGAACAGGCATAACGCTCCATCCTCGCATAGTAGGCCACACGTATGGGGGCTATTCCAGGCGACTGTTGCATCTGGAGCACTGCGGGGTGGTGGGACGGGCTGTGCAATCCACCACTTTCGTACACGTGCAATCGTTAGCTTGATAAACACGTCTCGACCAGGTGTCGGTCGAAAAATGTCGAGCAGATCGTCGCCAATGACGTCTAGGCATGCTCGTCCGTCTGCAAATACGTTCAGCAACTTCATGTCGTCAAAGAACTGCTTGCGCCAAGGGTTGGTCATATGTGCGGGGCCGTTACCTTCAGGGGGGCCACGAGCGTTGTATGTAGAGGCTGTGTGTACAGGGGCCCATGGGAAGTCCAGTGTCGTCGTGGACTCGCGTAGTAGTTTGCCAAAAACACAGGCTAGTAGTTGAGCGTGATGGTCAGGTTCTCGTGCAACGCGTTGCCATCGCTTGATGCGCACGATCTGTATGTCCAGAGAGGGCGGTACCATCTTCAATTTTTTCCAGACCGCATAAGATGATATATTGCGAACAACTTCGGTGGTACCAGATGTGGCGTCGTCGTCGGCGGACTGCTTGATATATGCGGTACCTTGAAGTAGGGCACGGGCGTAACGAGCCACACAGGCGTCTATCTGATCGAGTTGTGTCTTTGTCAGTACCCGTGCTTCAATATATATATATATATATATATATATATATATGTGTGTGTGTGTGTGTGTGTGTGTGTGTGTGTGTGTGTGTGTGTGTGTGTGTGTGTGTGTGTATCCCTCCCTCCCTCCCCCTTCCCTCCCTCCCTGCCTTCCCCCCCTCCCCCCATCGCTCACTCTCTCTCTCTGTCTCTGTCTCTGGTTCTGGTTCTGGTTCTGGTTCTGTCTCTGTCTCAGTCTCTGTGTCTATCTCTCTCTCTCTCTCTCTCTCCTCTCTCTCTCTCTCCTCTCTTTCTCTCTTTCTCTCTCTCTCTCTCTCCTATTCTGCGCATATCCTCCATATTCCCCCCCCCCCCGCGAACGGACTACAGCACCTCTGGTTGCGTCGCGCGCGGCCACAGGCGAAACGGCACGGCTGCCGCGGACAAAATAACATCGCGTGCACGCTGCAGCGAGATTCGACCGCAGCTGCCCCCAACTGTGGACGGCCTGACCTCGTACCTCCACTCCTTGCCGCCCTGGCCCGTCGTGCCGCCCTCGCCGCCCTCCGCCGTCCCAGCCGCTGCAAGAGGCAACGGGCCACGGAGAGGATCGAGACGCTGGCCGGGAGCTCCTGGTCCGAATTCGCCTCGCGACGAACGAAAAACGCCAGGCGAGGGAACGGGGCGGGAGACGCCCGCAATCGGGACAGCCTGGCCCGTCAGGCGAACGCGAGATATCCACCCCACGAACGGCCCAGCGGAACAGCGAGGCGCGCCAGGCGACCAGAGCCCGGCCCGTCAGGCGAACATCCCCGAGGCCGCCCCCGAGAACGCGGAAATCGTGCCAAATTTGGCGATTTCTCCACGCCCCGCCCGCGCGCAGCAGCAAAATCGACGCCAACTGCGAAAGAGAAAGGGGCCGTCCTTGCTGGAACGCCCGGCCCCAGCGTCGACGTTGCACTATGGCCGCGCGCCATCGGCCAGCGGCAAGAGCGGAAAGCAGGAAGGGAGCTTCCGACGCCGTCTAGCTGCTGCTGTTGCCTTTCCCCCTCCTCTGCGTCGCCCCCCTCCCCCTCCTACTCCTTCTGTGCCTCCAGGCCCCTCCCCCTCCTCGTCCGTCTCCTCTTAGGACTCCAAGCCTATGATTTTCCATGTCGCCCCCCACCCTTCCCCCAGAAGGCGACGAGGCACAGTGGTGAGCGCCAAAGCTGAGGCCGACGAGTCCGGCCAACGGTCGCCAAGTGTTCGCCTGACGCGCGCGTCCCCTGTTCCCCTGACGGGCCACCCTGTTCCGCTGACGGGCCTCGCGTTCTGCTGACGAGCTTGCGTTCCGATTGCAATTTTTTTCCGCCGCGGGGGGGTCCTCTGGCGCGCTCCGCGACTGCCTCGTGCCGCCGTCGGCCCGCGCTCCATCGTCGGCCGATAGGAGGCCGTCATCCTCTTCAGGGCCACCGCCCCGGGGACTGTCCCCTGCTTCGGCGCGCTGTGCCAGGGCTCGAGCTGCTGCCGTCCAAGCGTCCATGCCCCTCTCCGTGGACATGCTGCTGGCTCCCCACCGGGGTCGGCCTCGCTGGGGCTCTTCCGCCGCGACTTTCGCGACGGCACCCTGTGCCGTGGATCGAACCCGCTCGACAGTAGCTCCGCTGCCAATGTCGATGTGATGAGCTTTTTCAGCACAGACGGTCGTGCCCCGCAGAAAGGGGCGCATCAAAATGCCATGCCGTCCCTCCACTCTTGCGTCGGGAGGCTTTGTGCCAGAAAACGGCGCCGAGAAAAGAGGTGGGTGGATGTGGCAGCAGTGATCTTCAACAACCCAGAATAACCCTTCAATTACTCGGAGGAAAAGCAAAGGCCACCGCCGCCGAGAACGCATTGGGGTGGGTCGACCACTGGGCGGTAGTACGCCGTAGCACGCCGGAACGTCACCCAGTATAGGACGCTCGGGCGTGCCACCGCCCGATGGATCTTCGGTGGAGGTCTATGTTCTTCTCTGAATTAGCTCACAAAAAACAAGAATACAACGCACACATTTTTGGAAGAAAACCAAACAGGATATGCACATCATGTTGATGAAACCTAAAACAACCTGGCGTGGCCCCAAAGAGGCCAATTGAGACCTCATTGAAAACGGAAAAAGACCATGACGAATTCGGAAGAAGATCTCGGATACACCAAGAGATCTCGCAATCCCTTCCTCGTCCTCTTCCGACCCATCCCTCTCTCTTACACACACTTTCCGATTGCGATGTCCTATACCTCGCATGCTTGTCCCGGTTTGCGTGCAGGGCGCTCCATTGTAATATTAACGCCCTTGGACGCAGCGACCCCAAGGGAGATCCTTACTATCAGCACTCACTTAGCCTGGCGAAAGACCCAACCATATGCAGTTGTGAATACCGCAATTGTGAATACCATCTTCGCCCGCGCGCCCTATGTGGCCACGGCTTCCCGCCGGAGCCCGACATGCTCAGGAACACGTTCGTGGCAGTCTTCGCGGGCGCCGACGACGACAAGGACGGCGTCCCTCTGACCGAGGAGCAGAAGCAGGAGAGGGCTTTGACAGCCATGAGGGAGGAGGTGTCAGTGCACGTCGAAAAGGCGGTGTACGACGCCCAGGCGCGGTGGTTGAAGCAGCACAACTATGGGGCCACTATCCTCGTGAGGGGTGTGCCGAAATGGCCCGAGGCCGCCATGAGAACCCTGCTGCTGGGGGCCTTCGGTGGAGCTCCCTATGGGGCCACGATCCTCGTGAGGGGTGTGCCGAAATGGCCCGAGGCCGCCGTGCGAACCCTGCCACTGGGGGCCTTCGGTGGAGATCCCTATGGGGCCACGATCCTTGTGAGGGGTGTGCCGAAATGGCCCGAGGCCGCCATGCGAACCCTGCCACTCGCGCCTTCGGTGGAGCTGCCTAGGTGGCCGCGATCCTCGCAAATGGTGTGCCGAAATGGCCCGAGGCCGCCATGCGAACCCTGCCGCTGGCGCCTTCGGTGGAGCTCCCTATAAAGCCACGATCCTCGTGAGGGGTGTGCCGAAATGGCCCGAGGCCGCCATGGGAACCCTGCCACTGGGACCTTCGGTGGAGCTCCCTATGGGGCCACGATCCTCGTGAGGGGTGTGCCGAAATGGCCCGAGGCCGACATGCGCACTTTGCTACTGGCGCCTTCGGTGGAGCTCCTATGGGGCCACGAACCTCGTGAGGGTGATGATGCTGATGATGATGATGCTGCTGCTGATGATGATGATGATGATGATGATGATGATGATGATGATGATGATGATGATGACGATGATGCGAGGAGGAGGGAGGGGGCAGCGGGAGGAGGAAGGAACCCGGGGCGCTGTCTCTTCAAAACAAGGACCCAACATTACAGGATGGTTGGGGAAAAATGCTGATTTCTGGCATGCGGTGTACGGAGGCGCATGCGTCCTTCAGGATTTCAGACCTGCTATAGCAGCTTCAAAACTCATGGGGCGCGCGTGCGTGTCAGTGGAGAACGATGACGCTCATATAGGACCCCCATGGGGGTCCTACAGGACCCCTGTGGAAAAGACCCATTATGCGCCAGTAGTCCCCGCGGCACCCTCCAGCGCCCACCAGCGCTGACTGGGAATCGTTTGAAATCCGGAATGGGTTGGGAAACAATGTCTTCTGCTGGACTGGAAAATGCCACAAGAATTCGAATCGGAAATTGCAAATATCAGCGGCGGCTGTCGGTAATTTGCTCACTGGCCTCATGCGGCGGGTCCCGCCACGCGCACACCACGCACACCATGCACCCTGGACACCTCAGGCACATCAGGACAAACACGGCAGGCATATCACGATGACCACCAGCCGCCCACGCACACCACGCACGCCTGTCACCAATGCCAGTTTCAGCTCCCACTGGTTCGTTGACTCTTCGTTTCGCTGCCTTCCTTGAGATCCGACGTTGCGAACTAATTGCAACACCGCGGAACATCACGACACTGACCCTAGACCCCATCTTTCTACAACATTTTTCGAAACGGATCGATCTTTGCTGGGTGATGGTCCTAGGGCCCGCGATTGGGCAAAAACGCCGACTGTGAACAAAATGCAACGCCTGGATTTCACGATTGAAAGAACATGCGCCCCCAAAAGGTCCCGACCACTTCCCCGGGGGTAGTTTCCGTCCTGAATTTAAGCTTGATGGCCCAGGGTTTGAAAAATCCCCTTGGGGACCGAGATCAATGAAACAGCCCAGGTACGCAAAAAATCAAATCGTCAGGGGCCGACCTCCTCCGCGCGTTTTTTTTCGCACGCGCGCACGCCGTGACAACTGCCCTGCGGCGTCTCCCAGCGGGGCCCTCCGAGCGCCCGCTCGCCGCTGGGAGCGGGCCGCACGGGTGGGCTACAGGGCGGCTTCGGGGCTGCTCCGGGAGCAGCGAGGAGGAGGGGATCGATCGTTGCAGCAAATCCTGGCAGGAGGTCGTGGGACCCTGGGGGCCCTCGCCGGGATGAACATCGGGTCCAGAGGAAGGGGTCCAGACCTCTTGGGGGGGGATTGGTGGGACCATCACAGATCAGCCCGGCTCGAGAACTGCCACAAAACGATTGTGTCTAGGGCTCTGGTCGTGAATTTTTGATGTGATGTTTTTCCTGCAGTGTCGAATCCCAGGGAAGGAAGCAGGGCGGAAGCACGAGGGCTGTATATATATATATATAGAGAGAGAGAGAGAGAGAGAGAGAGAGAGAGAGAGAGAGAGAGAAAGAGAGAGAGAGAGAGAGAGAACAACAAAGAGAGAGAGAGAGAGAGGGAGAGAGAGATGGAGAGGTGGGCACAGGAGGATGGAACAAATATGGGGGAGCAGGGGAACGGAGCGGGAGGAGAAAAACACCCACGGAGGTGAAGGGGGAGGAAAACTGGCGAGGGCAGATGCCGTGGATGGCGACAGGAAGCCTCAGACCTGCGGCGCCCGTGTAGTGCGAACGTGCAACGCGTGGCTTCTACCAGAGCGCTCTATTGCACGAGTTGGGTCGCCGATTCGTTCACCTTCTTGGGCTTCTCAGGGTTCATGGCCAGGTTCATATTCCGTGAGAGCGTGACTCTGGTAATGACCGAATACCACGTGTATACCTTCTGGTGGCCATTACATGGGCCGTCGCCCTCATGTAGACCCGTAAGCCTTGAGCGTTCCGCGAGGCTCTGTGCCCTCTACTGTGTCGTTCAACAAATACCAAAGGTCCTCGTGCAGCTTGGCGTAACCATTTTCTTTTAGCACATATTCTCTTGTTGCATCATCCTCTTGCTTCTTGGTCAGCGATGCCTTGGTGTACTCACTCAGTGTTAACCTTCCGTTCGTGGTTTTATCAGGTTATCCTCCTCGTCGTTGGATAGCGCCCCATCCATGACTTCGAGCTTGTTTTTTATGCTCGAGGGCTTCATGATTACCGTGCTTCACTTGGGCGAGCGAATTCAGCATCATTGCGCTCCATTATCTGAACTTGGTCCTGTCGCCTGAAAGCGCCTTGAAGCGCTGGACAGCCTTGTATTTGCTGCCAGGCTTGTCTCTGCCTCCTCCTGCCCTGACGATTCCTGCCGACTGTGTACTGCCTTAGGGATCTTGGCGACATGCTCCGAGGCGTTCGTCTGGTGTTGGAGTTATTTCCTTACGTGTCTTCAGGTGGTTGAACTGTTCCTCGCAGTACATGCTGCAGCTGACGACCGAGATGAGGAGAGCAATAACTTTGCAGCTTGTCTGTGGCAGTGTGAATGCTTCATCGTTGCCAGCAGTCCCATTGCCCTGTGGTATTGCGCTCCGAGAGCAGCTTCATGCCCTCGTGGCCGGCTTTGGGCGCCGCGCTGACGTCCCTGAGCTCCCCGTTCTCGTAACCTGCATTGCGTAGTTACGCGAACCAGTTTGTGCCTAAATTGTACCAGGCTTCACGTACTTCAAGTAACGACACGTTGTAACCGGGGTCGTTGTTACCAGGGTCCACTGGGGTCGCTGCAGCGGCCGCCGCTTCCATCTCTGTTCTGGAACTCGTGGGGCGAACCACGGGTTCCGATAGCATGAAAATCAGGCAGGAGCCTTTTTCTGAGAAGGCATAACAATACTTGAGCCAGGCGCCGGCGGGGCGAGTTCCGTACCACAATATGCCTACCTACTCCTCCCCTTCCTCCGCTGAGCGCCCTTTCAAGGGCGTCCAGGGCCCTTCACTTTTTTTGGTGGCTGACATGGTCCTCAAGCAGCTCTTTCTTGGTTCCGATCGCGAGGGCAGACATCAGCCTTGGCTCTGCACGGTCCTTCTTCCCGCCTTTGACGGGCCTTTGGCCTGCAGTCCCTTGTGGGAGGCTGCGCGCCCCCGGCAGTGGCTCCGCTGTGGAGCCCTCTCGCCGACCTCCGATCCGATCCAATCCCCCTCCTTCGCCTCTTCCTTGTCCACGTCGTCCCCCCCGCCTCCTCCTCCTCCTCCTCCTCCTCCTCCTCCTCCTCCTCCTGTGGCCAAGAGGTCCGGGCCCCAGGCGCCGCGCTGGCATCGCGGCGCCAGTGGCCCGGGCCCGAGGCCGAGGCTGTGCAGGGCGTGCCTGCTGCTTTGTCTTTCGCCGCCGTCCGCGGGCGCTGTCGCCACAAGGCGCGACGGAGGCGCACTGCAGAACTGTTCCTCCATCCGCTAAACTGGAGCCCCCAAGCCGCATGACCTCTGATAACAGACGGCTACGCCCACTCGGCTGCATGCGTGGAACAGGCGGGGACATGCAACAGCAAGCCACCGCTGGCTTGGCAAAGACACCAGGCTGGAACCGAGAGGTCAAGCGCGGAGGGGGATAACGGCCAGTTGTCGGTGATCTTCGAGCTTTCGTCGCACGTCGGGGGGAACCCTTTTCAGGAGCCTCCGACGCCTCAGGGACGGGAGAGGGGGGAGGGGGGATGGATTGAGAGGGAAGGGAGGGGACAAGGAGAGGATCCAGAGAGGGAGCATCGAAGGAGTGGAGAAGATGAGGGAGCGAGGAAGGGCGGGGCGTAGCGCTCGCACTTTGCCCTCACCTGCGCGATCTGCAGGATCATCTGCAGATCCCTTTCCCTCCTCTCTCCTCCTCGCCAACCCTTCCGTTCCCCTCCTCCTCGTCCTCCTTCTCATTCTCGTCCTCCTCCTCTTCCTCCATCTTTATTTGCTTCCCGAGTGAGACTCCGAATGTCCCGGCAGCTAGACCAGCCGCCCATTCCCCATTCCAGTCCCATTCCCCATCACCAGCCTCTCCCGTCTCCTTCACTTCTCCCTCCCTTATGCTCCCCCTCTCTCGCCATGCCTTCACCTCTTCCTCTTCCTCTCCACTTCCCCCTCACATCTCCCTGTCTGTCTCTGTTTATGTATATGTCTCTCTCTCTCTTTCTACCTTTGTGCCTATCCTTTCATCTCTGCCCTCCTTTGTCTACTTTATCTTCTCCCTCTCTTCTCTCCCCTATTTCCTCCCATACAATGCCTTTCTCCCCTCCTTCCCCACCCCCACTGACAAATATCGGAAACAACACAACGGTGCATACATCCCCCCGTGCTTCTCCACATCAGCATGATCATCAACGTGACTGGCGTCCGTACCCCTCTCGAAACAGCGCAGGTGTGGTGATGTATTCCTGGAACAACGAGTTCAATTCAAACCCAACGCTCAGGGCACACCCGCTGAAATGGCAGGCCCTTGCTCTTACCACAGATTTTAGACAAGCTAGCCGAGGGGGCGACGGAGCGAGAGGGAATGCATGACGCGCGGGCAGGCGGGCCCCTCATAAGCAGTGCTGCGGGGACTTCGCGAAGCCAGCGGTAGTGGCTTCGAACGCCCTTTCCTCGCAGTCGGGCCGATCACATCGGTGATGGCCGCGCCAACGATCCCTCCAAAGCGCTATTGGATGGCCGAAGCACTGACCGCAATCCGATGAGCGTTCTTCCAGGATCAGGCCAAGATCACCTCGCGCCCAATCATCGGGACGTCGATTGATCGCTCCTCATCATCCTCCTCCTCCTCATCCTTTTCCTCCTCTTCTTTCTCCTCCTCCTCCTTGCCGTGGCCCACTTGGGAAAGCCTCGACGACACCAAGTCGCCTGGTCGGCCAAGGAGTTCGGTGTAACGACGCCCAGCTGCGCAGCCCGTGGCACGCTGGAGCGCATATACACCGAAGTCATTCACTGAAACCTTTGGCTCCTTGGCCGATCCGATAACGTGGCGTCGAGCTCCTCCCCATTTTTGACATTAGGCAAACATGAGGTGGGGTCTGCTGCGTTATGTGAAGATGCTTTCCTTTTTTAGGGGAAAAACTTCCGATTTAGGCGGGGCGAAGAAACCAAGGACGCCTGCCTGGCGCAGCAGAAACAGTCAGGCAACGGGGACAGGTTAAGAAAGTGGGCTGTCGGGGGCGCAGGATACGCGCCAGCCAGGCGGTGTGAGAAGAGGAACGAGCGATCGAGTCAAAACTGGGTGGCCTTAACGTAGGGATCGGGAACCGATGAATCGAGCAAGAGGGATTGAAACATACGCGCAATAACCTACAGTGCAGCGTAGCTCGCCTGCATCACGTTCTCTGCAAGCTTCTGGCAGACTGGCCAGGACTGCTTTGGCTGGCCTGATGTTGGTTGTGCGGCTCTGTGCTTGAAACTTGCTGAGGCCAGCTGTTCCCCCCTCCTCTATCTTCGTCCCCCTCCACATCCTCCTAAGGTTAAATCGGGCGTGTCCCCCTACAGGGGGATTGTGGGCGAACAAATGTTAGAAATATATTCAAAAATACCCCCCAAAAAATATCCAAACATAGTCAACAAAATCGTCCCCAGACTATTTCTTTGGACTATTTTGGAATATTCCCCATGTTGAGGGGTACGCCCGACTTAATCCTAAGGCCGCCAAGGCCCAGGCCCCCTTCGGCCCGGCCCCAGGTGGCCCAGCGCGCCGGCCCCGGCAGGCGAGCCGCGCGCAATCGGCGCCACAGACACGGAGGGCAGATCGTCTCCAAAGCCAGCCTGGCACAGGCGGTAGCGCGCGCGCGTCGCGCTGCGGCCCGGGTGCTCGTCGAGCTCGCTCGTCTTGAGGCTGAAACTGCCCGTGAGCTTCTGCCT
Source organism: Prorocentrum cordatum (assembly GCA_963575745.1). Taxonomy (NCBI): domain Eukaryota; class Dinophyceae; order Prorocentrales; family Prorocentraceae; genus Prorocentrum; species Prorocentrum cordatum. The sequence continues at coordinate 176,160 of CAUYUJ010016139.1, read as the reverse complement.
CAGCATCCTTCGTCACAGCGCCCTCTTTCCTCATACATGTATGATTGCTGGCCGTGCTCCTCCTGTGGCGTGTCCAATTTCGACGAAAGGGGCATCTGCAGTTCGTGCTCGACTCCGTGGACTTCACCGGCAGCGAAATGACCCCAGCCAGGGCGGCGATCACCGCAGCCTGCAGGCTCTGCTCAAGCCCGAGGCAAGGGCAAGGCACGTTCTCCGAAAGGCAAAGGCAGCGGCAAGGACTCATCCAAGAGGTTGGATTCTCGTTCTCCGCGTCAGAGTTCTGTTGGTTTCCCCGAGCTAGATCAGGATTAAGATAAAGAGGAGCCCAACCGGGAGTCGTCGCTGTCCGCCTTGCATGCTCTTCTTCAGGAAGCAAGAGATCATCCCGAATGCCCTCGGGAACTTCCAGAGTCAGCTTCCCCGCAAGATCGCAGGGCCTTCGCGGCCAAGCCAAGTTGCGCGCGCTGGCTGGTGCGATCAGAACGAAGGAGGAAGCTGGGTTTGTGTCGGGTCGGGCGAAAGGGGGGGATAGCAAAGGGGTGGTTTGAGACTCAGCTCACGTAGCTGATTTTCCCGGCGCCTCTCGGCGCCGGAGGCGTCTATGTATCGAGGAATGGGCCCCTCGGTGGGGCCGAAACCAGCTGGATGCAGCAAATTTCGTACCCCCCCCTTTCACAATCCCCCCCTTTCGTCCAGCCCGATTGTGGCAGGCGAAGAGCATGGGCGGTGCGCCGCTGCGCTTGCGCCCACCCACCTCTGCCGGCCTTGCGCGGGGAGCAGGTCGACCGTCCGTCCGCTGCTCGCGCCCCCGAGCCAGTGCTCGACTGCAAGCAGTTCGGTCGGACGTCGAGGCCAAGTAATCGAGGAGCTCTGCGCGCTCGAGAGAGTCAAAGGGACCTGGCCCTCCAGTGGGTCAACAGGCACACGGAGGCCCCCGCGGAGACGAAAGCCAATCCCCAAGGACACCGGATGGAGACCGACAGGGGGCGATCAGGAGCAGCAGATTCCGAGGCCGACTCCGCTTACAGATGCGCCTACGAAGCTGTCCTCTCCCAAGGCAGAGGTTGTGCAATCGCCGTTTGCGAAGCCAGCAGCCTCTGAGGTCAGTCCCACGACGGCTTCGCAGACATCTCTTCCAGAGATTGCGGGCCTCCAGGGTC
>CAUYUJ010016139.1:42500-167500 GCA_963575745.1 Prorocentrum cordatum | reverse complement strand
CTCCTCCTCCCCGCCCTCCGCCTGCTGCCGCTGCTGGCTCTGCCCTCATGTCTCGGCATCGCCTGGCCGATTGCGGTTGGAGGTGCCTCACCTACTTTGGTTTTGCTTCCTTCGCCACTGTGAAAGAATTCGTGGGCTCTGAGTGCCACAGAATATATGATGTAGACAGGGTTTTCTGTTTTTCTGTTCGCCGACGAAAGGGGCGCGAATCAATATCGCGGGGATGTGGGCCTACACTACGCACACCCTGAATGTTCTTCCGACCCTCCAGATATGGTTGAGATCAGAGTGTAGGGCTGCCGCCGAGAAGTCCTTGCAGACCCTCAAAGGCCCTTGTAGGTACAGGAAGTCAGCCACGGGCAGAGAGTATCTCGACAATATTGCCAGGGGTTTGAATCCCAAAGTCTGGAGCCGAGACGAGCACCCGACACGGCGATTGAACGCTCTCCAATCCAGGCGTTCCTAGATCCTAGAACGTGCATCGCAACGGTGCCACTCCACTCCTCCTCCTCGTCCTCGTCCTCGTCCTCGTCGTCCTCCTCCTCCTCCTCCATTGCTTTTTCCCCACAAATGACACCTCCAGCTCGCACCCCCTGGCTGGTCAAAAGGGCTGACCCGGCGTTTGGCCTGAGACCTCCTCGCCACTTATGACCCTGAAGCTTAAACATTGGCAACATTTTCACACCTTCGCGGATTGAGAGCGGGTCGTTTACAAACTTTCGCTCTCGCTTCAGCGCCGCTCACATTGGTTTTCAACATTGGCAAGAGTTTCGCACATTGATGGCGGGTAATTTTCAAAATGTGGCCTTCGCCTCAACGCCGCGTACATTCTCAAACCAAATTGCAAGAGCTTCGCGGATTGTGGGCAAGTTGCTTCCAAAATGTGGCTCTCGCCTTAGCGCCGCGCACATTCGTTCTGGAGTCCCGTGAACGGTGTGTTGGCACGCGTCAAGGTCTTCAAACGGTTGTCTCCAACGAGGCAGTTTTCCTCACTGGAAATGCACTCTTGTAGGGGCCTCTGAAGAGGGAGCTTGGAGGAAGGGCTTTATTCCAACATCGTTGATGAGTCGTGGGAGTACACTGGTCTTCATCCTCTTCGTCGTCGTCCTCCTCCTCCTCCACCTCCTCCTCTTCCTCTTCTCGCCCTCGGCGAGCAGACGTCTAAGGCCGTCTCCAACGGCCCTTCTGGTGTCGCGGGCCGCCCGGCAGCATCGGTGCAAATGCGGTCGACGGCGTAGAGCAACAGCGGATCTCTGCCCCTAGGCTCGAACATCGCCAGGACCAACCGCGCAGAGTGCGGGCTCCTCCACGGCAAGCCCCCTATCATCATTATCATCGCCTTCCTCATCATCATCGTCGTCATCATATAAACATCATCATCATCAACAACATCAGGATCACCACCACCATCATCGTCATCACCATCACCATCACCATGACCACCATCATGACCACCACCACCACGATCACCATCGCTATCGCCATCACCATCATCATCACTGTCATCAGCAGCGCCGTCATCGCCATCGCCATCACCATCACCCTCGCCGTCGTAATCGCCATCGCCATCGTCGTCACCATCATCATCAGCAGCATCAGCATCACCACCAGCACCATCACCAACATCATCGTCACCATCATCATCGCCACCACCATCATAATACCCACAGGCATCATCGTACCTGCTATCACCATCGCCAACATCACCAGCATCAACATCACCATCACCAGCAGCACCATCACCATCATGATTGTTCGCCACCATCGCCATCACCACCACCATCACCATCACCATTATCAGTATCATCTGCATCAGCATCACAACCAGCATCATCATCACCATCATCACCAGCTCATCATCACCATCATCATCATCATCACCATCACCATCACCATCATCATCATCATCATCATCATCATCATCATCATCATCATCATCATCATCATCATCATCACCAGTCATCATCGTCAGAGTCATCATCAGCAGCAGCATCATTGCCATCGTCATCACCACCGTCATCAGCATCGTCGTCATCAACATCAGCATCATCAACATCTCTGTAATCGCCTTGTCCCGTTACTGCCTGGCTGGAGTCGCTCTCCGGTTGCCAGTGGCCGTCGGACCCGCGCGGCAGGGTGCAAACACAACAGGGTGTGTCGGACCATCGGGCAACAATTACGACTGCACCGCACGTGCGGCTCCCAACCAGACCCCAACAACGAGCTGTTTCTTCATCTCCTGTACCCCTACGATACGCAATCGACTATCACCCAGATCACCTTCAGTACTGGAGCCGCTGCAACGGCAGAGATGTGGTTCTGGTGGCTGGGCCACAGGTGTGACTCGTACGCTGGCGGCGTCGGCGCCAGGCAGTCAATGGGCTCAGCCTTTCCATCTGGTGCCCCTGTGCTAGCAGCGTCGTGTGATATACCTCGTGGTCTTGTGGCGCGCAGCCTTGCGCTCTCAAGTTGGCTACCAGCGCTATGTGTCATATTTAGCTCGGGGTGCGCACCGAAGGATCGCTTCATCAGAAGTGCTTTCTTCAACGCTTCATCGTGGAGTGTTTAATCGTGATGTGCTTCATCGCGGCGTGCTTCACCGTGGAGAGTTTCGTGGCGGTGCTTCGATGTTGCATAGTGGCGTGCTCCACTGTGGCGTGCTTCACGGCGGCGTGCTTCCTCACGGAGTGGCGTGCTTCATCGTGGAGTGGTGCGTCGTTGAGGGTTCCCTGGAGGGCGTCATCGTGGAAAGCTTCATCGTGTTCATCGGGGAACCATGCTTCATTATGGAGGCGTACTTCATCGAGGGTTTCCTGGAGGGCTTCATTGTGGCGTGCTTCCTCGGAGAAGCGTGCTTCAACTTGGCGTGTTTCATCGTGGCGTGCTTCACGAAGGCGTGCTTCGCGGAGGCGTGCCTCCTTGCAGAGTGTTTCACCGAGCGAATGCGTGCTTCATCGTGGTTGGCTTCATCGGGGAAGGCTTCATCGAGAGCTTCCTCGCCAGGGCGTAATTCGTTGTGGAGTGGTACATCGAGGAGGGCTTCTTCGGGGGTCCTTCACTGTGGCGTACCTCACAGGAGGCCTGCTTCACGGAGACGTGTTTCCATTGCGGCATGCCTGAAGGAGGCGTGCTTCCCGGCGGCGTGCTTCCTAGAGTGTTTCACCAAGGAGTGCTTCGGTGTGGATTGCGTCGTCGTGGAGCGGTTCGTCAAATAGTGCTTCGTGAAGTGCTTCATGGTGGAGTAGTACATCGTGACGTGCTTCACTGTCGTGCACGGCTTCATTCTGGAGTTCTTCATCACAGCGTGCTTCATCGTGGCGTACTTCATCAGACATGTTTCCTCGTGGCGTGTTTCTTCCCGAGGGTGTGCTCCGCGGAGTCGTGCCACAGAAGGGATGCTTCACGGAGGCATGTTTCATCAAATCCGTCTTTTTTCTGGGTGGTGACGTTCGGTGGGTGGTCATCATATCTGTAGTCGCCTTGCCTCGGCAGTCCTCGGGCCGGTTTTGCCTGGCTGGAGCCGCTCTTCAGTCACCGGTGGCTGTCACACCTGCGCGGCAGGATGCAGAAACAACAGGGTGTGTCGGACCACTGGGCAACCGTAGAGGCTTCACCGCGCGTGCGGCTCCCTGTCCGAGCCAAACATCATGCTGGTCATTCATCTGCATTATTCCTGGTGTATACAAATGGGGGCGATCAACATCTTCAATGGTCATCACCACCACCATCACCATCACCATCACCATCATCATCATCATCATCATCATCATCATCATCATCATCATCATCTTCATCTTCATCATCAACATCATAATCATCATTCTAATCATCATCGTCATCATCGTCATCGTCATCACCACAATCATGATCATAAGCAACATGATCATCATGATCATTGTCATCATCATCACCATCGCTATTATCATCATCTCCATCGTCACCACCATCATCACTACTTCGATCACCACCAACAGCATGATCATAGTCATCATCAGAACCGCCATCACCATTACCATCATCATCATCATTATCATCATAATCACCATCTCATCATTTACATTCGCATCAGCCTAATCATCAGCATCCCCATCATCACCATCACCAGCATCATCTTCATCGTCGTCGTCATTATCAGCATCGTCGCCATCGCCATCACCATCACCATCATCAGAACAACCATCATCATCATGGCCATGGCCATGGCCATGGCCATCGCCATGCCCATCATCATCATCACAATCATTACCATGATCAAAATCACCATCACCATCGCCGTCACCCCGATCATCATCATCATCATCATCATCATCATCGTCATCATTCTCATCTCATTATAATCACCATCATCATCACCATCACCATCGCCATCGCCATCATCACTGTCACCATCACCATCACCATCACCAACATCATCATCATCATCACAATGATAATCACCATCATCACCATCATACTCATCATCAGCATCGTCATCGTCATCGTTAACATAGTCCACGTCATTGTCATCATCATCATCGTCATTATCATTATCATCATCATCATCGCCACCATAACAACCACCAACACCATCATCACCATCACCATCATCAGCAGCATCGTCATCAACATCATCATCATCATTATCGCTATTATCAGCATCGCCATCAACATCATCATCATCATCATCACCACCATCATCACAACCACCATCCTCATCATCATCACCAACATCATCATCACAATCGGCATCAACATCATCATCGTCATCATCATCGTCACCAGCATCAGCACCACCATCATCATCATCATTATCACCATTACAGACATGCTAATCATCGCCATCATCTTCATCATCATCAGCGTTGTCATCATCAGCATCAGCAGCACCACCACAACCATCGTCATCATCGTCATCATCATCAGCATCATCGTCATCATCAGCATCGCCATCGTTAGCATCGTCATCAACATCATCATCAGCACCACCATCATCACCATCACAATCACCATCATGCTAATCATCGCCATCATCTTCATCACCATCAGCATCGTCATCATCATCAGCAGCACCATCATCATCATCATCGTCACCATCAGCATCATCATCGTCACCATCAGCATCATCGCCACCATCACAATCATCAACACCATCGCCATCATCATCATCATCATCAGCACCACCATCATCACCATCACCATCACCATGATCATCACCATCATCATCATAATCATCGTATTCATCGTGATCAACGTCATCATCCACATCATCACCATCATCGTATTCAGCATCATCATCATCGCCACCATCATCAACATCATCATCATTATCATCATAAGCATAATCAACATCAGCATAATCAACATCAGCATCATCATCATCATAAGCATGATCGTCATCAACACCATCATCGTCGTCATCATCAACACCACCACCACATCATCATCACAAGCAGCAGCAGCACCGTCACCGTCACCATCATCACTATCATCACCATGAGCATCACCATCACCACCACCACCATCATAATCATCATCATCCTATCCGAAGGCCCACGAGCGCGCAAAGACCTCATCCGCCGTCGTCCCCCTCCTGCTGGGGCCGGAGCGCGCCCCAGGGCTCTCCCCGGGGCCGTCCTGGAGCGCCGCCCGCCTGCCCTCCGCCCCCCCCCCCCCCTTTCAGGAAGAGGAGCTGGCGCGCGTGGGCCGCGTGCTTCGGCGTGTCCAGGCGACCCCCCCCCCCCCCCCCCCGTGGCACTCAGCCCCCCGCAGCTGCGGACGAGAGGGGGCGCGGGTCGCCTGCGGATGCGCTCCCCCGCTGGCGCCACGATCGGGGTGGGTTTGGAGGAAAATCGCGTCCTGAGCGGCCCTAGGATGAAGGGGCCCCAGGATACACAAATAAATACACACACATAAAATGATTCCCCATATTTTCCCATACTTTCTGGGTTTTTGTCTTCCCCCCCACTTCCCATATCTTCCCACATTTTCGTGGGACTCGACGATTACTTGTGTTTGTGTGTTTTTCCCCCTCCTGATAGGAAGCGGGAGATGAATGCACTCCACCGCGCACGCTCCCTAGCCCCGCCTCAGGACACCCCTCCCTTTGCGGCCAGGTCGCATGGCGTGGCGCCTCGCTCCCCACGATTGTCTTCGCGCCCTCGCGCCGCCACCCTCCGAGAAGAGCAGGGCCACCGCTCCGGCCCAGCTCGCGGCTCGCGAAGCACAAGCCTCATCGCGCCCCCGCGGGTGACCTAAGCCCACTCTGAACCCAGGATGGTCCTGGAGGATCCGTGTACAGTCGGGGCGTTGACCTAAGGAACCCCAAATAAGGAACGAGGCCCCTTTTTTTCCATAAGTTAAACTTCGATTTCCCATGGAAAACCTAAGGACAACAGAAGGCAAACTGTCGAACAATCAAGGAACACCGAGCCCCTCCCCATCGAAGAGGGTTCCTTCTTCAGGGCTCCGGCTGTATGTGCACATTTCTCTTCGCCCGATCTGCGAAACCCTGGCACGAACCCCCGCGGACGAGGACACCATGATGGGGCGCGGGTCGCAAACTTGGGACGCAGGCATGGGCGCGGGCTGCGAGAGCGGACCCTCGGTGCGTTGCTGGGCGGGCCACTGGCAAGCCGGGAGGGTTCGGAGCGCGCGAAGCGACGGCGGCGAGTACAAGAGCGACAGGAATCCGCACCGCAAAAATCCCGCTTCAGGTGCGCCACGCACTCAGGCAATGCAAGGCCCCCTTAAGCGGGGACTCCGGTAAACCAGGACACTGCTCCAAGAGCACTGCAGCCGTGGGTCGAAACATTCTCCGCTCTTCGTTCCCAGCAGGTGGCATGGCCAAGCTCTCGGTTGACACTGTCCTGGTTGAGGGGGCCCTGAGGAATTTGTAGCCCCGACCAGCCGGATGCTCACTCAGACCCCTCAATCCTTCGCACCGTGGCCAAGCCCGCGTCGAACTCGCCTGGTATGTCCGGCTTGCCAAGCCAGTAGAAACGGTCGGCCGTGAAGCGGTGGCTCCACGAGCTCACGACGAGCCCAGGCGCCGAGGCCGCGAGGAGGTCGTTTGCCAGCCCACGCAGGAAGATGCTCTGCCGAGCGCTTCCCAACGAGTGCCAGCTGGAGATCTCAACTCGTCGCAACGGTGTCTGGAAGCAGCCGCGATGGAAGCGTGCGGCCGACATGGTTAGATGTGTTCGAGCAACGCAGCGGGCCTCAAACAATTGAGCCAACACGGCTGCGGATGATACTAACGTAACTAACAAGGGGAGATTGCTTAAACAAAAGAACGAGTGGATCATTCGACACTGGCATGATAATTGGTACATTGCTTTGTTTTACTACGGTGACGGCATTTTTTTATCCTATAACCCTGGGGCTTGTCATGCACCAACAAATTCGGACGCCGTCTTACGGCCCCACAAACAGAGCTTGCACGGGCCCGCAGCCGACCAGGCCCAGACCCCGAAGCGCGACCGTCACTCCGCGCTCAGGCCGAACACTGGCCTGGGGTCCGCCGACCTGGCCGCCCTGGCGACCCTGCCACGCTCCTGTGCGTCGGCCGCGCAGGCAAAGCCGAAGGAGCTCAGGGCTCCCTCGAGCCCTGGGCTGAACAGCCTCCCAGGGGCAGGCGGGGCAGGTGCCCGCTCCTGCAGCACTGGGGGCTCCACTGATGGGGCTCTGGAGCCTGCAGGGGCCTCGGAGTCCCCCACGCCCCCAGGGCCCGCGACCAAGCCTAGCGACTTGGCCCACCTGGCGCGGGTGGCCGCTGTGGGCCGAGCCAGCTGGTCGATCGGCTGCTTGGATTTCCCAGGCAGGATCGACTTCGCGAAATCATTCCGTGTCTGCGCCCTCGAGCCCTTTTTGGCCCTGGGGTCGTCAGCTCGCTGGGCCCCGCTGCAGGCCTTGGCCAGACCCCTGTGGCAGTACCTGGGTTTCATGCAATACATCCAGCACGCCACGCAAACCAAAAACTCAGGCCCGTCCCCACCTGAAACTCTTGATTCGCGAAGACGGTGGCCGTTGACCTCCCAGACTCCCGATTCTCCAGGGTCGACCTGGGGCAGGCCATCTCGCGAACCACACAAAAATGAGACCCTCGACCTTTGGCCAGAGTCTGAGGTCTCCAAAATGGGCCCTGGGGCCCTCCTCTGGCTGGAAGGGCCCGAGAGAGCACTCGGAGGCGGGACGGCCGCGGTGGAAGGTGGGGGAGGGGGCAACGGCATAGCCGACATGGGCGGGCAACGTGCGTCCGCGGCAGAGGGCGCTGACCGCTCCGCCTGCTCAGCACGGCGACGCTGGACCGCACGATGCAAAGCCGCCGACGCGCTCGACTCAACAACGGCTGGCTTATTGGGCCCGCCTGACCCCACGTCCGCTTCCTTCCTCATGCACTCCTTCGAGTCTGCCTGGTCCTGGGGCTGGGCTCCCTGGCTTGCCGCCGCTGCCGTCGCCAGCGCTGCAGCCGCCCCTAGGGCCGCCATGCCGCCAGGGCCACGGGCAGTCGACTCCTCAGCTTCCAGCAGCAACCCCAGGGCGGGCGACTGGGCGCAGGGGTCCAGGTCCACGAGGTCCAGAGAGGTGAGCGGCCAGGAGTCTCTGAGCCCTGACTCCGTGATGTGCACCTCGAGGGCAGCCGCGTACCTGGCCGCCTCCTTCGCCCGAGCCAGGCAGCCCTCCAACATCAGGGCGTCCTGCTCCGCAGTGGCATGCAAGGCCGCTCCTTCCTTTGCCCTGGTGTCGGCGCGCCTGTTGCCCACTAGCTCGAAGAGGGTGAAATCCCCGTCCTGCACCGCGGCCTCAGTGCGGTGGGCGGGCGCGTGGCGAATGGTGACGCCTTCCGCCGCATCTCCCACCCTGGCCCAAACGTGGGCGTGCAGGGAGCTGGGGCCGCAGGCCTTGGCCAGGTTAGACGCAGCTTTGACCGTGCTCAGGCAGTCGCTGAGCAGCGTGTAGTTCCCGATGATGTCTGCAAGGCCGATGGCGGCAGCGTAGTCCTCGCCCGCCTTGGCCGTCTGCGACGGGAGGTCGCTGGGGGGCACTGCGCCCCACGCCTCGGCGATGAGCCTCCCCTCTGGACCGTGCACGATGACCGCCCAGCCCGCGCTCCTGACGTGCGGGAAATCCCCGTTCAGGCACGAACCGTCGGTGAAAACGAACGACCCATCGGGAACCACCAGGATGCAGTCCCCCCACCCGCAGGATCGTCTCGCCCAGCAGTCATTCCAGGCTGGTCTGGCCACCAGCAGGCTGATGTCGGCGAAGAGTCCCTGGCAGAAAAGCTCGTCGAAGGGGGCCCCCATGCGGTGGACCTGCACCGCAGCCTGGCTCACCTGATCTGGGCAGTAGTCCCTCCTCCAGGCCGCCCAAGCTGGGCACTCATGGTGTCTGTGGTGCAACGTCCCAGGGGCGGCGCCACAGAGCTTGCAGAGCGGGTCTATCTCACGCCCATGCCTCGCCAGACGGGCCTGGGGCCAGCTGGCCAACGACGCCAATCGTCTCAAACAGCCTTTGTGGTGGCCCGTCCAGGTATCTGACCCTTTGGCCCCTAGGAGCTGGTTGATCGGCGTCCACCACGGCGGCAGCTCCCACTGCCAGAACGTCTCGGGCCTGCTGGCGTACTCCTCGAGCGAGGCCGCCTGACGCGTGTGCTCCTTGACCCTGGCGGCGAGGAAAGCGGGCGAGAATCTCATGACATCGAACTCGCAGCCCTCCCTGTCGGTCAGGGTGCGACCGCCTGCTCTGAGGCCCCAGCCGACTCGCCTTAGCGTGAGCACCAGCGCCGAGACGGGGTCGCGCACCGCGGCCCACGGCCTCTGCAGCGAGGCCAGACGGCTGCTGTCCCTGAGGCAGGCCTGCACTGCCGCAGGCGAGGCCTGGCCAGACCAGCTCATGGCCACAAACGCCTGGACCGCCATGCCCGTCGCAATTACCAGCGGATCCTGCCTCCAGCCCTGGGGCGCGCACTGCAGGCAGAACGTCAGCGCGGCGCCCGTCGGCAGGTTGCAGGCGGCTTTCGCTGCAGATATTCTGAGCGCCCTCATGCGCCCAGGAGGTATCCCGCTGATGGCCGAGCCCCACAGGGCCTTGGCCGCGGGGCCTGCCCTCTGGATCTTGGCCTGCCTCATCCCCGAGCCGAAGATCCTGGTGAGGTTGTTGCCCTGCCGCAGCGCCGCCAACTCCCTGGCCACCTGCGTCCCGACTCTGCGGTGGCTGCCCGCTGTCGCGTCTCCTCCGAGGTCGCGGTGGCCAGCGACAAAGGCTTCGTCTGCGAGGACCCAGTTGGCGTGCTGCTGCAGCTCTCTCCTCAGCTTCGCTGAGGAAGCCAGTGCTTTGGCCTTCCCCCAGTTGATGGGGAGCCGCTTGTCCCCCAGCATGGTGGCCACTCCCTTCGCGAACCTGGCGATCTGCTCTACGACGAGCCTGCGCGTGCCGATGCCGTGGCCCGAGATGTCATCAATCACGTTGGCCACCCTGCCTATCGGCAACATCTTCCTCGACTGCAGGAGTAGGTCGTGAAGCATGATCCTCGCCATGGTCGTCGCACAGGAGCAGCCCGCGATGACGGTGTCGTCTATGACCAGCTGCTCGCTGAGGGCTAGGTCAGCCCTGGCTCTGCGAGGGCCCGAGTACAGCACACACAGCGCCTGTATCAACCCTGTGTTGAAGTCACAGCCTCGGGCCGCTTCGAGCAGCAGCTCGTGGCTGATCTGCTCGTAGAACTTGCTGATGTCGAAGTAGACCGATGCCGCTTCGAAGTTCTTCTCCCTCGCGAGGCCGAGCAGAAGGTTGTGAATGTAAACCGCCCTGTCGCAACATGTGTCCGTGTCTGCCCCCCAGTATTCGGGGAGCGTGTGGTCCTTCTCCCAGGCCGCGCAGTACTTGCGCCTGATGCGGCTCCAGATGCGCAGCCACATGCAAAGGAGACCGATCGGGCGTCGGCCCCCGTCGGGCTTCCCCAAGAAAGCAATGATCGTGGTAAAAAGCTCCGACTCCTGAGGGCGGCGTTCCCAGGCTGTCAAGATCTCGGCCAGCCTCTCGGCGTACACCCTGCCTAAGCTGAGGATGAGCCTGGGGTGGAATGCGTCCCATCCCAGCGCCGTCTTCCTGGGAAAGGTCTTCGCCGCTGCCAGCACCTCCTCCGCCGTGATCGCGTCCAACCCGAAGGGTTCCTCCCAGTTCTCTGGGCGGACGCTGGAGGAGCCGTCCTTGTGCCACAGCGCCTTCCACTCTTGCAGGATCCTGTCCAGGGCCTGCTGCCCGACCAGCGGGACTGGGGGGGCCTCGCCCTCGCCTGGGCCGAGGATGGAGCAAGACTCGAGGTTGGCCTGCTTGATGATCGCGTGGGCGCCCTTCCCGTTCCCGCTGAGGGCCTCGGCCATGAACTCCTTCCAGCGCTGCCTGGCGAGCTTCACGTCCTCCTTGCGCTTGACCTCTACGGCGGCACTGATGGCCTGGAGGAAGATGCCGCCCTGCTGCGACCTGCCCGAGATCTCCTCAAGCATCGTCTCCATCTTGGTGCCGCCGAAAATGTCACAGCCAGCTGCCTCAAACTTGGGGACCAGGCCTAGTGCGGCCTCCTGCAGGCGCTTGACGTGCTTGCGGTGCCCCTGCGAGGGGTGAGGCACCGACGCCGCGGCCGCCAGCTGAGTGGCCAGGCGCCCCAACGTGATCCAGCAACGAGTGAGCGGGCTGGTCCTGCGGACCTCCTCAGAGCGCAGGAGGTGGATGAGCTGCTTGGGTACCCTCCTGAGCCCCTGCGCCCTGCCTCTGTACTTGGCGCCGTCCTTGATGCCGAGGAGGTGAATCAGGCGCTCCTCTGCCAGGACAAAGAACTCGGAGATCGCCTTGTTCGGACTCCCCTTCTCGTCCAGGAGCGGCGCCTTCCAGCCCGTCAGCGAGTCCTCCTCCTCTGGCTCGGGCTGGATCCCCTCCTGCCTGGCCGCAGGCAGCTCGAAAGGCTCGGGGCCCTTCTGCACCCAGATCCCTGCCTGGCTGCTCAACTTCTCGAAGGTGAGCCTGACTGGTACGTGTGGGTGTGTGGTCGCCTGTCTAAGCACCGACACCTTCGGCCCTAGCCCAGCCAGTACGTCTGAGATCACGAAGAAGTCGTAGGTGCTGTCACCGCAGGTCGGCTCCTCAGGCGCCACTATCACTGCCCCCACTGCTCGTGGCCACCACGAGCTGCTGAGGAGGCTGGGCTCCAAGTTCCAGTCGGCCCCCACTACGAAGGGCTCCCGCAAGCTCAGCAGGAAACCCTGCAGCTCACTCAAGAGGTCCACGTTGGACTCGTTGAGTTTGACCGAGCACTGCAGGTACAAACTGACGCACACCACGACCAGGTCCCCGAAGGCAACGCGCCTGGCCACGATCCTCGGTGCGTGCTGGCCCCAAGCCTGGTCAATCGCTGCCACTCCGCGGTGTTCCCCGACCAGAACCGCGACCCCAGACGAGACTGCCTGGACCGCCGCCCCCGTGCTGCGGCACTCTCCGAAGGCCGCAGTGATGCCGTTCCGCTTGCACCAGGCGCGGGCCGAGCCTTCCGCCAGCGCCGAAGTGAAGCGGGTCTCTTGGATGAAATACACATCGTCCCTGACCTTCTCGTCCAGCAGCTGCTCGAGAGCCGTCTGGGACTCGGTCCACGTGGAGCCGTTGATGCTGAGGAAGCTGGCGCCCAGCTTCTCCGAAGGCCGCGCCAGCTTGGCCAGCTGCAGACATTCGGCCGCCACGGTCCCTCTCGCGCCTGCCCCCTCAACCCAGGGATGGCGGGGGCACCTCGCCGTGCAGGCGAGGTCCAGGCTCGCGATGGGCCTGGGGTCAAAGGTGCCGAGGCCGCTTGCCTGCTGCCCAGAGCGCGTCCAAGGCACCCCGCAGCTTGCGCTTGGCCTCGTCCCGCTGCTCGGGGGTCGCCTCACGGAGGGCTGCTGAGGCTGCGGCATACTCCTCATGCTTCTCCTCCCAGCCTTCTCCTCCCAGCAGCTCCATGTCGATGTCGTCTGCCTCTGGCACAGGTTGGTGCTCGCCGCCTGCGTCTGGACCCCCAGCAGCAGGACCAGGAGGAGCCGCAGCGGACTTGGCAGCGGCGGCAGCCTTCTTGCTTTCGCTGGCTGCGTTCTGCAAGCGGGCGAGGACCGCGAGGGCGTCCTTGGCCTCCTGGCTGGCGGCGACGTCCTCATCCAACCCAGCTGCAACTGCCAAAATCGGGTCGGGGAGCTCGCTGGCCTGCAACTTGACCAACTTGGTCTCCCCCTCCGCAAGCTTCTGATTCTCTTCGCCGAGCGAAGCCCTGAGCTCCAGGAGCTCCTTGCCAAGTGCGGCCTGCTGCTCCGGGATGGCTGACTCGCGGGCCTCGAGCTTCTTGATCTTGTCCCGCATGGCCTTGACCCTCCAGCGCTGCGTCTGTGCAGTAGGCTGCTTGCTCTCCAACGTCTTCGACTCTGCAACCTTCTCTGCCTCCTCCACCGCGCTGGTGTCAAGCCCCTCCTTTGCCAAGAAGGTGCGCACGTCCGTGAAGGAGATGCCAGGACTCTCCTCGACCGACTTCCTGGGCGGGGGCTTGCGTCCTTTCCAGGGCTCCGTCGGAGGCGGGGGCTCTCCCTTGAGCTCAGCCACCTGCTTCTGCAGCTGCTGCAGCTGCGCCAGCAGCTGCCCCTGTCCTGGCGGGCCTTGCGCCCAGGCACCACGTGGGCGGGACGAGCTGGGAGCTGGCCCGCTGGCGGCTGCTGCCGAGAGCTTGGCTGCCTGCACCACATGGGAGGGAGCCGCCTTCCAGCACAGGCGGCAGCGCGTCCTGGACGCCCAGTTGCCATCACAGCCGCAGGAGCAAGACCAGAGAGGTGTCTTGCGCGCGCCTGGGATGATGCCAGGGTCCGAAGGTGACGGCGCCATGACCCGCGGGCTGCCACAGGTGGGGCCGTCCTCGTGAAAGTTGGCTCGTGCCCACTACGCCGCTTCGAAGTAAGTGGACACAAACGCGAGCTGTCTCCAGCTCCAGAACACCAGCTCGCGCCGAAACGGCTTGAGCCAAAATGGCTTGAGCCAAAATGGCTGCGGACGGTGACGGCATTGGATATGGAACCCCTAGATAAGGAACGCAGGGTCTGGAAGCTGGTGGAACACCAATCCAATGGGGGCTTGACCATGGAAATCACCGCCGCCCTTACCAGGCAAGGAATCCTCCAGGGCCTGGAGTCTCCTGGGCACATTCCTTATTCAACGCCCGCACCGTACTGTCATTTGATTTACTAGATCCGGGGCTTGGGTCTTCACGGGCTCGGCTATCATACACATGTGTATCCGTTACGCAGAGACTGACCAGTAAGTGCGCTGATAAAAGCGCTCGAAGGAAGCGCGCGCGCCTTTTTGTACGACCTACTTGCCGCCGCAAATACAGCTGCCGCACACGCGATGCCAATGATCAGTGGCAGCGGCGGCGGCAGCGGGCGACGGCAGGGACGGAACCACAGTAGCTCCCCCAGCGGCAAGATGCATAGGCCTAGCTACAGCTCCCTCCGGAATTGCCAGACTTCGTGCAATCCCCAGGCGCGTTGGCCCCCCCCCCTGGCGCCAACCCCGTAAAAAATGCTTGTGCGGCGTACGGGGCGGGAGGGCATCTACTCCCGGCGAATCCTTGAAGCCAGCTGTGGCAGACTGACGCACCCCATAACTTATGCAGTGCGCCAGCTCATCGCGATGTTCTTGGTGACGAACTTTGTCTTTAGATTCCAGAAGATTTAGCCCCTGGGTAACGTGCGGCTGGCTGAGTCGCACATTCCTCTCATGGCCAGAAACGCGCTCGAATCCCAGGCGACGCACGGTTAAATCGCGCACTCCTCAATTGATCGGCAGTCGACAAAACCGTCTTCATCCAACGACCGATCTCATGATTGTGTGCGATATCGTTTTCCTTTTCCTGTGCTTTTCCCTTGTTGGAGGACACCATGTAATTGTAATCGCACGTGCTCCACCGCTGACACCTGCGATGGCACTGGTAGCGCGCGCGCCGTCCATCCCCTGCCCAGTAGTGCAGATTGGCATCTCAGTTTCCAGATCTCGCTGTCGTCATGTCCTCTCTCTAGATGTCACGATCTTTCTGATCCGTTGCCGAAGATGCCGCGGAAACCGCGGCAACTGACGGTCCGTCCACGGGGGTCGCGAAGTCGCCGACGCGAATGTCTGCGCGCCTGGCCCTGGGTGGCGGCGAACCTCCAGCGCCCCCGGGCGCAGCTCCCTTCGGGGGCGACGGTTGAGACGATGGGCGATCAGGCGGTGCCAGAGGAGGAAGAAACGCGTCTCCCCATCGGGGGCGGCCACTGGCTGAACCGGCAGTCGCGCCGAGGGCGCCATCCACCTGCATTGCATATCCGAGCCGGGCGCGCAACCGCTGACAGAGTCAGCAGCGGCCCCAAGCAGTGGCATGCTTCTCGGACTGGCTTTGGACGCTGGGGCATCGCCACCGGCTGAGCTGGCAGCGGCCTCAGTGCCTGCCACGCTTGCTGTATCAGTCTTACCGGCAATGGATTTGTCGTGTGCATCGACGCCCGTGAGGTCCGCATTGTCGGCGGAGCCGTCAACGTGCCTTCCGCTTTCTTTGCGTTGCATGCGCGGGCGACGCCGAACGCGATCGCGGCGGTCTGTTCGTCGCATTTAGCCGTCATCTGATCCCGCGAGGCTGCGTCGTCGCCTGATGTCCCCTCGGCCTAGTTGAACTGGGGGCCAAGCTCGGCGATGCAAAAGTACATGCTAGATGCGAGGGCGCGCGCCTGGGACCTGAGGTTCAATCCCGAATCCTTGATGTACGCCTCGACGAAGTCTAGCTCTCCACTGCCGATCTGACCTCCGCGCCAAGCGCGCCAGCGTCGATCCTTCTTCGTTTTGGGGGGCGTTCAGCTTCGAGCGGTACCGACGCGTCTACGCCCCCATAGGGGCTGGCCACGTAGCGGCCCGCCGACATGAATTTCGCAATTAACCCCCCGATTATCCCAATCGCCCGGAATGGCCTCCGCTCGAGAGGGAACTTAGGGAATTTCCAGAAGTGGCCGAAGCAGTTCTTGAAGTGCTTCGACGGCCCGCGGTTGTCATCGCTACTGCCCGTTTCTTGCGGGGATTCTATCGCGCGCTGGGACGTCGCGCTCTCGGCGTGGGCCGCGGACGCGAGAACGTAAAATCACGGGGTGCGATTTCTTCCAAATTAGGGGGCGGCGGGCCCCCAGAACCGCGGGGTTCGAGGATATCGATCTATTACCAACCTGGAAGCTCTACCCCCGCGGTGTGACCCTTCGCGCGCGCGGGGTTGGTGGCGGCGAGATTGACTGGAAATGCGATTCTTCTTCGCTGTCACTGGGGCACGAATTAGAAAAGACCGGCGCTGGCGGTCTAACCGCCCGCGGGGCATCTTTGCGGCCCCAAGCCAAAGGCCCCCCATCCCCCGCGCCCCGACGAAGGTTCCTTCGGCGGGCGACTGACCCAGCAGTTCGAAGGGGCCCGCCCCGAAAACTCCCCGCGGCCGCAACGGATTATTCGCCTGCGCCGCAGGGTTCGGGGCCGCGAGGCCCTGCTGCTCGGCCGCAGCCACTAGGCCGCCGGTTGAACTGGCCGCCTCGGCGAGCCAAGCCGGCGAAGGGATGGCATTCCCCTCGCCCAGGTGGAGGCCCCCCCGCAGCTTCCACCCTGCACTGGGCGCAGTGACTTCGCCCCGCGCACCCCCCCAAATCACCGGTCGCCAACGGGCGCGCGTGCCGCGGCCGCGGGGGGCTGATCCATCGACTTCCACAAATCGCGCCGCCAAGCGGCCGCGGGTTTACATCACTTTTGTAGTTGATATATGCAATGAGCCTTTTTTCTTGAGCGGATCAATGAACCGAAAATACTGTTCATTTCTCATCGGGGGCTGTCAAACGGAGCCATGGCTTCCCGCGAGGGAACGGACCCTGGTTCACTGTTGAGAAATGTTGTCCTCCACGGGACATTTTCAACCGCTCTTCCAGATTCGAACCGCCGCCGCTTAGACCTCCAATGGGTGCGAAGGGTACTGTCGACGGCGGCCGAGGAGGACCCCTGCCTGCCGCGCTGTCCGGGGTGGGCAAGCGTTCGCCCCTGGGTTCCACGATCAGCTGCAAACCCCGATCTCCGAAGCCCGCCTGGGTCGCACTATTCTTCCTGCAAAGAAATTTTGCCGATTGGGGGGCCGAGGGGCGGTCGCAGAGCAGAATTGGCATGCCCTGGCCCCGAGCGAAACTTGCGCGCGAAGCCGCGCGCAAAGGTAGCGATCATCATCTTCCCAGGGCGGGGCCGCGAGCCCATTTGCAGCTGCATCGGACATCTCAGGCGGCTCGCCAACCTGAGTCCCATCGGCGCGCAGTGCGCCAGCGACAAACTCAACAGTCGGAGAAACGGACACATTCGACGGGAGATAAGCCACGATTTGGGTTGGAGAGAACGCCGTGCCCCTGCTTGCCCACAATTGGTCGAACGTGATGTTCCAAATGACCCGGGCCTCTTTGTCTTCATCTCATTTAAGTGGAACGACGCGATAATCTTCGAATGTCTACCCAACGGGGGCGCGGGTTTGAAACCAACGCCCCGCCGGGGGGTACTCGAAACTTGTCTCAGTGACACATTGGGATTGAATATCGCAATGCGTTCTCACTTGGCCCGATGGTTCCCGTGCGCGTGCCAGCGAAAACTCAAGCACCGATGGATCCAGCCCCCCTCTTGTAGGCGTCGCATTGCGACCCCCCAGGCCAATTGAGCCGGCCCAGGGCCCGCCCGGCTATGCGGGAGGAGGGGGTCCATCGCCGACGGTGAGCACGCGCGAGATTACACAACGTGGGATCGCGTAAACCGCCATGATATTTTCAAGGATTTCCCTGGCCGCGGGAAGAATTATCGCGGCATCGCAGTCCAGCGCAATGAAGAGACATAGATGCGCCTGCGGGTACTGAGCTTCTCCCCGCATCGACTCCCTAATCACTCTCAGCGAAGTAATGTACAGCAGCGGTCCATGGTGCTAGGACGCCCCATTCAGTTCGCACGGGGCGCACGTGCGCTCGACGCTGACAACAGCTACTGCATTGCGCAGCCCTGACGAATACAAGGATTTGGGGGTTCAGGCCCCCCAGCTCCAGGGAGCCCGCGTCAACCCACTGCTGCCGGCGAGCGCTCGAAAGCTCACTATGCAAACGATGGCCAATTATTTTGGACCCCAAGATCTGAACGGAACCCGACGACAACACGGTTGAACTGTGCATCGCCGAAGCAACCGTTTTATGCAGATAACCGCCTGTCTTCGTCTTTATCACGAGCTCCTGGAAGGAGCACCATCCTTCTGAAATTCGCACGCAAAGGGAACAGTGCCGGCATAAGTGCAACATCAAGTCCCCGATGCAACAAGCCTTTGCGTCGCAACGACCACTAATACCCTTCCAGAGGTCAGCCTCGCCCGTTCGACGCCCGTCGGGTGCCGGGGCAGCGCCCCGATCGAGGGGGAGTAGTTCCTTCAGCACAGCACGCGGAACATGATCGAAGAATTCGTGCGACTGATATGTGGCGTGGATGTAAGCTAGCGCTGCTCGCACGGGCCGGGCGCCGCGCTCGTCGCCGCACGTAGGAGCAGGCGCCCGCACTCCTGGCGCGCGGGACCCCCCCGCAGAAGGCGACTCCTCCTCCTCCGCCTCCTCCTCCTCCTTTATCCTTCTTCCTCCTCCTCCTTCCCCTTTATCCTCCTCCTCCTAATTACTTCTCCTTCTGACCCTCTTCTTCCATGTCCCTCCTCGTCATCCATGTATCTCACCATCCTGATCCTCCTCCTCCTCCTCCTCCTCCTCCTCCTCCTCCTCCTCCTCCTCCTCCTCCGTACCCCTCCTCCTCATTCTCCTCCCCTTTTCCTCCTGCCTCCTCCTCCTGCCTCCCAATCCCTCTCCTCCTCCTCCTCCTCCTCCTCCTCCTCCTCCTCCTCCTCCTCCTCCTCCTCCTCCTCCTCCTCCTCCTCCTCCTCCTCCTCCTCCTCCTCCTCCTCTTCCTCCTCCTCCTGCTGCCTCCTCCCCTTCCCGCGGCTGCGGCGCCAGACCCGTGTCAGGTCTGGTGTCCACCAGGGCCGGGCGTGTGAGGAGGTTAGCTCCTGCTGCTGCTGCTGCTGCTGCTGCTGGTCCGCCGCCTCGCGTTCCTCCGCCTCCTCCTCTTCCTCCTCCTGCCATTTTCTCCTCCCCCTTCCTTCCGCCTTACTCTGTCCAAACTTCATTCCTCGCTTCCTCCTCCTCCTCCTCCTCCTCCTCCTCCTCCTCCTCCTCCTCCTCCGTCTCCTCCTTATCATCATCATCACCATCCTCCTCCTCCTCCCTCCTCATCATCATCACCATCATCACCATCATCACCATCATCACCATCATCACCATCATCACCATCACCCATCACCATCACCATCACCATCACCATCACCATCATCATCATCATCATCATCATCATCACCACCACCACCACCACCACCACCACCACCCCACCACCACCACCACCACCACCACCACCCACCATCATCATCACCACCATCATCATCATCATCATCATCATCATCATCATCATCATCATCATCATCATCATCATCATCATCATCATCATCATCATCATCATCATCATCATCATCATCATCATCATCATCATCCCCCTTCCCTACTTCCTTCCTCCTTCCTCGTTCCTGGCTTCATTCCTCGCTTTCTTCTGGTGCTGCTGCTGGAACTCCTCTTCCTCCTCCTGCTTTCCTCCTCCTCCTCCTCCTCCTTTCTCCTCCTCCTCCGCCTCCTCTTCCTCCTCCTCCTCCTTCGCGCGTGCTCTCCTCGCCACCCTCCTCCCCCTCCTCCTCCTCATCCTCCTGCTCTGCGCGTGTCCTCCCTCCTCCTTCTCCTTCTCCTGCTCCTCCTTCTCCTCCTCCTTTTCCTCCTCCTTCTCCTTTTCCTTCTCCTCCTCCTCCTCCTCCTCCTCCTCCTTCTCTTCCTCCTTCTCCTCCTCCTCCTCCTCCTGAGGAGGCGGGGTGGAGGAGGAAAAGGCGGAGGAACACGAGGGCGGAGAAGGAGGAGCAGCAGCAACAGCCGCGGAGCAGTTCCTTTCCGCCCTGATTCAGAATGTAGCTGCAAGAAATCATGAATTTCGGCATCAAATCCAATATAGCAGACATACCAACATTAGCATTCGAATTCTGCCGTGACCTTGTCACGATCTGCCTGTGCGCCACTTTGCTCGCATGTCAATGTTGTTTCATCCTTGCAGCGTGCGTGCAAACACAACCAGAGAGCCTAGCAGTTTTGATTGCTCTGAATATCGTGTCTAATTTGCTCTAGCCGGGCCATGTTCTTGCAAAGCGTTTCCGGAACGTGGTCCGTCAGAACGCTTCAGGAGCACGTTGACTTTTGGTTCGCTCTGCTCCTCGCGTCTCATATTCTCAAATCGGCAGCAGCAAAACG
The DNA here is from genome assembly GCA_963575745.1 of Prorocentrum cordatum. NCBI lineage: Eukaryota > Dinophyceae > Prorocentrales > Prorocentraceae > Prorocentrum > Prorocentrum cordatum. Next base: position 147,068 of record CAUYUJ010016139.1, on the reverse strand, counting down.
CAACTGCTTTGTAGGAAGTCGTGACCTACTCCCGCTCCAAGGCGGGAGCCGACGAAGAATTTCAGGACAAAGGCCAGGTGGGGACGGGGAGGCTCTGAGGATTTTCTCTCTGGCTCCAGTTCCTTATCTCGTTCCCCCTCCATCTCTTCATCCCTTCACTTACTGTCGTACCAGCAGGAGGAGCAGGCTCGGGAAGTAACGGCCGGAGAACGAAGACGACGAGGGGAGCGCGAGACGAGAAGGTGGCCCGAGGCGGGCATCGATATCGATACCTGTCCTCTCCTGGGCTACGGAAGAAGAAGATAACAACGACGACGACCACAAAACGACGACGACGACGACGACGAAGGCGAAGGCAACGGCGAGGACGGTCCCCCGAGCATCATGTTGCACTTTGTCTGTCCGATAATGCCGCCATCCGCGTCGAGTATACGTCTAATCCGCGTCGACCCTGAAACCCTATTAACACGCGTCGAATCCACGTCAAATCTGCGTTGAATCCGCGTCGAACTTACGTCGGGCACTAGAAAGGACTGCCATGTATCCTGCCCCTTCAGGCCAGAGAAACGTTTTATCTAGAAGGCTAATTCTTCCGCCAGGGCCGGCCCGGCCGGCACGAGCCCAGCACGCTCGACGACAGGTACGGGCGCCGGCCACCATATTAGTTGGGAGCAGCACAGAGAGAGCAGGGTGGTACGCGGGTGGGAGGCATGAGCAGTGATTGCCGCATGCGGTGGACGGCTACTGGGCGGGGTGCATATACGCGTGGAACACTGCAATGCCTATTGCCCCTTTAGGCCAGAGAAACTTTTTATCTAGAAGGCTCATTATTCCGCCAAGACCGGTGCGAGGCCAGCGCGCGCAACGAGAGGTGCGGGCGTCGGCCGCCGGATCCACGGTGACAGAGGAAAGCCAAGACAACTTGTCCTCTGGCCCGAAAGGTCGCATGAAAACAAATAACGAAACCTGAATTACCAAATGTGTCTAGACATGCCCTGAGCTCTCAGCGACGCGAGAATGTCGGAGAGAGCGCGACAGAGCCGAATAGGGAAGGGCTCAGCCACGCCGGTCCAGAAACGCCCCTCCGAGTTTTTACCCTGGAGGTTTTGGCGCGGCCTCTGGGAGGCCGAGCAAAGGTTGTTCTTTCGTTGACAGAGCTTCTCCACTGAGGTTTAAATCGATCAGGGCGCCTAGAAATTTCGCGCGCTTCCTCCGCGGCATCCCGAATCGGCAAAAATCGGTGGATATTATTTGCGAGCGCAAACTGCGAGCAAGAGACATAACGGCGGGCGCAAGCCATCTTCTACTAGCGGCGGGATTCTCCATTGTTCCACAGATCCTCGTTCTTCTGCGCGCATGAAGGCGCGAGACAGTAAGATGCGCCAAAGTGTTGCCAACGCCAACCCGTGACTGATCTTTCTCCGACAGCCCTTCCAGCCCCATCGCGCGACCATTCGATCGCAGCGGCGGAGATCCTGGCGGAATGTCGCGCGCGCGAGACCAGGGCGAGCACGGGGCGCCAGAGTGAATGGCGAGTATAGCCTATCCAAATTTCCAGCCACGAACTGGTCTGGTCGCGCCGATCTCCACACAGGGCGCCCCAGTCCAAGACATGGGAGCCAGTCGAAGCCATCGCGCGCCCGAGCCGAGCTGCTCCAGCAAACATTTCCATAATAGACAACCCGCAGTCCCAGAGGCCGCCGAACGCGAGTGGCTGCTTCGATCCGCAGGGCGCCACGGGGAGGTACTTGGGGGACCACTGCGCGTGGGTCTGTGCGATCGTCGGCCGCTTGGCGGTCTCGCTGCCCAGGCGGCCGCCCTCCCTGTGCCCCTGCCCGTCGGTGCCCGCCCGCCATCCCACCTGGCGCCTCGCGCCCGCGAGGGGGCGCCGCTGCGCGTCGAGGCCGTGGCTCGCGCCCGAGTGCAAGCGGCGCGTGGGCTCGATCTGGTTGAACGAGCATTGCGGCACTTGCGCCCCTCTGCCCTCGACGAGCCGCCCGCGGGGCGGCCCGCGCCGCTGGTCGTCGGCGTCGGTTCCCCTGCCCCGCGGGGCCGGCTGGCCTCGCCCGGGGCGGCGGGCGAAAGCTCCAGAGCGTCGACCCCCGGCTGCCTCCCGCGGCGGGCGGCGCCGAGGGTTCCACCATGACGGTCGTTTAATCGTCGGGCCGCATGCGGGCGAAGAGCGGTAGCGTCGCGCGATTCGCCGCGTCCCTGCGGTTCGCCGCCGGCAGCGCCATCGCAATGGCGAGCGCCGCCCCGACTCGGAGCGGAAGGCGGCTGGCTGCCGGAATCAGGTAGCGCAGCTCCTTCAAGGCCTGCCGCGCCTTCGGCCCAGGCTGCGGCTGCCAACGGGCTCACCTATCGCCAGTGGTCGGGCCCCTCGGGACACTGCTTGGCCACCCGCTCGCTCAAGCTGGTTTCGAAGCGGCCCGGAGCGCCGGCGTCCAGGAGGGCGCTCGGGCGTGGCCTGGCATAGAGGCCGTTGAGCTCCAGCTCCTGCTCCAGCTCGCAGAAGACCTCCAGACGCCGTCGCCGGAAAGCGTCGGCGCGCGCGGGGCCGTCCTGCAGGCGCCGCTCGCCCTCCGCGCCCGTGGCCAAGGGCGCCCTGCGGACCGCCGCAGGCCGCCGGCAGCCCTCGCTCGCAGCGCCCGCGCCGCGACCCAGCGTCTGCCATGCCGGCCGCGCGCCCGCCCGAGCTGCTGCGCGGGCTCGAAGGCGGGGCGAGGGGGCTCGGCGGGCTCGGCCCAGGCCGCCGCCGAGGCCGCGCCGAGGCCTCCGCGCGGTGGGCGGCCGCCTCCAGCGGAGACTGCCTCCGTGGGCGGCGTCGCAGCCGCTCGGGCGGGGGGCGGTCTCCTTGGCGGCAGTGTCGACGCCTCCGTATCCAGCGTGGCCGGGGCCTCGCGACGGGCCGTCGGCGCGGTTCCACTCGCCGGGGAACCGGCGGCTAGGGGGCGCCGCGCCCGTGGCCAAGCCGCGAACAGCCGCGCCCCGAAGGGCGGCGCGCTCCGACGGCCGGAGGCCACCCTTTTCATGGAGCCAGGACGCAGGCAAGGGGATCAAGCATGAGAAGGTGTCGCGATCCGAAGTTCTTCATGGAGGGGCATGTGCGTTTCGCGACAGCAGTGAGTCCCCGAGCCTCGCCACGAACAGCATTTTCAATGGGAATGCCCTACTTCTCGCCTGCGATCACCGCCCAACCCCGCCCCTTCAAGAAGGACGGAAGGTCTGATCTAGTATCCTCCCTCTCCTGCTTGTCCTCCTCCACCTTCTTCGCCAGTCGAAGTCCTCGGAATCCCCGTGAGGCCCAGTAGCACCATCGCGAGACCTAGTCTGGGTTCTGCCCGAGAATCTCCAACGCTCGCTGACCCGCCCTAGCTGTTGAACGGTTCCACAGGGAAGCCGGCGAGAGACGACGCCATGGCCCCGGAGAGACGCGTCCGAGGCGACCGCCTTAGAACTCCACGACGCCCCAGAGTCTCGACGGATAAGAGGCATGATGTTCCTGAAGGCCTCGAGCTCCCAGCGGACTGAATCCCGCGGCGCAGCGACCCCGTGGCCGCGACGTCTGGAGATGAAGGTGTAGACGGACCGGATGATGGAAAAGGGCGGGCGGCGCAGGAGGGCGAGGGCAGCGCCGGGCCCGATGACTCTCTCGACATCCCGAGCAGACGATTTCCGGTGTTCAAGCTGACCGTCGAGTGCCAGCCGAATGCGCCAAGCCCGCTCGGGCCGAGGTCCGATGGGGCCGCGCCGAACCTGAATTCCCCATCGAAGCGCCTTCTCCTCCTGAGAACGCGTTGCAATCTCATGAGTGGGTGGGCCTCGGGGCCGAAGTGCTTCATCCGCCTGCCGCGCGAGTCGCCTGACCGCAGAGCGGCGCGAGCTTGGCGCGAGAAAGTTATCCACGCGCGCCCCGCGACGCGCCGGGGTGGTCGCAGGCGGGGCCCCGCGGTCGCGAGAGCACCTCCTCGAGGCAGGGGGCGTCCTGGGTGACGCGGCGGCGTAGCGTCTGACAAAACCACGAAGCATGGGGCCGCCCCATGGGCAGCGCGCAGAGCTGGGGATGCACGGGCGTGCCCGGGCTCACTCGCCCGCCGCCCGCTTCGGCGACTCCAGCAACCCGGGCCCGGGCGGCCGGGAGTGGGAAGTAGCCCCTCAGCTTCAGCGGCAGCTCGAGGTGGTGGAAGGCGCCCTTGATGTCCACGTGGCCCACGTAGCCCCCGCTAGCACTTCGAGATTGCCCAGAGCGGCCCCGGTGCTCAGCTCGACCGGGTCGGAAAGAGAGACCCAACAAGTCGAGCGGCGGCGGTCGATCGCCAAACGCTGAGCGCTCTGCTTCTTCATCTCGCAGTAAACAAAACTCCATCGGCTCGAGGGCGTAGTCGATCATCGCGGCTTCCTGCAGCCTCTTGATCAGCCGACGGTGCCCATGCGGAGAGTTGCGTAGCGCCTCGTCCGCGTAGGTCTCCCGGGGGGGGTCTGGGGGTTAAGGGTGGCTGCTTCGTGTCTGAGAAGATGGGCGCTGATGAAGTCGTCGACTTCGATGTCTCCACCGGCCCCAACAAGGTCTGCAAGCGGTGCTGGGCGATTGCCCGCCGCCGGCAGGGAGGCCTTCAACTCGTCGCGCGGCGCCGCGGTGGACTGGGAATTCTCGTGCACCGCGCGCCCCCGGAGCTCCCGAAAGGCCCCCGAGGCCGTGAGGGAAGGAGGCGGGCCCGCGCCTGCCGCGGCAGCATGCGCGCGGCGCCGCGCAACTGCCTGCGGGGCCCCGCCGTGACAGGACCCACCAGCAGATGACCCCTGATCGCAGCCCACCCAACGAATTAAGTGTAGAGATAGCGAGGTCGGACAAGCCAGTGACTCCATGCTGTCGCAGAACCCGCCGTCGAACTCGGCGGCAAGGAAGCGACGTCTGAACTCGTGGCGCAACGTCCTCCCCACGCAGATGAGGAACAGGAATCACATCTCGCTGGCGAAGAACCTCTGGGCGCAAAAGCCGACTCTGCGACTTTCATCCAGCTGGCGCCTCAAGACCAGAAGGAGCATGAAAGAGGCCTTCTCCTCGAAGGGCGCGGTGCAGACCGCGTGGGTCGGTCGGGGCAGGAGGGCTGCATGCGCTGAGACCTCTTCCCTGGGGACTCTGGCCTGGGCTTTCCCTTCTGCTGGCGGCGCAGCCTGTGGACCTCCTATGCCTTCCCGAAGATCCTCATGATGGCGGCGCCCTTCTCCGCCGGAGTCTTCACGCGCTCTAACGCAGACGGTGCAGCTGTCAGGAGGTCTCCTGCGCGACTGAGCCTGAAGAAAGCGGTGGCCTCATCGACGGAGAGACGGGAACTCGAACCAGCGCCCCCCTCTCTGATCTCGACGTGGCGCGCCCACTCGTTAGTCTGCACACGCTTCGCCGAGGCCTCCATCTCGTCACTGAACTCGATAAACACCGCGACCCTGCCGTTCGGAAAAAAGACCTCGCTAACGCCCTCTGTCACGGTCGCAAGCTTCACCTCAAGGTCGCGGCCAGGGCCCAGGGCGCTGCGGGCCTCCGCCACCCACTAGACTCCGGCGACCGGCGTCTTGGTCCATCCAACAGCCCCCCCGTCAGCGTTTCCCCACGAAGGGGTAGCGCCTCCAGGACCGCCCAACCAGACGCTCGGCGGCTCGAAAGCCGCTCCCTCCCAGGAGGGCGTCAGCTGAGACGCGCTGTCCTCGGGTGTGGCTCACGATGGGGCACTCGGTGAGCGCCACTCCGTCGGCCTGGGCGCTCTCCACGGCGTGGGTGGCCGCGCGAGCGATCAGCTTCGAGGGGAGGTCGTCGTCCAACTCGCTGCCGGGGAACGAGTAGACGGCTTCAGCACAAACGTGTGGCAGCCGACCGTCAGCAGCTGGGCGGATCCACTACTCATGGCTATCATCAGGGAGCCCGCCTTGCATTTTCTCGACGTAGTGGTCTTTGACGGACGTCCCAACGTCCCAGCCCCTCACTCCAGTCGCCAGGGAAAGCAGCGGCCAGCACAACGCGCTGTCACGCCGTAGCTCGTCTCCCACGCACCAGACTAGGATCACGTAGCACGGCTCCTTGTCGGACAAAGACACCAGGGCCAACAAACTGGGGATGCCGCCCGCACATTTGGCCCACGCACGACGAATCGACGGCCCCACTGCGACAGCAGAGAGCCGCCACGAGCACTGAGACCCTGATCGGCAGACACGCCCTCCAGCCACTCGGCTCGCCCGCTCTCGCCTGGGCCGGTGAGGGGCTCGGCGGGGCCACTCCGCAGTCCGTTGCTTCGCAAGGCAGACACGTGTGCGACGAGCAGGTCCCAGTGGCCAGCTCCAAAGCTGTGGCGAACGGCAGGTGAGCGTCTCCTCAGGGCAACTGAGGTTCGGCGCCAGGCGCGCCGGCAGTGGCGGGCAAGCCGGGGGCTGCGGGCAGCCCGAACAGCGGCTCTGCCAAGCGCCGCCGAAAATGACCGCCACTAGGATGACCGCCAGCGCCACCTGCCCGACCACCATGCACCACACTCTGAAGGAGTCCCGCGGGCTGGGCACGCGGGCAAAAAGGCTTGAGCAGTGATTGCCACATACGGTGGACGGCCACTGGGCGGGGTGCATATACAAACTCGTGTGGAGCACTGCAATCACTGAGAGCCGACTTTGTCAAACATTGCAACATCGCGAGATATCGCGACCGGAGCCTTAGACTCCATGTTTCTGCAGCATTTTTCGAGCTGGATCGATATGTGATGGTCCCAGGGCCCTGAGATTGGGGGTTCCGACGCTGCATGGTGGCCGCCCGAAACGGAGCGAACACGCCCACTGTGAAAAAAATGCATAGCTCGGATCTCAAGGATCTGCAAGGCAGACGAGGCCGCCTGAAGATGTAGCACAGCGAGCCTCGCAGTCGAAGGCCGCGTCTGCTGCGAGCGAGGCCGGCGCGATGATCGCCGCCAGCAGCAGGGCGCGCCGCCGCACTGTCGGGCCCTCCACCGCGGGCCACATCGGGCCACCGGGGTCGCGGCGAAGGGGCGGGCCGCGCAGAGGGGAGGGCGCGGAAGGGCCTCCGAATCTCCGAAGATGGTATTTTCGACCGGGTTTTCCTCGATCTCGGCCCTCGGCCTATGTTGTTCCCGTCGTATCTAGGGACCACATCCCAAAACTATTTCGAGCACCCAGAAGAATGTTAAAACAATGTCTACCCGACATGCTGGCGAAGTGTCCACTGAGTATCGTCTCCCAGGGCCCGACAAGCGAAAACCCTCCAATTTGGGTACTTCCTGGTGCCTCGAAATTCTTCCTGGCGATCACGGCTGCAGCAAGTAGGAACGTCATAACCCTCAGCGGCTGTTCCCGACCCTGGGGACCAGGGCCATCAAACATAGATCAGGGGCCGCAAGCGACACCCCGCTGGGGAAGCGGTCGGGAACTCCAGGGCCACAGATGGAAGAGACCACATCGGCCGCCAAGGTCGCGCCCAGGGGGAGCGCCGCGGCCAAAACACAGGGGCCCTGCGCGAGATAACATAGCGACCTCACGCGGTGGCGCACGCGGGCAGCCAACGGCTATAGCCGGACCGCTGGAGTACGGAGCGCGAAACAGGGAAAGAAGCCCCTTTTAGGCCCCAGAACCGCCTCAGCTCACGAACACGGGCAGTTCACGGACGAATGTCGGCGTAGACGGCCCGGTTTTTCTGCGCGGGGCCTCCCTCGCAGGGGAGGGAGCGCGCCCTTCCACGGCTGCCGTGCTGTGCTGGAGTGCCGTGCCCGCTCCCGCTCTGCTGCCTGATCCTGCGGCGGCTCCCGCGCGCCTCTCCCAGACAGCACCTCCGACAGCCCAGGCTTCTGCCAAAGCTGGAGCGGATGCGGCACCGCAGCAGCAGAAGCGCCCGGTGCAGAGGGCAGGGCCCCTCTCGGCGGCAGGCGAGGGAGGAAATTGAGAAGGGGCGGGCCTTCTCAGAAGGCGCAGAAGTCCCCTGGCCTTCTGAGAAGTTCTCTGAGCCTACACAGGAAACCTCTCAGAGGGCGCGAGGACTTCTGGAAGTCCCGCCGCCTGTTGAGAAGGCCTTCTCCTTCTCACTTCCCCTCTCGCCGCTGACTCCCCGACATCCCCAGTTTCTTGTAAAGTCGGAACGGATGCAGCACCTCAGCAGAAACGCCCAAGGCAGAGCCTCTCTCGTAGGCGGGAAAGCACATGCGCGCGGGCATACGTTCTCGACGTCGGCACTGCTCGCATCGGGACGAGGGCCGAGTTCGGGGCCCCGTCTCTTGCCCAGATCGGCACGCGTTCCCCCAGAGCGCCGGCCCCAGCATCCCTTGTTGCGACTCCAATCGATCGGGATTTCGGCCAGCGCCCAGATATCCATATCCACGGCCTCGCGGATAGGGCCCCAGGTGTAATTGCAGGGCGGCTTTGTGCAGATGGCCCGCGCGGAACCCATCCGTGGGATCTTCCATCCATCGCGCCTCGGAATCCAGGCCGCGAGGGCACGGATGCGGATACGTTTGTTGCTCGTGCCCTCCGCTCGGGCCCCGGAAGCCTCGCGGAGGCCCCCCATCAGAGCAGAGGGGGTCGGAAGGTCGTGCCGCGTCGCTGGTGCATCGGCCATGTCGGGGCGGAGAGAAAACCTGGACGTCCAGCGATGCGATTACAGTCGGGGCGTTGACCTAAGGAACCCAAAATAAGGAACGGGGCCCCTTCCTCTGATAAGTTGAGCTTCGATTTCCCGTGGGAAACCTCAGGAAAACAAAAGGCAAACTGCAGAACAATCAAGGCACACCGAGCCCCTCCCCAACGAAAAGGGTTCCTTCTTCAGGGCCCCGACTGTATCGGCCATGTCGGGGCGGAGAGAAAACCTGGACGCCCAGCGAGGCGATTCTTGTTCAGTGCACGGTCCTAAGAAGTCCCGACTCCTTCCCGTGCTTTTCTCGGGAGCGGCCAAGAGGGGGGTGTCCAAGAGGGGGGGGTGCAAATCATGACCGGCGGCACGTGCGCGGCCCAGCGGGGGGGCCAGGGACGTAATGAAATACGAAGAGGCGCCATGAAATCTGAGAAAAATCATGGCCCGCGCCATGAGATCCACCCCCCCTAGTCATCACCCCCCTCTTCTCCGCCCCCGATAAGAAGTCCCGACTCCTTCCCGTGCTTTTCCTCGTCCGCCCCGAGTGCATTGTTGATGGCTCCCGGGGCCCGCTCACGGTCCCCTGGCCCATACCCTGAGATCCGACGCTGTGAAAAAGTTGCAGGACCACGAGAAAGGACGACCCCAACTCTACAGTCGGGGCGTTGACCCAAGGAACGATAAATCAGGAACGAGGCCCCTTTTTCCCATATGTGAAACTCCGATTTCCCATGGAAAACCTCAGGAAAACATAGGAAAACCCGAGGAGCACTGTAAAGCAACTAAGGAACACGGAGCCCCTCCCCAACACAAAGGGTTCCTTCTTCAGGGCCCCGACTGTAGAACCCACTGTTCTGCTACATTTTTCGTGCTGGATCGATTTGTGATGGTCGAGCAGCCTGGATATCCGCCGTCGTGATTTGCCACGCGAGTTGGGCGCAGCCTCCGAAACGAGCAACGAGGCGTGTACGCGAACGCCAACTGGGCAGAAGACTTGAACTGTAAACTGCGTTCCGCGACTGGCCTTGGGCGACGATGGCGACCACGACGACAGGAATAGAGGATGCTAAGGAGAGAGGGGTGTAACACAGGAGTCAATTCCTTTACGACAGCGCCGACGATGAGAGGTCTCGCGCTCGCCTTGCAAGTACAAACATGAGGAGGGAGAGACTTTGATGAGCAAAGGCTGGAGGGAGGAGGTGAGGAAGATGGCGGATGTCTGTCTGTTGGAGCGATTTCTGGTTTGGCCGCAACCCGCTCTCGACATGATCATGGGCAAGCCGTGTACTTATGCAACGTTGGCCAGGCCGCGCAACCGCCCACGCCCATGCCCTGGACAGTGCAAACAAGATGCTCCAACTCCTCTATGTTACTATTTCCCCCGTCTCTCCCTCGTGTCTCCTTTCATCCGCCCACAGCTTATTCTCCGTGGCGTACTTCTCACCATTTTGCTCTGGATATGTGTTGTTCCATGCGAGTAGCGACGAACAATCTAAGCTAGACTGTATCCAAGCGAACTCTTTGTGCATCTGTCAATCTGAGAAGTTAAGCTTGCATCCATGCAGGTGACCCCGCCAAAGACTGCATAAAGAGGGGAGCAAAAATGAATGATGGAGGAGGAAAGCACGGGTTGCGTCATGGAGTCGGTGGCCCATTCCGTATCACTACATCGTGGATGACCTGGACGAGGCCGCCAGCAACTTGCATATGTTTTCCATTCCCCGTTTGGCTCTGGCAGCGCTGCAACGCGTGCCGAGACATTACCGACGATAGCAGCCATCGCCTTTTTTAGCAGAGCTGGTGAGCTTCAGTGAACGTCTATATGGCGCTGGTCGAGCAGTGAAAGGGGATCACTGGCTGTCTGCTCGTGCAAATGCCGCGGTCGGTTGGTCGCCTTGGGGGCCGAGGTCCAGGCGCAGCCAAGCAGACCCCCCCAAGGCCAGCAGAAACAACCACAACACGCAGCACGAGCAGATTCCGACGACTTCTGCCCTGGGAGGGTCCGCGAGGCTGCTCCCGAGCGCCCTTGCCTCTGGTGCCGGCCAGCCGACATCGGTGCCAAAGGGGACAGCAAAACGCCTCGAGCAGGCTGCCGCCACGCGGGTGGCTGCCACCACTCGGGCGCGACCGACCGAGGAGCGAAACCAGGCAGGGCTGCGGAGCGGGTGGCGGAGCGGCTGTCTCCGAGTGTTCTTCCTCCTCTTCCTCCTCCTCCTCCTCCTTCGTGCTGACGCTGCGTGAACTTAAGACAGTGTGCTGTAGCGTTTGATGGGCCGAGAGACAACTTCGTGACAGGCGCAGCGGATCAAGAAAGGCACAAAATGTCAAAATGAAAATCCCGGCCCTACCAGGCACAGGGTATACGCCTGTCAAACAATAAGGTGGAAGGGGGAAATCCGTCGACCCTGTCGGCGTGTGTGAGGGGTTTATTCGTTCGAGTCGGGTTCCGTAGGTGTCGTTCCAGAAACCCACACCCTTCTAGGGCCTAGTCGACATCCACCGACCCTGACATCCGACAAGACTGTCAGCGACAGAAAAACATAGCAATGTCGTAATCGAATCGAAGGGAAACCCCTTCCCTTTGATCTTTCCCCCGTCGGGGGTGGGGTGGGGTGGGGGGTGGATCGAGTTGTAAACACTGGTTTGATGGTATCTACACCGGTGGAAAGAAATATTCCCCTGTCAAACTGTCAAACTGGCTTCTTCCCCGGCTACTGTTTCTGAAACGTGAGGAGAACTCACTCGTCGCAGAGAGGCATCGGAGAGGCCTCTTAGAGGCTTCTCAGAAGCTTCTAAGAGGCCTCTAGGAAACCTCTTGGAGGTTCCCGAGAGGCCTCCAAAGGGCTGCGAAGAGGCATCTACGAGGCCTCAAGAGGCTTCTAAGAGGCATCTACGAGGCCTCTATGGTTCCTGAGAGGTCCCCTGAGGGGCCACTGCAAGGCTCCTGAGAGGTCTCCTGAGAGCTCTCTGTGAGGCTCCTGAGAGGTCTCCTGAGAGGCCTCTGCAAGGCTCCCGAGAGGTCTCCCGAGAGGTCACTGCGAGGCCCCAGAGGCCGCTGCGTGAGGCTCCTGATGGGGCCTCTGCGAGGCTCGTGAGGGGCCTCTGCGAAGCTCCTGAGAGGCCTCTGCGAGGCTCCTGAGGGGCCTCTGCGAGGCTCCTGAGAGGTCTCTGCAAGGCTCCTGATGGGTCTCCTGAGAAGCCGAGGCTGCTGAGAGGTCTCATGAGAGGCCTCTGCGAGGTTCCTGAGAGGTCTCCTGAGAGGTCACTACGAGGCTCCGGATGGGTCTCATGAGAGGCCTCTGCGAGGCTCCTGATGGGGCCTCTGCAAGGCTCCTGAGGGGCCTCTGCGAGGCTCCTGATGGGGCCTCTGCAAGGCTCCTGAAAGGTCTCTGCGAGGCTCCTGATGGGTCTCCTGAGAAGCCGACACCCCTGAGAGGTCTCATGAGAGGCCTCTGCGAGACTCCTGTGAGGTCTCTGCGAGGATCCTGAGGGATCTCTGCGAGGATCCTGAGGGATCTCTGCGAGGCTCCTGAGAGGTCTCTGCGAGGCTCCTGAGGGTCCTCTGCGAGGTTCCTGAGGGGCCTCTTTGAGGGGGGCCTCTGCGACGCTCCCGAGGGGCCCCTGCGGAATCGCATTCCATCCTTCTGCGCTAACCTGGCAATCTTCTTTCGAGCACAGATGGCAGCTGGCAGAGGAGGAGGAGGAGGAGGAGGAGGAGGAGGAGGAGGAGGAGGAGGAGGAGGAGGATGAGGATGAGGAGGAGGAGGAGGAGGAGGAGGAGGAGGAGGAGGAGGAGGAGGAGAACGAGGACGAGGATGAGGATCAGGAGTAGGAGGAGGAGAAGGAGGAGGAGCGAGCGTCCCAGAAACGTCTCGTCACCTCACCCGCGCTCGCGCACAGCCGCGCGTGCGCCCGCCTCGATGCCTCTCAGGGGCACCACCGTGTCGCCGTCGAGGGGGTTGTCGACGAGGAGGGGCTCGAAGTCGTCGCCGTCGTCGATGTGGACGCCCATGAGGTCGTCAAGATCGCGATGAACATCAGGTACATGGTCAGGGAAGACACCCCCCTCGATCTCCGCGGCCAGCTCGAGGAAGTTCGGGTCGGACTCCGTCATTTCCGTCGGCCAGTTGTCGGCTTCATGAAGACGCGGGAGGAACTCCGTGTCCTCCACCACCTCTTGAGGATCATCATCATCAGGTCCAGGCTGCACGTCGTGAAAAATGGCTTCAGCCTCCGCAGCATCAGACGGGTCATCCTCAAGCAGGCTGTTAGGATGTAGTAATCGCCAGGTGATCAGGCCCACCTTGTCCTCCATGATGGTGGGGAAGAGGGTGTGGAGCGCGAGCAGCGCCAGGTGAAGTTGATCAGGGTCGAGAGCAGCTGGATGGCGAGACTGCTTGCCGCGCGCGACGGGAGGAGCGGCTGGCGGACGTGAAGTACAAGGTGCCACCAAAGAGGTCGTCGATGATGGAGGGATGATGTGGGGAATCAGCAAGTTAATCGCGCCCAAAGTGTTTTGCTGCAGCGATTCCCACAGCGGCGACACGTTCAACCCCCGAGGCCCTGTGTTAGCAGCCTGGGGACCCAACAAACGCCCTTGGCCCGCAGCGCGCACTCGAGGAGGCAAACGAGGACGGAGTAGCACTCTGGGAACCTCCTGCGGACTCCGACGGGGACGGACTAGCTGTCTATGAGCTCCAGGAGGATGAAGAGCCAGGGTGACGTTGCCCGACATGTGCTGCTCCGCCATGGCGCACAGGAGGTAGATCCGCCGTCGACGATGCTGCCGCAGAGGCGGCAGTAGCAGCATATCCATTATCATGCGACACTGAATGGCGATAGGACTGCGCACCAAGGGGAGAAGAGCTTCGGGATATGTCGCCGTGCCGTTATCATTATCTTCATGTGGCCCCTGTGTCTCATCCTGAGGTTGGCCGAGGTGACCGTGTAGACCAGGGCGTCGCAGTGGAGGGGGGCGGTCCTGATGTAGCGAAGGCACCTCAGAGTATGCAGCGGGTGGAGCACGATCATGGCCAAGCCAGGCAAGAACATCAGCATCGGCGCCAGGGGGCGGGGGATCGCCTGAGTCTGCCGCCGGCCACGACGGAGGCGTGGGTGGTAAGGCCAGTGGTTGTACTTGCCCTGCTCAAGATGCCAACAGGTAGTCGTACTCGTCGTCGCTCATGAGATCGTCTTCGAATGGAGGTGGAATGCCCTTGACCGCCAGCGAAGAATTGTCACACATTGCGTCCATGGTGCGGAAGTCCTCGTCCGTGGGCGATGAGTAGTCAGTGTGGGCAGCTGTAGCATCGTCGGGAAGGTATTCGTACTCCACAGAGGCTTCCTCGGACGTCCTGGATAGAGGCTTGGGCACCATAGGGTCGACGTCCATCTGACTAAGAGAGAAGTTGGGGAACCAGAAGAGCGGGTTGGGCGCAGGTACCTCAGAAGACACAGGTGCTGCACACCATGTCACAGTAGTAGCCACTGAAGAAAGCGTGTGCGATTCTGATCCTCCATCCGAGATGGATCAGGACGCCATTCAATCATTTCCATGTGCAAGCGAGTTTTCACAAAAGTCCTGTGAAGGAGAACGGGATCGCTCTGAGAAGTGCCACGCAGAAGTTGCTGACGTAGTTGCTCGCGAGAGAAAGTAGAGCCATGCCAACCCGCCATACATATTTCTCCAGCTGCTCTTTTCATGTCTTGAATGAGGGTGGGGCTGTGGTTCGCGGACAGGGAGGAAAAGCCGCGATAGTGAAGCACCCTGAAGACGTAATCCACACACCAGTCCCTCCACGTGTCGAAGTCGTTCTGGGGGACAGTGTAGAAGATGGATGGGGGCCAAGAGGATGCCCAGCAGGTGACCCGACTGGTGAGTTCACGTCGTTGCCGCTCAGAGTCCTGCTGACAAGTGCGCCCCAAGGACGGAAAGGGAGAACGCGACGTACGTTCAGTTCCCTCAACATGTGAGGACTGGCCCCACTGTGCGTCTGCGGGTCGGAACTGCGCCACAACAATTCCCGGGGTGACAGGGCAGCGGGGTGAGGCAGGTGAGCAGCGCGTGCCCGTGAGGCACCAGCACACGGGTCGGTACTCTCTGCCTGCCAAAGCCCCCGAAGTAGGCGCTCCACTAGGCGAGAGTGTGTCGTGCAAGCCATCAGCCTCAAGGCCAGCCACTGGAACTCCACTCACGAGGTCGAAAGCGCCGCCAATGGTCCTCATGGATGGAAGTGTGGAAGACGAACACCCACTGTCTGACGAGTCTTCTGCGCTGGGTGAGGTTATCGATGACGACGGTGTGGGCGATGCGGATGAAGAGGCCGCCGAAGAAGATGAGACCGCTGGTTTACGCCTTGGCACCGAAGGCCTGGACCGCCGCCACGGTAGATGATCAGGTCGCCGCGCTCCGAGAGAAACAGCACGAGTAGCAGCCAAGACATGAGGGCGAGCGAAGGCAGGTGACCAGGTCCCAGATGGGGCACCGTGGGACGCCGCATGGTAGGCGAAGTGCATCACCACGATGTCGTAGACCACTTTGCCGACATCCACCGCGGATCCGAAGAGGCCTAGACGACCAAGCGGGTGAGCAGGCCGAGAGAAGCCGAACGCCTCCTCGCAGATGTAGTGGAACTTCGGGCATGGGGGGTAGTGATTGAGCTGGTCTGCCGCGCCCGCACAACCAAAGCGGCAGGGAAGGCGCCCACGGTCACCAAGAATGCGGGAAGACTTAGTCCATCCGTTGGCAACAGTTTCCAACTATGCCATAGCCCACGCGGTTGAACAAGAGCGAAGATATTTCGTGATGTGGGGCCATCTCACCGCAAGTACTTTAGATGCACCATCACAGTACACGTCGGGATGGGCGAGGGCGAGCCGCACCACCAGTAAGTTCCAAAGTGGACGAGAGATGAAGTGCTTCTTGACCGCCAACGCTATGCACCTCTGCAGGCCCACACCAGAAGGCTGGACGTGGAGACGGTGCGTAGCAGCCTGTCGCGCAATTGACAGCAGCTCGTGTGTGTAGATCGTGGACTGGAGCGGGCCGTGCTTGATGTTGAACAGCGTCTCCACGGATGCCTCACTGCGCCAGAAGGCGGGGTATGGCCGAGATGGTGACAACTGAGCGAGTGAGATGTGATCTCCAAGGCGGCTGTGCTGACGATAGAGCCACGAATGCAACCGCTCGAACTCTGGCAGAGTACGGTAAGCAGTACGAAGTAGGGGCCCAGTGCTCATCGCCAGCCATGAAGAAATCGTCGGCCCACCCGCCGAGCGCAACTGGAGCCATGCGGGCATCGAGAGAAAGTGCCTAAGGGTAAACGGAAGGAACGTGACAAGGCCACAAGTTCGCTCTGCACTAGCCACTGCGGCATCAGACGGAATTGGGCGACGTAAGACAGCACTGTGGTGATGCGGGTGTTGTGGTGAACTGGCAAGCGAGACACAGGAAGGTGACTGTGGCCAGCCAACTTGGATCATTCATGAGCCCTCATCGCAGGAGCTGTCCAGCACGAATCAGCATCGGCTGCAGGACCAAGCATAAGCCCAAGGTACTTGAGGGACTCGACTATGTTGATGCGATTGATGAATGGAACATGTGCGCAGAGCAGCGAGCGAACCTCCGCTGCCACAGCTTCCGAGAACGGCTTGTGCAGCGGAACGAGGTTGCATTTGTCGACCCTCAAAGACAGCGTGGCAAATCTTTCGGCGAGCAGCATGATGTCCGATAAGATGGACAGGCTGAGGATGTCTCTGATGGCGGCACCAATGTCGTCGGCACAAGCTCGCGCAATACCTTTCCTCGGCGCCTCAAGCTGGCGCTGGAGATCGACAAAAATGGAGCAGTGGCCGCAGCGTAGAGGGAGCCGCTCACTGAGCAGCCCTGGACGATGCCAGACGTAACCCACCAGGCATGTGTAGGCGTATTGCGGACCATTGCAAAAGCCTCGAGCTCCAAGTATAGCTGGTCGACGATGGACAAAAAGGCACGCGGCACCTGCATCTCTTTGATCACCGCGCACATGAACTCCTGAGAGACTGGGAAAAGCCGCGCCATAGTCAAGTGCAACCAAGACAGGGACGTTGGCCTCGGCCGACGGCATATCTGAGTAAACCCTGCTGACCGTGTCAAGCTCCAGAATGTTCACTCCGAAGTTCCTCTGTGGGATAAGGCCTCGCTGAGAGCGAGGGGCCCAGGTTTTGAAAAGAACACTGAAGCGCGCGTTGATCGTTGCCGCGATGATCTTAATATCGGCACTGCGCAGCCCAAGCACTCTGACCGAGGACGGGGGCCGAGAGCAACCTGCGGCCACACTATCCGCAGGGTCATCTGCTTTCGGTAGCCAAACTTGGAGCGCATCGTTGGATGACTTGAACAACGCCTGTCCAGAGATAATCCACATCATGGCTTCTGAAAGAACCGAAAGACCAAGAGATGGCGAGCGCCGCGCCGAGTAGGTCAATGCCGTCTGGGCCCGGTTCGGAATGACGAAACTTCTTGGCGACTGCACGAAGGAGCGACGGGGTCGGGAGCGGTGCATCATCAAGACACATTGGCTGGGCCAGACCCTTCACATACTCGCGAGCAGCGGGAACATTAATATGTTTGGCAGTAAAAATCGGTGCCCAGTGTTCTAGGAGCTTGTCGCGCATGTGAATCTTGTCGGACGTTGAGTACGCGCCAGCACATGAATCTTTAATGCCTTGAAGAACCAGTCGACGAGAAAGAGGTGACCATATAGACGCACGCCTCTCAAGAGCTTGAAGTTGGTGGCGAAGTTGAGGGGTAGAACGTCCACCAGCGAGCTCTGCCTCCAGGTGTCGGCGTTGGAGGTCGGTACGACGCAATTGAACAGCTTCGCTCCGCTGCTGGAACGAGGGGGCATGGACCAGCAAGACAGTACCCGACAAGATGTCCACAAAGTCTCTGGCAGTCTGATGCGCAGCACGGAGGCGAACGGCAAGAGAAACATCATTTCGCCAAACCGCCCGAAAAATCTGCCTCGCCTGAAGGAGCTGAGAGCCCAGCGCCTCGGAGTCGCGCCGCATAAGACAATCGCGAATCTCTCGCGCGACTTCCCTAACTGCCCACTTGAAGAGTTCAATCTGCCTGGGAGGTGAGCGGGGCATGAAATCTAGCTGCCGAGTAACGGTATCCAGCAAGTTCCGGAATGCTTCTGACTCGAAATGTGCCTCGGGATATTCCCATATTCCTCAAGCTTTGTTGAGCGCTGCGAGAACGAACAAGACTGGGCTGCGTGGTCACTCACCTCCTTCTCGGCCAAGGCCCCAGGAAGCCCCAGTACGCGAGGAACGGCATAAATTTGGCATACGATCCAACCAGGAAGGCTGGCCCAGAGTCTATCCAAGGCCGAAGCCGAGTGAGCGTTGGCGTCATAGTGAGCAGGCTCGTCCGATGTGAACTCCGCGAGAGGTGCCAATATCTTAGACCACTTGGCAGATTGAGCACGTTGGCCTTTACCTGGGCCCCCGCGACGACCAGGGCGGCGGGGAAGAAGAGGGGGCGAAGCGGCAAAGTTGAAGCCCCCATGTACTACCACAGCGGCCGTCAACGGGGAACTTCTGGCAAAACTGATATCTGCACGGAGCGCCTTGCCTATCTTCAGGAATTTGGCGCCCTTGATACCATGGCTGCGTGCATTGGGGTGGAAAAGATGGTGCCCCGCGCGTTGCAGATGAAGACGGAGCACACGTCCTGGAACAAGCTCGTCAGCGTGAGCCACCGCGGGGCAGGAGGCAGGCAAAACTGTGGCGACCCCGCCTTTCACTAGCGATTCCTCGCAGTGGGAAGAGAAGATGCGCACGCCCCGATGAGCTTTCCCCATAAAGTCTCGTACTTGCACAGCATCTTGATGCACCTCCTGAAGGCAAACCACCCCATTCAAAAAGTCTAAACGGCGAAGGTAGTCCAGCTTCACCTTGGAGTGAGCACCCTGGCATTGAAGAAGCGCCCGCGCATTCCAGGAAGTAAAGGGCACTAAGCCGTGCCCGCGATGCACTCCACGCAGTAATCTTCCCAGCCCACTAAAGACACCGCTCAGCCGATTCAGGCGGTGCGACGATGGCGGCAGCAGCCGCCGATAACTGCTGCTTCAGAAGACCAAGCTTGGTGATGAGATTGTCGGCCCAGTTGAGCGTGAATGGTGCGTTGCCAGGGTTCGGGCTGATCTTGAGAATCGGGTCCCAGCCAGCCATGACATACCCTCGGTCTTTGTCAACATACCAGCGCTTTGAATAATCGATCTCTTTGAAAGCGTCCCGAATGTTCCGCACCTGCATCTCCATGCGAATCTGACGCGGATTCTTGTCGGGGCCGATGTGCAGAGCCGTGGACTGTCCGTCTGCAGCGGTGGTCTCGAAGCGCTTCCATTGGCCAGGCCCGAGGCGTTGGGCACCGAGAACTTTGGCAACTCGACGGGCAGCGGGGGCTGGTGCCCCAACGAAGTTGATGGAGAAGCTGCGGCTGACGGCCTCAGGGGAAGAGATCTTGAAGAATTTTGGCTCAATGCCGACCTCGGCGATCCAATTAGAGAGGGTCTGCTGAACCTGGTCGAGGGCCGTGAGCTTGGCTGCAATGACTTTGATGACACACGGGTCGGTGTCACGATCGAAGCCGGCGGCGGAGAGCAGCGGGGCCTTTGGGACATCGTTGGCGACGGCGAGGAGCTCGCGCAGCTTGCTGTTCTCGGCCTTGAGGAAGGAAATGTCGGAGTCATGGGTGTCCAGTCTGGTCTCATGGGCACGCAGCCGAATGTGAATCCCGTCGATCTGCTCCTGAAGGCGGCGATTCTGACCATCCAGGCGCTTAGCAGCAGCATCGTCAACCATCTTGGGGAGGTCCTTGACCCCTTGGGCCAGTTCAGCAGCGGACTCGGCGTGCTTGGCGAGCTGCTCGGCGAAGGGGTTGATGGCCTCGCCCACCGTTGATTTGATGGAGTCCAGCATCGTCTGTTTGTATTCGCGTAGCAGCTTGGTGGCCTCCTCATTCGCCAGGTACCGAGTGTACTCGTCAGGTCCAGTTTCTTCCCAGCCCCAATCTTCATTTTCATCTTCACCATGAGCGCCATGAGCAGGGTCGCCATCAGCAGGGGCAGGGAGGTTGTCTGCAGAAAGAGCAGCAGAAGCACCTGCGCCACCAGGAGGCAGGGCGGCGGTAGCCCCAGAGGCGTCGCTGTTGTCGCCATCCAGGTCGTGCTTTCTCGGGCCCTTCTTCAGCTTCTTCGGCTTCTTGACGCCGAGAGACGCCACAGGCATGCGGCGGCCCGCGCGCGGGGCGCCCTGATCACTGAGCCAGGAGGCTACGGATGGGTCCAAAGTTAATCGCAACACCTCGGTTCCTTGAACCTTCGTTACGTTTAGCCGTGAGCCAAAATGGCTACGGAGGAGAAGGAGGAGGAGGAGGAGGAGGAGGAGGAGGAGGGGGAGGAGGAGGAGGGGGAGGGACACTGGTCAATCCCAAGCTCTGGCAACCGCGGGAGGTCATTAAGCAAGGCACCTGCCCAAAGCTTCTGATTCCGGCCACCTGCTGCGATGAGAGAACGGCGTAATATTTTTGGATACGGGCACCGAGCCTGATCCACATCGCCGGGATGGAGGGAGTCACCAGCCCCGCAAAGCCCGATCTCGAAATGTGACACATGCCATTGGAATTCCATGAGCGCCTGGGATGAAATAGAAGAAGCAAGCACTGCTTAAACATAACTGATACCGGAGAGAAGCCCCAATCTTAATCTTTTTTGGGGTTATGGGGCTATGGGGCTATAGGGCTCTAGAGCTATGGGCTATAGGGCTATAAGGCTATAGGGCTACAGGGCTATAGGCTGTAGGGTTATAGGGCTATAGGGCTATAGGACTACAGGGCTAGAGGGCTAGAGGGTTATGGGGCTATAGAGCTATAGGGCTATAGGGTTACAAGGCTATAGGGCTATGGGGCCGTGAGGCTATACGGCTATAGAACTATGGGGCTATAGAGCTATAAGGCTATAGGGCTATAAGACTATAGGGCACCTGGGCACCTGGGCACACGGGCACCCGGCCGCGGAAATCGGCGGCGCACCTCGCCCGGGCACCCGGGCACCTGGCCGTGCCGCCGAAATCGGCGGCGCACCTAACCTAACCATATGAATCCGATAGGACCCCTACAGAGGCAAGCTCTGATTGGGGAACCGTCGGAGCGCCGCGCGGATCTCTTGGATCGGCACTGGGCCCCCATACCTGGCGCGAGGAGCTCGCCAGGGGCGGCGTCGGAGGCGCCGCCAAGCGGGGCACAGCGCAGATCAAACAATTCCTCGCGGACCTCCGATTTTTTATGCTTACTTTGCAATATTTTTTCCTTCTAAGGTGGCGGCAGGGGTGGCAAGGAGGGAATGGTGGGGGAAAAGGGGGAGAGGGGAAGGGTTCAAGGAGGACAGTCGATGTTCACAGGCCCCCGAGACCAGCGAAAATGCAAGGCCGCCCTCGCAGTAAGGAGCTCTTCGGGCAAGGTCTCTGCATGCATTCGCCTCGACTGCGTGCGGCAAATTCGTGTCGTGACGACTCTCGCGTTGGTTCCGCACACCGCGCGGATCGTTCGATCTTGAATGATCGGCACGTTTTCGAACGCCAGATTGGTCTACAGTGGCCGACTTTGGGCCGCTGGCGGCGTTGAACCTTGAACGCCTGCGGAAGGGCCACTGCCGAGGCAGGCACGACGCGACCTACCGTACCGCCAAAGGAAAAGGGGGGAAGGGGGAGCGAGGGCAGGGAAGGAAATGGGGGTAGGGGAGCCCCAACCATACACCAAGACCGATCCTGGCCAGGATCACCCTGGGCCCAGGATCGGTGTTGGTGTATGGTTGGTGCCCTCCGAGGGGGGAGGCGAGAAAGATGGGCGAAGGCCCGCCTGGCGAGATGCGCCCCGCGCCAACCCGAAAGCCTGCGGCGGGGTCTGCCCACGCCGCCCCGCTGCGCGGGCACACAGTGAAACTGAAACCGCTGGTGCGGCCACGCTGGCCTTCTCTATCTTCCAGGGAGACCCAAGCCCTCCTCTTCCTCCTCCTCCTCTTCCCCGTCCTCTTCTTCCCCGTCCTCCTCCTCCTTCTCCTCCTCCTTCTCCTCCTCCTTCTCCTCCTCCTCCTCTCCCCCCTTTCCACTTACCCAAACCCCTTCAAGCCAGAGAAGAGGAGGAGGCATGGGAGAGAAAGGAATGGAGAGGAAATGCAAAACGCATGGGGAGGATAATGCTAAAGAGGATCGTCGAGGGGAAAAAGAGGAGTCAATGAGAGAACGTAGGGGACGCAACAAGAAGGAGACAGGTGGTGAATATAGAGGAGACTTGCACGTGAATGTAATAAGGTGGTGAAGACTGACTTCGCCGTGCTCTTCGTGTGCGCACCAGAAACAGCGATGCATTGCACGTGGAATGATCGTCGCCGATGGGGGCGTGGAGGTATTCACTATACAAAAAAAGTGGCAATTTCAGTGAAACGCTGTGGTTTCCCCAGGATGTAAATCTGATGTGACCAAATGGGGATTCTGCATGGCCAGGGATCACCAGGTCGACGGAATGTCACGCAGGATGTAGGAGCCTTGTTTTGCAATCGTACCTTTGGGATCTCAAGAAATCGTTACCCGGGAGAAAAAAGGGTTCGGGGCACTGGATAAAAGGAAGCGTTTGCGCGGGGGGTGGGGGGCGTCGGGGAGGGGGCGCGCTGCGATCGCCGTAGTATGCGCCCGAACAGCAGTCTTTGCCTGCGAGCACAGCGGTGGCCTGTGATTTGATCATGCGTGCAAAGCCTGAGAGTACCTGCAAGGCACATGTGAGCACCGCACTGGCCTGCGAGCGACCAGGGTGCGCCTGCGACAACGATACCACATCGCGAGCACCACAATCTTCGCCAGAATCGGCGTCGGCATCATTGAAAACGTCGTCGCGGCCGTCCTCATCGACATCATCTTTCGATTTATCGGCGTCGCCGTCGGAATCGAAGAAGTCGTCGTCGGAATCGTCGCCCTCCTCGTCGTCGTCGGAACCGTCAGCCCAAGAATCGCCGTCAAACTCGTCTTCGTCGGAATTGTCAGCGTCGAAGTCGTCGGGCTCGTCGCCATTGGAGTCGTCGTTGTCGCCATCAGCGTCGGGGTCGCCGAAATCGTCGTCATCGGAATCGTCGTCGTCTTCCTCCTCCTCCTCCTTTTCCTCCTCCACCTCCTCCTCATCCTCGTCGTCCGAGGGCTCTGGCACGAGCCTGCACAATTCCCGTCTGGGTCCTGCCGGGCAACGCCAGGCACAGAGCGGGACGGAACCCAGCGCGGCCAAAATGGCGCGGACGGCGTCGCTAAACGGCACCGGGAACACGTCCATGTAGGTGCCGAACAGGAAGCAGATGCAGAGGAGAGGCCCCGCGGCGACGACGGGTGGAAGTCCGGGCGCCACGCTGGCCCAGGAAGGCGGCGACGGAGGAAGAAAGGGGAGAGCCGTCCAAGTTCCCCAGGTAACCTTGCAGAACGCGCGGGGCTCCGCGAGGAACAGCGCCACCAGCGGGAACAGCGGGAGCGCCTCCGAGACGGACAGGAGGGCAGGGTGAGCGGTGCCGAAGAGGTAGGCCTCCAGGCGCCGCATGGAGCGCGCAAAGACTTCGCGTCGACGATGAGCACCGCGAGGAAGAAACGGAAAACGGACGGGCTGCGGCCGCTCCGGGACCTTCCCCGAGCAATTCGAAGGTCCCCCAGTGCAAGGGCAGCGTGGACCTTCACGGAAAGAGTCAGAGGTTCCCCAGGCAGGGCAGCGCGAACGCAGAGGCCACGAGCAGCATGACGAGCCATCAGGGCGCCCTGCGCGTCGAGACCCGGAGGCAGAGTGACCGGCACGGCGAAGCCGTGGAAGAGGGCGCGAAGCGCCATCACAGCGGGTACCCCGCGTGGAGGGCGGCGGGCGGCCAGCAGCCCAGCGGCCAGCGGCCGGCAACGAGCACCACCAGGGAAACCGTGCCGTCGGCGCCTCAACTGGACGGGGAGGGTCCGTGGCATGGTCAACAGCACGTCCACGCCGAACGCCGCCACAATGAATCCTTGCGGCCATCACGACGACGAGGTGCAGAGGGGCGCCGCCGCCGCAAGCGCAGCAGCAACGCGCCAGCCGCCCGTAGCAAGACCAAGCGGCAGCTGCAGCAGTTCATAAGAGGCCGCCAACCCGGGGGCGACCCAGAGAGCGGCACCAAGGCACCCCTGGCCGCCACCCCAGGAGGCAGCTGGGCGGGCACCCACCACCCCGGCCACGGAGAGGGGCCCGCAGTGTTAGGCGCCACCCCGGGTGCCAGTGTAGGGCAGGACCTCGAGAGGTACCTGCCGCACGATATCCCCAGGAGAGTGGAGGCGGGGGAGGGCGGCTAATCGCCGCAAATACAGGGAACAGGGAGAGATGAAGAGCGGCAGTTGGTCGCTACAAATGCAAAGAGATCAGGATGCCATGGTTTACCCCAGGCAGAGGCGTACCCCGGGTCATGATATCCCCAGGCGGCAGGAGCATGGAACGTAGAACCGTGTGCAGGTGAACCCCAGGCGACGAAGAGGGAAGGGAGGCGGTAGGACAGGAAGTGGCGGCAGCTGATCGCTGCAAATGCACGATAGGAATACCCCCGGCAGGACAGGAGGAGAGAAGGGGCAGAAAGCAGAAGCCGCGCAAAGCACGCGCGCAAGCGATTGGCGCGACCACGCGCGCTTCACATCTCAGAGGGGCGCGCGCGGCAGGAGGGGGGGGGGGGCGGCGGGGGCGAGCGCAAAGGGGCGGAGGCAATGACGGGGGGAGAAGGGAGCTGGAAGAACCGGGAAAGGAACGCCATGTAGGTTTGTGCAAGTGCTGAAGCAACGCAATCGCGCGGACGCGAGCGCGCTGTCACCGCGACGAACCATGCGCGACATCGAAACAAGAGCCAGAATGCGGAGCGCGGCCCCATTCGGGTCGGGGGTCCACGCGCGTCCATTCTCAAGCCGAA
The DNA here is from genome assembly GCA_963575745.1 of Prorocentrum cordatum. NCBI lineage: Eukaryota > Dinophyceae > Prorocentrales > Prorocentraceae > Prorocentrum > Prorocentrum cordatum. The sequence continues at coordinate 122,465 of CAUYUJ010016139.1, read as the reverse complement.
GTCGGACGTGTACGTAACGGCCATGGCACGCGGACGTTTGCCTACGAACTACTCTATACTTCCGCACGCCCGCGGGCCACGTCGGGCGACCGACTCGGTGAGCGCGCAGTGCACGGCGGCGCGGCAGATAACCCCATTGCGTCAACGGGAAGGACACATTGCAACGCTTACGTTTCTTGGGCGGCCTACTTCAACACTTTCTTGCCACCTCTCTTACGCAGACGGCAGAACACCTGCTTCTGAGCAAATCCGCCGGCCCCCTTGTTGGGCCACCAGGCTGTAGGCCGGAGGTTCGCAGTTTCCTGCGCCAGTTGCATCTTACAGTTTCCACTGTTACAGTTCTGCTTCTCGTTGCTTACTGTTCCTAGTTGACTTCTTGCTGCTTACTGTTCCTTGTTGATGGACCGCGCGAGGGGGGGAGGCCCAAACCAAGCATTTCTACAACGGAGAATTTGCATTGCCTGAGTTGCTGGGGTGGGTAAGAATTGGCGCCCCATCGCGCAGATCGGCGGGGTCAGGGTCCAAAAGCACAAAAAAGATTTGCCACATTTCTGAAATTCGGTGACACCGCTCACGCAGATCGGCGGGGTCAGGGTCCAACGACATAAGGGACTTGCAACATTTCTAACATTCGGTGGCACCCCTCACGCAGATCGGCGGGGTCAGGGTGAACAAAAAAATGCCACATTTCTAACATTCGTTGCACCCCTCGCGCAGGATCGGCGGGGCCAGGGTCCAACAACATAAAGGATTTGCTACATTTCTGACATTCTGTGGCGCCCCATCGCGCAGATCGGCGGGGTCAGGGTCAAAAAAACACAAAGGACTTGTCACATTTCTAACATTCGGCGGCACCCCTCACGCAGATCGGCGGGGCCAGGGTTCAAACGCGCAAGGGATTCACCACACTTCTGAAATCCAGTGGCACCCTTCGCGCAGATCGGCGGGGTCAGGGTCCGGTCCAAAAGCACAAAAAGGATTTGCCACATTTATGAAATTCGGTTGCATCCCTCATGCAGATGGGCGGGGCCAGGGTCCAAAAAGACAAAGGATTTGCAACATTTCTGGCATTCGGTGGCACCCCTCGCGCAGATCGGCGGGGTCAGGGTCCAAAAAACATACGGGGATTTACTGCATTTCTGAAATTCGGTGGCAACTCTCACGCAGATCGGCGGGGTCAGGGTGCAAAAACACAAAGGATTTGCCACATTTCTGAAATCCGGTGGCACCTCTCACGCAGATCGGCAGGGTCACGACGTCTTACCAATCGCCAGGTGTGGTAGCCCCTCTGGTCATCTACTGGTTTTGCTCATTACGAGTCGGCCTCGCGCTGCTTCGCGACAGCGCCCAAGTCTCATGACATAGCTCTTGCATAGCGCATTATCCGAGAGAGGGGGCCGGCGGCAGTGGGCGAAACCCCTACGGATTAAACAACTATTTTCACTGATCCCCCCCCCCCCCCGCAGCGCGCATTACTTCCGCAGCCATGGCCTTCAGTGGTGCATCTGCGACTTGATATCCTCCGATATGGACGCGAGCTTAGCATCTGTGTCGACCACTACCTGGTGGATCGCCAAGTCTTGGACACGCTGGATCTCTGCGAAACGCTCCTCCTGATGCAGTGCCATCATCGCAAACTCATCCTGTATGCGGTCGAAGTCAGTACCGAAGGTGGTCAAATGGCTCCTGGACAACTCAACCCCTGCTCTGTGAGTTGTGGATCCCTGACGAACGAGATCCTGGAGGCCCGGAACCTGGGACGTGGGCGCGCTGATGCCACCGTACCTGCGGGGTGACGCCGCGAGGAGAAGCTTCACTGACCCCCGCGGGGCTCTCAGACGCGGGTGGCAACACAAGCGTAGCCACTCCCGCTGTGGCTGGATGGTGGGGCCGAGGAGAGGAGCGGCCGCGGCGGGCCGCGGCGAGGCGGGAACCGGAAAACCCGAGGAATAAGCCGGGGGGAACGCCAGGCCGAGCGGGTCGCGCAGACCACCCTGAGCCGATACGGCTTGAGCCAGATGGCTACGGGGAGGGAGGAGGAGACGAAGGAAAAGGAGGATACTCATGAGAAGGAGGAGGAAGACGAAAGGGAGGAAAAAGACGAAGGGGACTGTCAATGACGCGAAAAGGCGCCCTCAGGTGGCCAAGGGTGGTCCAGGGGAGGTCCGTGCCACGTGACTGCTGCAGCTTTGCGATCCTAGGCCATACCAGAACACCGTTCCTGAGGCTCCAGCACCGCGAATCGACGTGGCCGTTGCGCCGTGACAGTTCTAAACCGCGACAAAGCGCCACTCCTGGAACTTCAGCAATGCGAGCCATAGTCACAAACTTGTAAGACGAATGTGCGCGGCGCTCAGACGGGAACCACACTTGGAAAAAAAACCGCCCCGCATCTTTGAAGCCGGTGCAGATTTTTGGGGCTAATGTGCGCGGTGCTGAGACGGGAGCCACAATGTGAAGCCATACCGTCCTCCATGCCTGAAGCTGATGCAAATTTCTAAAACGAATGTGCGCGGCGCTAATAGGAGAACAACCTTTGAGAAACACCCGCCCTCCATCAGTGAAACTGTTGCAAGCTTCCTAACTTCAAGATCATGAGTGGTGGGGAAAATTCGAACGAAACGCCCAGCCGCCCCACCGACACGCCTGGGGATGCGACGTGACTTCAGTATGAATAAGGAAAACGGGTAGAGGAGGGGGAAGAGAAGGAGGAGAAGGAGCAGGAGGAGAAGGAGTTGGGGAGGAGGGTGCGGAGCACTCCAAAGGAAGAGAAGGAGGAACATGAAATGGAGGGAGGACTGAGATGAGGGACGGGGGATGGAACTATAAGGGGGGACGCGGGGGACGAGAGAGAAAACGAGTAGGACCAGGAGAGAGGGCGAGAAGAGGGAGGAATTAATAGGGTGAGGAGGGTAGAGAAGAAGGGAAAAAGGGGGGGTAGAGGAGGAGGGTTCGATTTGCGCGACAGGGGGAAAAACAGGGAAGGAGAACATGGGGCAGCAAGGAGGAGGGAGGCGCTGCGCACGAGAGGCCAACGGCTTGGGCCCCCTGTGTGCTCAAGGCGACGGCCGAGGCGAGCGACCAGGCCGCCGCGCTAGGGTGAGACTCCAGCAGCAGCGCCTTTCCAAGGGGCCGGTGGCGTACGAAGCCATGGCCGACAGACAGCGGAGAATTGGCGCTGAGCGTTCCTGGCCCAGCTCTCTCAATTCCTGCCCATCCTTCCCGCCCATCCTGCTCCTGCTGCCGCGCCAGTTCCAGCTTCAGCTCCTGCTGCCGCTGCTCCTCCTCTTCCCTCTCCCTCCTCCCGCTGCTCCTCCTCCAGCCTCGCCTCCCCGCCCCAATCCACCCCTCATCGCTCCAGAGCAACACTTTTCGCTGCGTTTGTAGACATGTCGACGGCAGGTCCACTCGTGCCGCCGGAAATGTTCTAAAACGTGATTGTTCTCAGGCTTACAACTCCCAACAACTATACGGATGGGTCGTTGTCAGAACGTGACTCTCTCCAGATACGACCTGGAACTCTGTAATGTTTTTCCCAACCATCCTGTGGTGTTGGGTCCTCGTTTTGAAGAGACAGTCCCCGCGTTCCTCTCCTCTTCTCCTCCTCTTCCCCCTCCTCCTCCTCCCTCTTCCCTCCTCCTTGCGCTTCGCCGATGCAGTACAGCGTTTCGTGGCCTCATAAGGAACTCCACCGAAGGTCCCAGTGGCACCGCCCGCATGCGTCCGCCACCACCCAGCACAGCCCTCGCTCCCTGCGTTGCACCCACCCAATACACGCTTCGTGGCCCCATAGGGGGCTCCACCGAAGGTCCCAGTGGCACCGCCCGCATGTGACCGCCACCACCCAGCGCAGCCCGTGCTCCTCCCTGCGTTTCACCCACCAAGTACAGCGTTTCGTGGCCCCATAAGGTGGGCTCCACCGAAGGTCCCAGTGGCGCCGCCCGCATGCGTCCGCCACCACCCAGCACAGCCCTCGCTCCCTGCGTTTCACCCACCCATACAACGTTTCGTGGCCCCACATGGGGCTCCACCGAGGGTCCCACTGGCACCGCCCGCATGCGTCCGCCACCACCCAGCACAGCCCTTGCTCCCTGCGTTTCAACCACCATGTACAGCGCTTCGTGGCCCCATAAGGTGGGCTCCACCGAAGGTCCCAGTGGCACTGCCCGCATGCGTCCGCCACCACCCAGCACAGCCTTCGCTCCCTGCGTTTCACCCACCCAATACAACGTTTCGTGGCCCCATAGGGGGCTCCACCGAAGGTCCCAGTGGCACCGCCCGCATGCGTCCGCCACCACCCAGCACAGCCCTTGCTCCCTGCGTTTCACCCACCCAGTATAGCGCTTCGTGGCCCCATAAGGGGGCTCCACCGAAGGTCCCAGTGGCACCGCTCGCATGCGTCCGCCACCACCCAACACGGCCCCTGCTCCTTACGTTTCACCTAGCCAGTACAGCGCTTCGTGGCCCCATAGGGAACGCCACCGAAGAAAATATTCACAACTGCGGTACTCACAACTGCAAATGGTTGGGTCCTTCGCCAAGCTAATTACATACAGACGTATACATAGACGGCCACTCGCCTGGAACACACAAATGGTAAGTGGTCACAAAACCGAACCCCCCACCGAACAACTCCTTCGGGCCGCCCAGAAACCGACCCACCCCCCACACCCTCCCTAGCCCAACCCCTCGCCCCTAGACAACGACGACGACGACGACGACCACAACGACGGCCGACGACGCCGACGCCGACGCCGACGCCGACGCCGACGCCGACGCCGACGCCGACGACGACGACGACGACGACGACGACGACGACGACGACGACGACGACGACGACGACGACGACGACTGACGACACCGACCGACGACTGACGACGACTGACGACTACCGACGACGACCGACGATGACGACGGTGACAACGGACGCCGACGGCGACGACGACGACGGACGACGGACGACGACGACCAGTGACGACTGAAAACGACGACGACGACGAGGACGACGGACGACGACGACGACAACGACGGACGGCGACGAATGCCAGACGTGAACAACGACGAGGGCGACGACAGACGACGGCCGACAGAAGACCGACGACGACGACGAGAACGGACGACGGACGATGTACGGCGACGACAACGATCACGACGAACGACGAACGACGACGACGACGACGACAGACGACGACGACAACGACGACAACGAACTTTGCACGACGGACGACGACGAGAACGACGACAACGACGACTGACGACGACGGCGCCGGACAAGGACCACGACGACGACGGCGACGACTATGAGGACCACAACGATGACGAACGACCGACGATGGCGCCGGACGACGACGACGGAGGAAAGACGACGACGACGGCGATTACGACGACGAGCGACGGTGACGAGGGATGACGACGGCGATGGCGACGACGGACGACGGACGACGGACGACGGCGACGACGACTACGACGACGACAACGACGACGGGCGGACCGTAACGGGCGGGTCGGGTCGGGCGGGCGGAAACTAACGCTCGGGTCGGGTCGGACGGGCGGGACAAAGCCGTGTGAGATGATTGGCTGTCCCCCTCCCCCGTTCCCCATCCTCCAGGGTTCTTCCTCGTCTCTCCTCCGCCTCGTCCTCTGCTCCTCGTCTCGCCTCCGTTTTCCGCCTGGGCGAGCTCGCGTTATGCTCTCCCGCAGCTCACCCGCTGCCGCGAACCTGCTGCGCAACGCGGAGGTTGTACGCCCACCTTGTCCCCCTTCCCATTTTCGTCCTCTTTCGCTCCTCCTCCCTCCCGCCATCTAGCCAGCCTATCCTCCTGCTCGCTCCCGCCTCGAGGTCCCCCGAAGCGCTCTGGACAAGTCACGGGGGCGTGAGAACCTGCAGGCATTTAGAAGGCCGTTCGGAACCTTGCGAGCGGTCTCTCGGGGACCTTGTGGACCCTCCTGCTGGATTTCTAATGGCCTCCTGGGCGCTTCTTGGGGGCCTTGTGGGTGCCTTGTGGGGCATCTCGGGGTCTCTTGAAACCTCTCGGGAACTCTTGGGAGCGTCGTGGGGGCATTGGGGGGCCTCCGGGGGGCCTCCTGGGGATGTTTGGAAGCCCCTTTGGGGCGCTCTTGGAGGCCTCTCGGGACCTCTCGGGGCCTCTCGGAGTTCCTGGGGGCCTCTTAGGAGATTCGCAGCCTTTTCCTTTCAGGGTCCCATGATCACCGTGATGTAGAAGGCAAATCGTTTTAGTACCCCATGGGGGACCGCCAGGGGGTAGGACACTTGCCCGTTCGTTCCCAGGTTGTGGGGATGTCACAAGCGAAACGTTGGTTCTACCTATCTGGACTCCCATTGATTGAGGGCCCCATGATCACCGCGATGTAGCAGGCATTTGGGCATTCCATGGAGGATTCACGAGTCAGCCGTAGTCAAATCTCACTCGCACCCACACTCACTGATTTCAGGCACTCATAGGGATATAACTTGCTATAACAAAGATGCACATCTGGTAACCACTCGTCGGTTGACTTCTATAAATGTGCATATTTATATATATATGTATGTATATATATATGTGTGTACAGCTGCACGCATGTGGTTAAGGTACGGTCAGGACACTACTTATTCCAGTATGATGTGTGTATAGGCGTAATCAACTGGCAAGCGCACCGGCGCCGCGCACATGCTACTGCTTTTTAAACTCTTCCAGCTACATGGATGGATGGCGTTCCCTTCTGACCGTCATTGTAGGTTGCAATGCTGCGCAGAGGAATCTTCTCCTGCTCGCCAGTGCACATTCCAAAGCCGATGGGCGTTCGCTGCAGTGCACGGAGAAATACGTTGTCTGACCTATGAGCAGGGAAGGGTGCACTGCAGAACCAATGACGCCTGCGAGGCTTTCTCTGGCCCCTCTTGCTCCTCGCCCCCATCCCCGAAACGCATGCATGAAGGGGCCCTGGGACACACAAATAAATACACACAAATAACTGGATCCCCCATATTTTTCAATATTTTCTGGGTTTTTGTCTTCCCGCCCAATTCCCATATTTTCCCATAGTTTCCTGGGAGTCGACGATTAATTGTGTCTATGTGTGTTTTTCCCTCCTGAATGCAGCTTCGCGAACAATCACGACAAAAGGCCCAGACCCCATCGTTCTGCGGCACTTCTCGAGCTGGGCCGATCTGTCATGGCCCCTGGGCCCGAGCCCCGACGCAAACGACCGGCGTAAAAATGACAGCGCTCGGATCTCGTTGACCTAAGGAACCCTAAATAAGGAACGGGGCCCCTTTCTCCCATAAGCTGAACTCCGACTTCCCATGGAAAACCTTTGGAAAACAGCAGGCAAACCGTCGAACAATCAAGGAACACCGAACCCATCCCCAACGAAGAGGGTTCCTTCTCCAGGGCTCTGGCTGTACGCAGGCAGCTGACGCGCCAATGTCGGCGCAAACGATCCCGTTCTCCTGTGTCGCTCACCCCCTCCTCCCCCTGCCCCAACGGACGCAGAGCGGTATAAGCTGGCATGGTATCCGCAGTCGGGGGGGCGCCTGCCTGGCAATACTTCTACCTCTGCGGTGACACGTCAGGGCATCAACTCCACCCTTCTCCCTCCTCCATGGGGCAGGGCCCAGGGGGCCAGCAGGACGGCGCCCGAGCCTCACCTCGGCGCACCCGCGGCCTGGTCCAGCGGGTCCGGGCGACTGCTGGAGTCTGGCGCGTCCGCATCCGCCACGCGAACCTCCGCGTCCGCGGAGCGCCGCCTCCGCCGCGATTCCCTGAACTTCCTCTGCACTTTCATCGCGGCGATGGTCTGGACGAAGTCCTGCGCGGAGGGGGGGGGGCTTCCACGCCCAAGTGGGGGGCGAGGATGGGGTCAGGGGGAGGGGGAGGGAAGGAGGGGCAGGGGCGGGCCAGGGAGGAAGGAGGGAGGCTATGGGGAGGACGGGGAATGAGGAGGAAAAAGTTGAAGATTGGAAGGTGAAACGAGAATTTGTTGTGTTGAACCTCTACGGGTACATGCCCTCACTCAAGACGACAAGGGTGAGGGGAGGAACCTAACCTTCATCTCCCTCTTGTTCTGCTACTAGGGGTGCATGCCGCTGCACACATACTTCAAGGCGGTCCTCCCAGATCCAGCCTCCTCCTTTCCTGAACAAGAGGAGGCGAGCTTGACGACCCGGCCACCAGTGGTGTAGCGGTGGCGGTTCAAGCAAATCCAAAGAAACTAACCATCGGAGCAACATGTAAGTGCACAGCGATGACCGCATCCCTAGGTTCAAGCAAGGAGGCACACTGCAAGTGCCTGGAGGGGGACGGCTCTGACCTGTCTTTCATCACAAACGAGCTTCGCACTGCCAAGCAATAGAGATCCACGTCCAGGATGCCCTGGACCCCTAGACTTCGGGGAGGTCTAGGGCTTGCAGTATTCAACTCTAGACAGGTCGTACTTTGGCCACGAAGAACCTTGGGGGCCAGCCTGGCAACAGCACGCGAAATTATGATGTGGTCAGTCCTTTCTCCAGCCTCGGGGTCGGGATCAGGGTGCTGCTGGGTTCCTTTCTTGGCAGCTCGTTCGGCAAAGGCATTGGCGACGGTGGGCCTCTTCAGGTGAGATACCTTCCTCGTCGATCTGCTTATGGGCGGCCACCTTAAAAGCCCTTGTGGCACCCCGGACGCACCCCGAGAAACCATCGAGGACCGAGCCAGCGTAGGCCCCATGACCCGAGACCCTCTTGGAAGGAATCCGCCGAGCCACGGAAACGGCGTTGGCGCAATCTGCAATGATGTGGGCTTCCCCGCTCGACTTTTAGTTGCTGCAGAAAAAAAACGCTGCGTTCGCCAGACTGTGGGGACTGAAGCATGCGGCCCCAAACGGGCCCGCACATCCAGGCCAGGAGCTCTCCCCCCACTGAACACATCGCAACTCCCGATCAAGACATGCTTCGTTCTTTAGCTGCACTCTTGAAACAGCTGCCGTCCGGGAAACTGTTTCCCGAGAACGCCCCGACTTGTGTTCAAATCGCGATGCAGCACAGAGATCGGACGCACCCCTTGTTCTCAAAGTGAGAGAACTTGCATGACGTGAGCGACTGCTGGATCACATTCACGCGCAGCCTGGGGCACGCTCCTTCGGCAGATGGGCTCTGCTGAGCTCGCGGCGCCTCTCCCTGGCTCCGCAGCTGGTTGATGCCTAGGGAATGCCACTGCGATGCGGCGTCGGAGCTTCCAGCTCCAGAGCCGCATTCTGATTCCACGGAAGCCGTAGCTGGTCGAGCAAAACGCGCGGGCGAGGCGCACCGGCCCCTCGTCGGCGCGAACAGCAGGTGGGCCCATGCCCACGAACAAATCACAGCCCAGAAGCCTCTTGAAGGGCCTGCCTCTCCAGTCCTCGGGACCGCCTCATGCAATAGCGTCCTGATCAAAGGCTGTTCCCCCAAAGGGCTACGAAAGCTTGTTCCCAAAATCGCGCACGAAGCACGCACAGTCGGACACGCCCCACCCAAGACGCTTGAGAGACACGAGCATCGCCGACACGGGCCCCGATGCCGTCCTTCAGGTGATCCTCTCTCCCGTGGTCCCCAATAGCACCTGCTCCCAAGGACTTCCGGTAGTGGCCCAATCCAAGCAGCCTTGAAGTAGCTGGGCCTTGAGCAGCCGAACCTCCTTGCAGCGCCGTGCGATCGGCACCGCAAGAGCACGCCGCGCAAGATCCACTGCGAGGAGGCTGAGAACAACTACAGACCTGCCGGAAGAAGACGGCTGGAGCACACTAACCACCCCCATGCGTAAAAAAGAATCTCGCCATCGGTCGGCCCATGAACCTCCGCCCCGTAGATGGGCCTAAAGAGAGGTCATGAACAAGAAACTCTGATGGCTTTCCGGCCGAGGTGTCCTCTGAACCTCCAAAGTCTTTTCGCTTGCCTCTTGAACTGGGAAATCTCTGAGCGCGCTTGACCGTCTTCCGTGTAACCCCAGCCCGAAACGAGGTACCAACGGCGTCGCCAACTCCAAGATTCACGGCCGACCCCAGGTAGACACCCAGGGCGCCGAGACGGGCCTCCAGCTCCGATCCTTGCTTGGGGCACGAGCATACCACGGCCACCTGGCCCATGACAACCTGTCCTCCCATCAACTGGGCGACGGCGTAAAAGAGCGCGACCGTCACCTCAACAATCGCCCAGAATACGAAACCCATGGACCCTGGGGCGGAATCCCTCGCGTCGTCAACGAGGGCCCCGAAGCTCCGAAAAGACCCTCTGGAAACAAAAACGCAATCCCAACCGTCCAAACGAACGCTATCAGAATCGATACCGCAACTGGCCCCAGGAAGCCGAGCTGCGTCCCGCTGTGGCACCACGGGTTACGTAGATGGCTGGCATGCAGATCCCCGCGGGCACCATGTACCCCGCGGACTTGAAAGCCGAAATGTCAGTCAGTCAGTCAGTGGGCCATGCATCCTGCGGACGCGTAGGCAGAAGAACACTTGAAAGTTAGGCTGGTGCGCCAAATCCCACCAGCCCTCTGGGCGTCGGTGGTTCAGAGCGTTTCCTCTTCCACCCCTCCTTCTTCCCATTCGGGGAAGGGTTTGCCCCTCCCCCTACTCCCTCCCCTGGACCTGGACAGGGGGGTTTCGCGAGTCGTCGGAGCGTCCAAAATGGCCTCGGCGAGGAAACCAAAATCATTGTTTCACTAAGGTTTTGGCCCCATTTTGGCCTCTTGTGGGGGGGCTGTAATTAGTGACCACAGTGACCCCCCCTCCTGTGATCGATCTCACCCAAGCTGGCCCAAAGATGACCCCCAAGGCTCCCAAGGGTGCCCCAAGAGGTGGCCAGGAAGCCCCAAGAGGTCCCCAGGATGCCCCCAAGAGGCTCCCAAGAGACCCCCAAAAGGCCCCAAGAGACCCCCCAGAGGCACCCAAGATGCTCCAAGAGGCCTCGGCGAGAATGCCAAATCATTGATTTCTCAGAAAGGTTTTGGCCACATCTTGGCCTCTTGGGGGGGGCACTGATTAAGATGACTCCAAGAGCGCCTGGGAGAGCCCAAAATGACCTCAAAGATGGCTCAAGATATCCCAAGATGTCTCATAATGGCTTCCTCTGAGTGCTGACCACTTCCCTGATCGAGGCGATTCCTCTGGGCATCGTTTCTGGCTGGGCTGGTGGGGATTCTTTTTGTCGCGACCGCAGACGAGGGCGCCAGCGGCGAGTCAGGTCCGAGCGGGCCGCGCAAGAGCCGAATTGCCTAACGCCGACGGGCCGGCGACCTCAGCAGCGACTCGGCGGGCGGGCCGGCGTGAGGGGGGGTGCAAGCTGCAGCTGCCAGGGACCAGGTCCAGGGGCGCGCACATGCAAGATTAGCCAACCAGGGTTGGGGCGCAGCCAAAATGGCGCGAGGGTCGTACCAGGATGTGACCAGGGAGGCAGCCAGCCAGTACGCTGCGACGACTGCCATGTGTGCCCAAACTGGCCCAAAACTAGTGCATCGGGTGGCGCCACCAAAGTCGCACACCAAGTCCCCTGAAGGGAGTACTGATCCTGCGAACGACCGTACACGGAATGGCTGGTGGGGATTCGCGAAGCGTCAACAATTCGTCCCTGATGCAGTCAGAGCAGGGCAGTCCGCCAAACGCGATGATGACGACGTGATGGAATAAAGCATGTACGAATCACTGACGCATTCACATGTTCAAAATGCGTCAGGAAAGCTGATGCTGGTGCCCCCCGAACCTTGAGGGCCTCTAAACAGATCAGCTAGCGATACTTAAAACATGTCCAAGAGCATTGGAGCCGCGACCCCCCCCTGGTCTGGTGCCACGTTCCGATCTAAAAGACCTCCAGACGTGCCTAAGGCCCCATCGGTGCTTTCCAGCTGCGAAGTGACCACGCACATGAGACTGCTATGGGACGTCGGGCTTGTCCCCAGGCGCCAGGAGCAAGGATGCGAATGAGAAGCTGCAAACCCTCGCCGCTCATAAACTGGTAGTGCCCCCAAGTGGAACCCGTCGCATGAGACCGCGCTCCTTTCGGCGCTGTTTCTGCCGAGGGCCCCGAGGTGTAAGCAGCTCAAGGGGGGGGGTCAACGCCTTGGACCTGCACATCTTTTTGTTCATCGCTCCGGCCACACACAACAAAGAAACGAGCCGTGCATCTCGCCCCGCGGTCTGCGGCGGCAGAAGGCGGAAGCACTGCCTTGCCACCTGAATTGCTGCAATGCGCGCCCGGACCTTCCGTGCGCACGCGATGCCGCAGAAATGAAGCCCTGGCATACATCCGAAGGCCTCCGCGAGCTGTCAGAGGAAGCACGGATACCGAAGCATCCCGTCTTCGCCCGTCCTGTTGCGAAAGCGTTGCGAAAACACTGCGTCCGAGGCTCGCAACTGCAGCAGCGCTGTACAGAACACCGATGCCGCTGCAAACAGCGGTGCCACTGCTACTCTGCGAGGCTGGCGGCGGGGCGCAAATCCGCCGGCCCCCTTGCGGGGCCGTCAGGCTGCGAGGATTAAGGTTGCTGCTCCCTGCACCATTTCCAACTTCCATTGTTACAGTACTGCTTTCCGCTTCCTACTGTAAATTGTTATTGTCCGCGCGAGGGGGGGAGCCGAAAAGGGCCCTGGTTAGCGTCCCCCGGGAGGGTTCTCAGAATTTCTGGGGGGGCGTGGGACACGTAAAAATACGGAAGTTTCGTGCCCCCACGCCATAATCCCTCGCAAATTACGCGGTATTCGCGCCCCCGAGGCCACGATCCTTTGTAAATTACACCGCATTCGTGTCTCCGAGGCCAAGATCCCACCGTAATTCACGCCACATTTGTGTCTCCGAGGCCACGATCCATCGCAAATTACTCCGTATTCGCGCCCTCGAGGCCACGATCCCTTATAATTTACACCACATTCGCGCCCCCGAAGCCACGGTCCCATGTAATTTACATAATTGTCGCGCCCCCGAGGCCACGATCCTTTGTAAATTACAACAAATTCGCGCCCCTGACGCCACGATCCCTCGTAAATTACACAGCGGGCGCGCCCCCGAGGCCACGAATCCGCCTTGCGGAGGCTGCCGAAAAGGCGCTCCCCCTCTCCAAAGCAACAAAAAAATAAAAAAAAATCTGTATTGGGATATGTGCTCCGCTGGTATTCTTTTGCCCCCCCTCCGTTTCTGGAAAATTCGGCGGTGGGTTCCACATTCACCCCCCCAAGCCACGATCCCTCGTAAATTACGCCACATCTGCGCCCCCGAGGCCACGATGCCGCGTGAATTACACCACATTCGCGCCCCCCAGGCAACGATCCCTCGTAAATTTCGCCGCTGTCGCGCCCCCCAGGCCACGATCCCTCGCAAATTACACCACATTCGCGTCCCCGAGGCCACGATCCCCCGCAAATTACACCAAATCCGCGCGCACCCCCCACGCTACGAATCCGCCTCGCGGAAGCTGCCCAAAGGCGCAACTCCTTCTCCAGAGCAGAAAAAGAAAACCTTCCAAGAGATTGCCTGAAGCAATCCCCAGCCGTTCCCAGAGCGCTTCCAGTGAACAACTGGAGGAAAATGCCAAGAAGGCAACAAAGCGTTCAACAACAACTTCAACATCTCAACTTGTTTTGCTCATCGCCAGCCGCCCTAGTATGACGTTCCCGAATGTCATCAAGACGGCGCCCGAACATCCCAATATAGCTCTGATGTATCCCAGTCTGATAGAGAGGGGGCCGGCGGCAGGGGGCGAAGCCCTTACGGATGTCATCAGTAGTCCAACTACCCAGGAGGAGGGGGAGAAGCAGGATCGAAGTTCATCGCAAAGCGGGACTGGACCTGTAGGCAAACGCGCCTGGGGTGGAGGCCGCAGACCCTGCGAGGGCGAAACCTGCGCGCTCAAAGGATGCCATCGGCGGCCTCGGCACGTCGGCCTGCGATGAGAGAACGATGACGCTACATCGGGCGACGTCCCGCGTAAGGGGGCAAGCTGCGGCAGAGTGCATGCAGCACTTCAGGGATGCCGTCCCGCGTCACGGGGGCAAAGTGAAGCAGAGCGCACTCAGCCCTCTGGGCCTGAGAAGGAATGGAGAGCGAGGGAGGGAGGGAGAGAGAAGGCGAGAACGCAACCAAGACGGAGCGACAACTCTTGTGCCCGTCCCCGCCGCAGATCGCTGAAGATCAGGCCCGGACGACTGACTCTTGCAACGCATCTAGCTGTCACCAGGCTGCGGGCATGTTCGACATGGAGTCCACTGCGGCGGCGGCACAGGATCCATTGCGAGGCTCAGAAAGCGAACGAGTGTGATGATCGGTGTTCACTGCTCAGAAAACAGACAACAGTGCCATACTCAAAACACTCACCCCTCAAGAGGCCGTAGAGAGCGCCATCTGCAAAGATGTGCGCGGAGTGATATCAGCAGTGAAGGCTTGATACCACTTATGTGCCAAGCCTAGATTCTTGGCCATAAGTAAACGACGCTGCTCTACATCGCGCGCGCTTTGACGTGTTAGTTTGCCTACACAAAATGGGATACAAAGGCAGCGATGAGACGACCGAACCGACAACAACGACACGACGGCAACGACTACCTACTTCTGCTAACGCGGCTGCCAAAATGATTATACGTGCACGGCTGCCAAAATGATTATACATGCACGCAAGAAGCGCCTCTGGAAACACCTCGCCGAATGCCCCAACTAAAACTATCCTGGCGAAAGTCCCAACCATATGCAGTTGTGGGTACCGTAATTGTGAATATCTGCTTCGGTGGAGCTCCCTATGGGGCCACGAAGCGCTGCACTGGGCGGGGGGGGGGAACGCTGTACTATGTGGGTGGTGTGCCGAATTGGGTTTCCGGGACGCATGCGGATGGTCCCACTGAGGGCTTCGGTGGAGCTCCCTATGGGGCCACGAAGCGCTCTACTGAGTGGCTGAAAATGCCAAATTCGGTGGGCCCTTCTATGGGGCCACGAAACGCTGCACGGCGCGGATGAAAATGCCAAATTACATTTCCCGGACGCATACGGACGGTGGCACTGGGGCCCTGGGTGGAGCCCCCTTATGGGGCCACGAAACGCTGCACTGGGCGTGTGAAAATGCCAGATTGGGTTTCTGGGACGCATGCGGACGGGGGCACTGGGGCCTTCGGTGGAGCTCCCTATGGGGCCACGAAGCGCTGTACTGGGTGTGCGGGACGCATGCGGACGGTAGCGCTGGGACCTTCGGTGGGGCTCCCTATGGGGCCACGAAACGCTGTACTGGGCGTGCGGGGCGCATGCGGACGGTAGCACGGGGACCTTTGGTGGGGCTCCCTATGGGGCCACGAAGCGCTGTACTGGATAGGTGAAACGCAGGGAGGAGGGGGAGGAGGGCCACGAAACGCTTTACTATATGTGCGGGACGCATGCGGACGGTAGCATTGGGACCTTCGGTGAAACTCACTATGGGGCCACGAAGCGCTGTACTGGGTGTGCGGGACGCATGCGGACGGTAGCACTGGGACCTTCGGTGGGGCTCCCTATGGGGCCACGAAGCGCTGTACTGGGTGGGTGAAATGCAGGGAGGAGGGGGAGGAGGGCCACGAAACGCTTTACTGGGTGCGCGGGACGCATGCGGACGGTAGCACTGGGACCTTCGGTGGAGCTCCCTCCGGGGCCACGAAGCGCCGTACTGGGTATGCGGGACGCATGCGGACGGTGGCACTGGGACCTTCGGTGGGGCTCCCAATGGGGCCCCGAAGCGTTGCACTGGATGGGTGAAACGCAAGGAAGAGGGGGAGGAGGGCCACGAAACGCTGTACTGCCTACTGCCAGATAGACGAGTTTTTTTAAAGTTTTTTCCTGCATTCTGTCATCGCCCTCCTCCTCCTCATCTTTTTCATGATCATCCCCCTCTTCTCCTCATCCCTCGTCGTCTCGTCCTCCTCCTCATCATCCTCGTACTCTCCTCGGCACCAACCCCATCATCATGGTTGTCCTCCACCTCGTCCTCCTCGCCTGACGTGCGATACACATACGTACACACAGACTAACGTGGACACAAACATACGAACATACAGGCACAATCACACCAACATACACGCATACTATCCCAGTGCGACCCTACCTAGGAGTTGGAGCCCCTAGGAAAGCAGCATTAGTAGTAACAGTAAAGCTAAGCTACAGCTAAGCTACAACTAAGCTACAGCTAAGTTACAGCTAAGCTAAAGCTAAGCTAAAGCTAAGCTATAGCTAAGCTAAAGCTAAGCTAAAACTAAGCTAAAGCTAAGCTAAAGCTAAGCTAAAGCTAAGCTAAAGCTAAGCTAAAGCTGAGCTAAAGCTGAGCTACAGCTGAGCTACAGCTACGCTAAAGCTAAGCTAAAGATAAGCTAAAGCTAAAGCTAAAACTGAAACTAAGCTGAAGCTAAGCTGAAGCTAAGCTAAAGCTAAGCTAACGCTAAGCTAACGCTAAGCTGAAGCTAAGCTAAAGCTAAGCCAACGCTACACTAAAGCTCAGCTAAAGCTAGCTAAAGCTAAGCTAAAGCTCAGCTAAAGCTAAAGCTGAAGCTAAGTTAAAGCTAAGCTACAGCTAAGCTAAAGCTAAGCTAAAGTTAAGCTAAAGTTAAGCTAAAGCTAAGCTAAAGTTGAGCTAAAGCTGAGCTACAGCTGAGCTACAGCTACGCTAAAGCTAAGCTAAAGCTAAAGCTAAAACTGAAACTAAGCTGAAGCTAAGCTGAAGCTAAGCTAAAGCTAAGCTAACGCTAAGCTAACGCTAAGCTGAAGCTAAGCTAAAGCTAAGCCAACGCTAAACTAAAGCTCAGCTAAAGCTAGCTAAAGCTAAAGCTGAAGCTAAGTTAAAGCTAAGCTAAAGCTAAGCTAAAGCTAAGCTAGAGCTAAGCTAAAGTTAAGCTAAAGCTAAGCTAAAGCTAAGCTAAAGCTAAGCTAAAGCTAAGCTAAAGCTAAGCTTAAGCTAAAGCTAAAGCTAAAGCTAAAACTCCCAGAGGACTGGGGGAACCGCGGGGCGGGGACTGAGGGAACCGCCCGGGGCGCTTTCCACTGCCCGGCCCCTTTAAGCTAGAGAGTAAGAACCCTTCTAGGCAGAGCCTAGGTAGGGAATAAACATGTAGACAGTTCAACATCCAATCATAGATTCATATCCACACATACATATAAACACACACACACATACATACATACATACATACGTGCATGCATACATACATGAACAATTACACATACACATACACATACACAAGCACACATGCACATCTACAGTTGCACAACCATACACATATACACATACACGTGCGTATACACATACGTATAAGTGTACACACATACATATTCATGTGCATATACGTATACATATACATACACATGTACATCTACACATAACTGTACACATACATATACGTACGTACATACATGCCTTCACACCATACCTACATGCATACTACATGCATTCACACATACAGGCATTACATGCATGTCATACAGAACACCTACATTATATATAACATACACACGTACGTACGTATGTGCGTACATACACTTATACCTATGTGTAAGTGCGTGTAGAAGTATAGTATATCACTGTTGCTCACAGCGTAGCATTGCGTCGCACACGATTTACCAGCACACCGACCAAGCGAGTCTTAAGTTTAACATCATACTGCCCCTCTGGTCCTACCCTTACGTATTATTGTGTACATGTGTTGCATTGCGTTGCGTTTCATTGTTATGTGGCCACACGTGGACCCCACCCCCACCAAGAGGCTCCAAGAGGCCCCAAAACGGCCCCCAAGAGGCTTTGCCCTGCAAGAGGCCCGCGAGAAGCCTCCCAAGATATCCCAGCGAGCACCGCACAAGCCCCATACCACAACCCAGACACGGTGCCGAAGGTCAGTAGATTATTGCATTGTCGTTCGCATTGTGTTTATGGTGTCGTCGGTCCCATAACAACACCGAACCACTGAAGGCAACTGACATCAAATATGACTCAGACCAAACACGATGCAACAAACATGATGGACCCACGAACCCGGAAAAAGGGATACAGACATGTGCAACATGGTCACGTTTTCACGATATCCAACTGGGCGACACCTCACGAAACATCCCACGAGACACCCCGCGAAACATCCCAGGAGACACCTCACGAAACAACCCACGAGACACCTCACGAAACATTCCACGAGACACCCCGTGAAACATTCCACGAGACACCCCACGAACAGGCAACCACTCAACCAGACACCCCACGAAACATTCCACGGGGGTGCGACTGGGTGTGGTCGTGCTGGGGTGTGGTCGTGCTGGAGTATGGTCGTGTTGGGGTGTGGTCGTGCTGGGGTGTGGTCGTGCTGGGGGTGGTCGTGCTGGGGTGGTGGGTGGTGGTCGTGCTGGGGTGTGGTCGTGCGTGCGTGGTCGTGCGTGGTCGTGCTGGTCGTGCGTGGTCGGCGTGCTGGGTGTGGTCGTGCTGGGGTGTGTCGTGCGTGGTCTGGGGTGTGGGTCGTGGGTGATGGGGTGTGGTCGTGCTGGGGTGGTCGTGCGTGGTCGTGCGTGGTCGTGCTGGGGTGTGGGTCGTGCTGGTCGTTGGTCGTGCTCGTGCTGGTCGTGTGGTCGTGCTGGGGTGTCGTGCTGGGGTGGGGTCGTGCTGGGGTGTGGTCGTGCTGGGGTGTGGTCGTGCTGGGGTGTGGTCGTGCTGGTCGTGCTGGGGTGGTCGTGCTGGGGCGTGGTCGTGCTGGGGTGTGGTCGTGCTGGGGATGTGGTCGTGCTGAGGTGGCCCGCACCCTGTGATTTATCGATCGGGATTTCAAAAAGAAGCGTTTCGCCTGAGACATCCTCAAATTTTAATCCGCCGGCCTCCTTCGACCTCGATATTTATCAGGGAAAGAATCCGCCGGCCTCCTTCAAGTTGGGCACGGGGGACTATGTTTACATACTAAAAGAGAACCCTGGGCCTGAGCCCTTTCCGGGAAAAAACGAACTACACATTATTGGTTAAAATCTCGCACTGGCTGGCGCATCAAAACATGATAGCAACAGAAGAGCACGGGCAAAGCGCCATGCAAAGCACTGTCGTAGAAGCCTGAACCAATATGCATCATCAGAACATGATGGCGAAACAGACCTAATGCAAAGCGCCATGCAATATGCAAACATAGATCTACGTGCAAATGTAAATGAAACCGTACACCGGAGGTCCGTTGCTAGCAAATCACCGGCCGCCCATAGTCTCGTTGGCCAGGCGCCGCCCGCCGATCCGAACCCCAGCGTGGATTGCCCGCGCCTCGAGCCCGGCGATCTCACTGCGGGGCGCCGCGGCCAACGCAAGCAAACGACCCCATGTGTGGACGTGGCCTTCCATCCACTCTGGTCGCCTGGCGGGTTTGGCGGCGTTCTCCTCGCTGCGCCAGCGCCGCCCGCCCCTCCAGCGCCAGGCTGGGTCGGCGGTCGAGCCTATATAGGCCGCCCGCCGACCGCCGCCCGCAATGGCGCGCCTGATCCCATCCTCGACGTCGGCCTCATCGGCATCGAAAAGCGGCCCCGGCCAAACCTCCACGCCGTGCTCCTTGCATGCGCTGCGCAGCACCATCTCGGCATCCTCGCGCGCCTGCTCCCGCGGGTACTCGCGACGAGCTCGGCGGTCTGCAAGCCAGCGCTGATCATTCTGAGGAAGTCTAAGTCCCTCGGAGCGAACTCGCTCGTTGTTGACCGCCGTCGGAGCTGCGCGCGCTGGCGAAGCTGCGCACGCTGGCGAAGCTGCACGCGCTGCCGTCGAAGCTGCGCGCGCCACTGTCGAAGCTGCACACGCGGGCGGCGAAGCTGCCGTCGAGCAGGTCAATGGCGAAGCTGCCGTTGAGCAGTCCGAGGTTGCACGCGCTGTCGAAGCTGCACGCGGCGTCGAAGAAGCTGCTGTCGAGCAGGACAAAGGCGAAGTTGCCGCCGAGCAGGTCGAATGCGAAGCTGCACGCGCCCTCGAAGTTGCACGCGCTGGCGGAGAAGCGGCGCGCGCCGTCACAGGCGAAGCTGCGCGCGCCGTCAAAGGCGAAGCCGCGCGCGCCGTCACAGGCGAAGCTGCGCACGCCGTCGAAGCTGCACGCGCCGGCGAAGCTGCGCACGCAGCTGCACACGCCGTTGAATTCGAAGCTGCGCACGCCCTCGATGATGAATCCTCGTCGTCGTCGCTGTCCGAAATCACTACGTGCTGTGCCGAGGGCCCCCCCAGTGAGGAAGCATGGCTGGGCCCCTCGGCCCCAGCTCGCTCGGCCGCAACAACTCCACCAGGGCCCCGTCGGCCCCAGCTCGCTTGAGCCCAAATCGGCTACGGGCGCCAGCAATGCCCACATACTTGAATCCTTTGTCTGGCGACCAGCGCTAGAAAATGCTAACGCGAATGAGTCAGAACGAATAAATTCTCGACGCTTCGCGCATCCCAGCCAGCATGCTCCGTGAGTGAGGGCTCCCTGGTTCAAGCATCGCTTTCGCCGTGTGCCGGGTCGTCGGCTTGCGGTGCTTTTCCCCCCTCAGGTTCCCTCCGGCGTCGGCTTTTGGCCCGCTGGTTCTACCTGCTCGTCGTCCGGCTTTGCCGGGCCTCTTAGGTTCCCCCCCCTTGCATGTGCATCCCGGCGTTGGCTTTTGGCCCGCTGGTAATTATCTCGCTTGGCCCCTCGCTTGCCCCCTTGGCGCTTTGGGGTTCTCCCCTTGCACGTGCATCCCAGCGTTGGCTCTTGGCCCGCTGGCAGTTATCTCGCTTGGCCCCCCAAGCTTGCTACGCCTTCTCTGGCACAGGTGCACTCCGGCGTTGGCTTTGGCCCGCTGGCAATTATCTTGCGTGCTGCCCCATGCTCGATGCGACCCGCTCTCTGGAATCGTCCTTGGAGCCGCAGATCAAAAGTACCCCAACCAGCCCATCCAGAATTGATTGTCAGTTTTCTTGAGGCCTCTTTGGAGGCTATCTTGAGCCATGCTCGGCTAGAGGCTGTCGGAGGCTATCTTGAGCCATGCTCGGCCATCATGGGTCATCTTGAGGCTGCCTTGAGGCCTCTTGGAGGTCTGTTGGAGGCTATCTTGAACCATGCTTGGCTATCTTAAGCCATTTTGAAAACCATATTCCCTACCTAGGCTCTGCCTAGAAGGGTTCTTACTGTATAAACTTTAAACGCCGGGCAGTGGACCACTCCCCGGGCGGTTCCCCCGGCGCCCGCCCCGCGGTTCCCCCAGCTTAGCTTGACTCATCTTAGCTTAGTCTATCTCCTCTTAGCTTAGCTTATTCATCTTGGCTCAGCTTAGCTTAGCTTAGCTCATCTTAGCTTCATCTTAGCTTCGCTTAGCTGTAGCTTAACTTACTTTAGTAAAGCGTAGCGTAGCTTTAACTTAGCTTTAGTTTAGCTTCAGCTTAGCTTCAGCTTAGCTTTAGCTTAGTGTCAGCTTAGCTTTAGCTTTAGCTTAGCTTTAGCTTAGCTTTAGCTTAGCTTTAGCTTAGCTTTAGCTTTAGCTTAGCTTTAGCTTAGCGTTAGCTTAGCGTTAGCTTTGATATAGCATAGTTTGAGCGCAGCTTGAGCTTATCTTTAACTTAGCTGCAGCTTGGCTTTATCTTAGCTACAGCTTAGCTTTAGCTTAGCTTTATTTTAGCTTCAGCTTAGCCTCAGCTTGGTTTTAGCTCAGCTTTAGCTTAGTTTTAGATTAGCTTTTGCTTGGCTTTAGCTTAGCTTTATCTTAACTTAACCTTAGCTTTAGCATAACTTTAGCTTCGCTTTCGCTTAGCGTTAGCTTTGCTTTAGCTTAGATTTGCCGTTACTACTAACGCTGCCTTCCTAGGGGCTCCAACTCCCAGGTAGGGTCGCACTAGGATAATTTGCCTATCGAGGGCTCTCTCGGAGCCATATTGGGCCAAACAGGGCGGGGTGGAGGGTCTTTGGGGAGAGGCTGGGAGGCCTCTTGTGGTCATCTTGGGCCCCATGGCTCAAAAAGAAGAGGCCCCTCAATTAGAACCGCCCCCTCGGGGGCTCTCAAACGGCATCTTGGGGCCCTCTTGGAGCGCTCTTGGGAGACTCCTGGGCGATCTTGGAGCCGTCTTCGGCCTTCTTGGCCCCCTATTGGGCCTCTTTTGGGCCATCTTGGGGCCATCTTGAGGCTTCCAAAGCCCGTCGGAAGCGAAAAGGCGATACTGCCAACAACAATGGTTGTCCCTAGGCTTTTGAAAAGTTTTGGCATCTTGGAGGGTGCCGTGGAGGGCTCGGAAGGCACTTGGATCCGCACTGGGGCTGTTTTGGGGCCTCTTGGGGGTATGTCGGAGGCTATCCTGACCCATCTTGAAGTAGCATGGGCCATCTTGGAGGCCATCTTGCGACTTTGAAGCCCTCTTGGAGCCTTCTTGGGCCATCTTGGACGCTGAGGCGCTTCCGCCGCCGCCGCCCCCCCCCCCCCCCCCCCCCCGGGCCAAAGGGGGGGGGGGGGGCGAAGAAGGGGGGGGGGGGATGGGGAGAGAGAGAGAGAGAGAGAGAGAGAGAGAGAGAGAGAGAGAGAGAGAGAGAGAGAGAGAGAGAGAGAGAGAGAGAGAGAGAGAGAAAGAGAGAGAGAGAGAGAGAGAGAGAGAGAGAGAGAGAAGAAACAAAACGCGTTATACACCTAAGCCCCAGGGGGGCTGGTGGGATTTGAGCGCGAGTGTGTCTGAGCGTGAATGAACCTGAATGAAGATGGAGGGGGGCGGGGGGGGGGTCAGGGGGATGATAAAGAAGGGGGGGGCGATGAATAAAATGGGAAGGGGAATGAGGGGGTGAGGAAGATGAAGGAGGATGAAGGGGTGAGGAGAATAATAAGGGGGGAGGGTCGTTGGAAATGCCGCCAATTAGGTCTGGGACCTTGCATTGACCTCTGCTCATCATCAGCCTGCCAGTGCATGCGTAATCCACATCAAACTTAAGGGAAGACAGAGCCGCAGGCGATGCGGTCTTGAAGAAAACGAGCGCTCCCGCGGTCCTGCCAGCGACGTCCGGGCACTGATCTCGCGGCCCAGCACCCAAGCAAGCGCCGACGGCTGCAACGTGTACCCCGCGAGCCGCCGAGCCAGAGCCCTGGCGCTTCTCGCAATGATAATTCTTCAGAGTATTGCAATCAAAACGAAGCAAAAAGGACTCCGAGCCCAACGCCGCGGCTCCCCAGTACATCATTGTTGGCAAGGCCACTTGCAGAAATCGCCCACTGTAGTGGGTTCCACTTGCATGCTGTAGTAGGCTGCAGGACTGATCGTCATCTTGTTCGCCATCATAATCGTCATCATCGTCATCGTTAACATCACCACCATCGTCACCATCACCACCACCACCATCATCGTCATCATCAGCAACGCCATCAGCATCGTCATCATCATCATCATGGTCATCAATATCAACATCAGAATTATCACCATCACCGTCATCCCTAGCAGCTCTACGTGGTGCCTCGCCAAAAAGGCGCCAGGCCAGTTGGGCCAATTCCCCTTCATTTTCTCCCCCCTCTCCCTCCTCCACCTGCTTCCCCTTGCTCCCTCCTCAGATCTTGTCCTCCTCCCTCTTCGTGCTCCATCGACCCCTCGCCCCTCCCCTTATTGAATTGCAGGGTACTGTAACCCCCTGGGCTTCAGAAGAGCTGGCCTGGCGCCGTTAGGTAAGCAAAAAAGGCACGGGCTTGCTCCGCTCCTTCTGTTCATCATGCCCCTCCCCCACCTCGTCCCCCAGGTCGTTTAACGTCTATGTCAGCTGGGGCCGGGCAGCTGTAAAACGAGGCGGCCGACTCCTGAAGTCTCACGCCTCGTCCGTCGCGTCCGGGTCGTCCTCGACATCCTCTGTCTCATCGCGCCCCCCCCCCCTCGGAATCCTCATCGTCCGCTTCCGCCTGTAGCTGCTTCAGCCGCTTCAGGGTGCTTGTTGCGCTGGTGCCCTTCTTGTCTGCCTTCCCGGAGTCGCCGCCGCCGCCGCCCTTCTTCTTCTTCGTCGGCACCGCCCGCTTCATGGGCGGCTTGCTCGCAGGCTTCCCCCCTCCTGGCGGCTCGGTGGTGCCCCTGCTCTCCAGCTGCTTGGCGGGCGGGTCGGCGGGCTTGATGCTCTTCCCCACCAGCTTGGCCAACTCATGCTGGTAGAGCTTTTGGATTGTGCTGTCCTGGAACATCTCGAAAGTGCGGTTCTGAAGCCTCGTCCTCAAGGCCTTCGTGTGATCGTCCACATGGCGCACCGTCAGGACCGGGATCTTCTCTGCGATGCACACCTCCTCTAAGGACCCCTCGCAACCTGTGAGATTCACCCACGCCTTGATCTCGCAGCTGTGGGTGTACTCCTCGAGCAGCTTCTTGGGCCAGGCGCGGAAGCACAGTGGCTCGATGTCTTCGTCGCCTCGGGATTTCCATCTCTTGATATCTGCATCTGAGATGCCTGGGGTTTTCTGCCCGACCTCGATCCTGCCGCCTGCTCCGTAAATCTTCTTCTTCTCGCTGACCTTGAGATGCCACTCAAGGCTCGCCTGGTGCTCGTTAACAACCACTGGGCCAATCAAGTTGCCGTGCGTCGTCCCAGGGTAGCGGCGGCGCTCGCGGTCAATGATTTGCAGCGCGTCGCTGGTCACAATGTGGACGTACTCCACCTGGTCCAACTCATTGACGCCGCGGACTCTGGCGCGTCTCGTACTGAGGGCGGCTTCCTCATGCATGACGAAGCTGGTGCTTAGATTTCTGCATGACCTTATTGTCGGACTCCTTCTTGAACGCGGAGAGGAGCTGGGCCTCGTTCCCATGCCTGCACGCGTCAGGCAAGAGAAACACGATGCGCTTGTTGATGGCATCTCCATCCTTGTCCCCGAACTTAAGAACCTGGGGGGCGACGAAGACACGGACCTCACTTCAACGTGCAGCCCACCACTCCAAATCCAAACTGTGAAATTTGACCGACACCTAACACGTGGTCAAAACGCTTACTCAGAAGAAGAGTGGCCTCTGTCCCATCCTATCCCCAACCACCCCTCCTAACCCTGACCTATCAGCCCAGTCGTGTTCGAACCTGCGTCCAGAGCCCTTAGGAGTTGGAGCCCCTAGGAAAGCAGCATTAGTAGTAGCAGTAAAACAAAGCTAAAACGAAGCAAAAGCTAAGCTAACGCTAAGCTAAAGCTAAGCTAAACTAACGCTAAAGCTAAGCTAAAGCTAAGCTGCATCTAAGCTGAAGCTAAACTACAGCTAAGCTAAAGCTAAGCTAAAGCTCAGCTAAAGCTAAGCTAAAGCCAAGCTGAAGCTAAGCTACAGCTAAGCTAAAGCTATGCTAAAGCTAAGCTAAAGCTAAGCTCAAGCGAAGCTCAAGCTAAGCTAAAGCTAAGCTAAAGCTAAGCTAAAGCTAAGCTAAAAAGTTAAGCTAAAGCTAAGCTAAAGCTAAGCTAAAGCTAAGCTAAAGCTAAGCTAAAGCTAAGCTAAAGCTAAGCTAAGGCTAAGCTAAAGCTAAGCTAAAGCTAAGCTAAAGCTAAGCTAAAACTAAGCTAAAGCTAAAGCTAAAAGCTAAAGCTAAAGCTCCCATGGGGACTGGGGGAACCGCTCCCAGGGGAGGGGGGGAACCGCCCGGGGCGGGTTGCACTGCCCGGCCCCTTTAAGCAAGGAAAGTAAGAACCCTTCTAGGCAGAGCCTAGGTGGGAAAAAAACACGACTTACCATGATCACGAGCATTTGGTATCCCTGGAAACTCCTTTGATCAGCTTTTTCATGTGTTCGTCCCGTAGCGGGCACGCCCGCAGATGAGGATGGGTCACCGGTTCGCCAGCCTACGATGGATTGTACATGATGCCGATGTAGCCCGTGCTGCTGGGCTCCTTGTCGAGCTTCTCCAAGACGTCGTTGATGACGCTGCCCTTGAGGATCTCCGCAAAACTGCCGTGCGAGTCCGGCTCCTTGATCAATCATGCGCGTTCGCCCATGGCCTCTGTGGCCTTCCTGCGCCACATGCTCAACTTCCCTTCGGGGTCTTTCTCGCGCAAGATCTGCTGAACCTCTGTCGTGGCGTCTTCATCAGACGCGCACGCGTCCTCGACCTGAACGGTGCCCGTCAGCTTGCCGTTCGGGTTGACGCGTCCGCCAGATGTTCTGTCAGGGCGCTCCTCATG
The DNA here is from genome assembly GCA_963575745.1 of Prorocentrum cordatum. Lineage (NCBI taxonomy): Eukaryota > Dinophyceae > Prorocentrales > Prorocentraceae > Prorocentrum > Prorocentrum cordatum. The sequence continues at coordinate 96,412 of CAUYUJ010016139.1, read as the reverse complement.
CACCATGCTGATGATGTTCTCCAGGGTCTCCTTCATCGCCTGGGTCTCGATGATGTCAAACATGGTCTTGCCGCTGCGGATCCACGTCTTCAGGTTGCTGTCCCACTCGGTACTCTTGTAGACAAGCGCCTCTGTCAATCGCACCAAGGCCTGCCCAGACGGCTGTAGTGCACCCATCCATGATATGTCGGTCAGCTCCTCGCTGTCCTTGATCGAGCCGAACAACGAGTGGTACTCTTCGAAGCCTTGCGCCAGGCTGTGCATCCGAGACACGGCGTGCTTGTCGAAGCCGTGCTTTTCCAAGAACGCGCTAGCCAAGTAACGCATCAACTCCACTTTGATCAGCAGCACGTCGAGGATACCCTTGCCGAACTTGGTCTTGCCGACGAGATCTTGGGCGTTCAGCGTGCCGGGCGGAATCGCGCCCTCAAACGTCACGTCGGAAAGGCCATCCACCAGCCATCTCCGCTGCTCTATGGCCTTGGCCTTGTCGCAGACCTTCTGCAGGAGGAAAATGCAGCAGAAGGGAGTCTTCTTGCCAAAGGAGATCTCGCACTTCAAGATCGCGTGTCGCATGTGATCGTCGCTCATGATGTCGTCCCATACCGTCAGGCAGGAGTCGATGAACCCTAGCTCCAAAACCTCGGAGCTGGTCTCGATGGCGCGCTGCTGGTAAAAGTTGAAGAGGGCCTTGGCGCCGCTGGCCTCCGGGTGGAGAGCCTGGAAACTCTTGACGCTGAAGCAGAGCTGCACATCTGACCTCGCCAGCGACTCGAAGTCACCCTGGCATTCGAGGCGTAGGTTAGTTGCTTTGAAATGCATCTTGTCATCTGTGGGAAGGAACTCAAACCTGGCGCTCGCGGATAGAAACATATGTCTCCATGTGCTCAGACCTTGTTTGTCAGCTCCACTTTGTATGTCATCCGCAACCACCTTGATGGCAGCGAATGCTGGTTCGTCTGGCGACGCCCTCTTCCATGCTCCTTTGGTGGTTGCTGGATCATCTGACTCCTTCTCGAGCGCGATAACAAGCGCCCCGGGGAACACTGGAGTCGCCTCTGAAAAGTGCGTGCGGATCTGCTCATTGACGGCCGTGGCCGTGGTCGGCACGTGAGGGTCGGGTGACCAGAATATGTCTTGGGACCAGAAGTTAACCCCGCACTCATACAAGCGGTTCTTCTGCCACGAGGTCTTGAAGGACTCGTCGTGCCATGGCTTCTGGCCGGAGTTGCTCCAACTTAAGTTTGACAGCGTCCCAACTTCACCTGGCCACAAATTGAAGGCGTAGAACCTAGCTAGTGACAGCTGAAACCGCGGCTGCCTCCTGCGCCCCCTATCCCCACTAACCCAATTCCGCGGGAGGGGTGAGTCCCCAATCAATCTTCAGAGCTTGCCTCTGTCTGCAGGGGTCCTAGCGGATTCATTTGACGGTTAGGTGAAGCTCGTCGCCGATTTCGGTGGCTGGCCCGGGCGGGTGCCCGGGTGCCCGGGGGTTCCCGAAGATGCGTGCCTGGAGGTGCCCGGGTGCCCGGTAGCCATCCACTATTATAGCCCTATAGCCCTATAGCCGTATAGCCTTATTATCATCGCCTTATTATAGTAGCAGCCCTACCTGTAGCCCTGCAGCCCTATAACCCTATACCCCAAATAGCCCAAATAGCCCTATGCCCCTACAGCCCTATAGCCCTGTAGCCCTATGGCCCTATAGCCGTATAGCTCTGTATCACGATTGCCATATTGCCCTGTAGCCCTATAGCCCTACAGCCATAAAAGCCCTATAGCGCCATATCCCTATTATAGCCCTGTAGCCCTGTAGCCCTCCTATGGCCTATAGCCTTATAGCCTTATAGCCTCATAGCCTATAGCCTTGATTTAGCTTTACAGCCATATAGCCCTATAGCCCCATAACCCTATAGCCCTGTAGCCCTATGGCAGCCCTATAGCAGCCCTACAGCAGCCCTATAGCAGCCCTATAGCCCCAGAGCCTTACAGCCCTATAGCCATATAGCCCTATAGCCCCATAGCAGCCCTAAACATATTATGCGCCCCACGCCCTTGCATCCGCACTCTCCTCTGCCCTCGGCTGAAGCGTCAATCTCCAAGGGGTCGGCCGTCCTGATGTCCGAGAACATCTCGTGGCTCTTGATCGTCTCCATGTACTTCTGGATATCGTTGCGCAGGTCGGCATTCACTCGCGGCATCTTCATCTCTCCTGTCTACAAATGAGGCTGCTGGGCGAGAAGACACTTGTGGCTGTGCTTGATCTTTTCTTTTGACTCGACCTTCGCGCCCGTGGGCGGCGACGGCTCTTGCTGAGAGTCGGCTGATTTGGTATCTGGCGTGTCGGGCTCGTCCTTCGGCTGCTGCTGGGTGGGTTTCTTGCCGACCTTCTTGGGCTTGGCCTCGGCTGGCCCCTGGCTGTCGGGAGTGCGCTTCTTCGGGGCCATGGTGTTGTGTCGGGCCTGTCGGCCGCCAACAATACTAATAACAGAGAAGAAGATGGGGGCCTGCAACGCCGTCGGCAGGAGGCGGCCTGCATGTCAAGCTACTGCACAGTTCGAGCCAAATGTGCTTCTTTCCCGAGGACCGCCCCCTCCTCCATGGTCATTGTCCCGGGGTGCAGCGAGGATGGGAGGGTGGCGAGATGATGAGGGCGATGATGAATCATTGAGACTACTACAACAACAACCTATCCGATCGATGATGTGGATGATGAAGATGAGGATGGCGAGGAGGAAGAAGATGATGAGGAACATGACTGATAGCAGGAGGAGGGTAAATACATAGGAGGAAGAAGATGAGGAGGACGATGAGGAGGAGGTCGAGGATGATGAGGGTGAGGGAAGGGGGTGATCAGGATGAGGCATACACCATTTTGGCTCAACATCTGCATCCATTTTGGCCCAGGAACCCTGGCTCAATCATTTGGCGGAGGAGGTCTCGAGCGAAACCACCGCTTCGGAACTGTCTAACACCTAATGCTTGATAGCGTGAAGACAACTAACTTGGGACGATATGAGTCTCATTTGTTGGCGGGCGTCTCAAGAGAAACGGCACGTCGGTCTGCGTGCGCCATGGCCAGTGGGTGATCTGTTCTCTCCGCGGGGTGCTCTTGGGGGGGTGTTCCTAGGGGTCGTAGGGGCCCGAAAATGGATGACCTTGATTGATAAGCCCGAGACGGCAACCTGGCGACATTCAACACGCACTCGCACTAGCCACTAACACCGCCATCATCGCCGGGGGACTAGTCAACACAACCAAGATGTGCAAATACAACATCGAGATGCACCGCGAACGAGTTGACGCAGCAAAGACCATCACTGACGGGCGACGCACACAGAACATGACGAGCAACCAGCCCGTCGGCCTGGACACAGACACGCAACGCTGCTGCCAGACCGACCGCCCCATCATGAGCAGCAGCCTCCCACGCCAGTCCGACTGGCTCCGAACGTTGCAGGGCAATATTGAAGCAGTTGCACAAATCGCAACGTCAGCCGATTGGAACCTCAACGGGCTGCGGCGGCTGCCAGTACACACCGTTCCACAACTTCTGGAGGAGGAGGAGGAGGAGGAGGAGGTGGTCGTCACCGGCCACTCATGATGGGCTACTCGCTGAGACGGGAGCCATGGGCCGCTCTGGGGGGCTCGGCCATCTGTGTGTGTGTGTGTGTGTGTGTGTGTGTGTGCGTGTGTGTGTGTGTGTGTCTGTGTGTGGCCTCGGTCGGTTGGTGTGGGCCCGCTTGCTCCCCCCCCCACCTCCGCCTCGCCGCCCCTTCCTCCTTGCCCTCCCTGCTGCAGACGCACGCGCGCAAGGCGCGCGCGCGCGGGTGGGCCTCGAAGTTGTCGGCGACGAGGGCGCGAGGGCGGCGGTGCCGGGCGGCGGGGGCGGCGGCGCCGCGAGAGAGCGTGGCGCGGGCGCGGGGGTGGCGAGAGCACGTATGCCGCGAGCCTTTTTTTTCCCCCATATCCTAAGATGGGGTTCTTGTTATTTCTTGGACGCCGCCGACTTCTCCTCCTTCTCCTTCTCCCCCCTCTCCGCCTCCTCATACCTGGACTTCTCGCGCGCAGACTGGCTCGCACTCAGACTTACTCATGCCCAGACTTACTCGCGCACCAACTTACGCCCCCATGTCCTAAAATGGGGTTATTGTTATTACTTGGACGCCTCCTACTCCTTCTCCCTATTCTCCTTCTCGTCCTCCTCCTCATACCCAGACTTCTAACTCACGCTCAGATTCGCTCATGCCCAGACTCACTCAGACACAAGCATAATCATACTCAGACCTACTCATACTCAGACCTACTCCTACTCAGAGTTACTCATGCTGAGACTCACTGATGCCAAGACTAACTAATACTCAGACTTGTTCCCAGACTTATTCATACTCAGACCTGCTCGTACTCAGACCTTTTCATTATCTGGTTTATTCCGCGCGCACAACAGGTTGTGAGGATGTCTCGGGCGGGGCGATGGCTTCAGCCCCCCTAAGGGGAGCCGCCAGGGGTGTTTTCACGGTCCCGTTCGCGGCAATGTTGTGGGGATGTCTCGGGCGGTTTGCTTGTTTTCTGTCCCAACATCCTTGGCTATCCGAGCAGATTGTGAGGATGCCTCAAGCGGGGCGCTGGTTTCAGCATCCCTAAGGGGGGGGGCGTCAGGTGTGTTTTCACGGTCCCGTTCGCGGCCGTTTTGTGGGGATGTCTCGAGCGGTTTGCCTGTGTTCTGCCCCAACATCCTTTGCTTTCGGAGCAGATTTGGAGGGCGTCTCGAGCGAAGCGCTCATTTTCACGCCCCTACTAATCGGCGCCACCAGCGGTGTTTTCACGGTCCCGTTCGCGGCCGTTTTGTGGGGGTGTCTCAAGCGATTTGCTTGTTCTCTGTCCCAACATCCTTCGCTGTTGGAGCAGATTTTGAAGATGTCTCGAGCGAGGTGCTTATTGTACCCCCCCAGGTGGGCCAGATGTTGAGGGTGTCCCGATCGGTTTGCCTGTTTTGGAGACCGTGCTCGTGGGCGCAGATTCTTCTCGGGATGCCACATGAGGCCCCAGGAGGCCCCATGAGACCACATGAGGCCCCAGGAGGCATCAGGAGGTCACATAAAGACCCAAGAGGCCACATGATGTCCCAAGAGGATCCATGAGGCCCCACGAAGCTCCAGAAAGCCCCATGAAGCCACGGGAGGCCCCAGGCGGCCGCAAGAAGCGCCATGGGGCATCGGAAAGCAACATGAGGCCCCGAGATGCCCCAGGAGCCGGCGGCCGCATAAGGCAACATGGGTGGCTCCAATCCCAAGTATTTCACGTATGCTCCTATCGATTGGGCTTCACCTGGAGCACGATTCCTTGATGTTCTACATCTGTTTCTATATATATATATATTGTCCTTCTCCTGCGTGCACAATCCTACATGTTTTATTCATGCTCCTATATGTTGGGCCTCTCCTGGGGCGCGAGTCCCTGGTGTTTGCGTGTGTTCCTACAAGCCCAGATGCATTTGTTTAAAAGATGCACATATGGGGAGCTCCGCGCAGTGAGTAATTTTGCTTCGGCAAGCCACTGAACGCCCGAACTTCTTCGGGTAGAGGCGGCGGCTGCAAGCGGTGGAACGCGTCGCCTCGCCGTCCGCTCGGACGGTCAAGGCCGCAAGGCAAGCGCCACCCCCCCCCAAAAAAAAAACTTTGCCGCGGCGATGAGGTCGGGCACAGCGCTCCAGGATCGAGGACGAGGACGAGGACGGACAACCTAGGTATGTACATGACGTAGACATAGGAGGGGAGATGAGCGGGGCGATGGCGGCGCCGTCGAAGATGGCGCTGTCGCCTGGAGGGCGCGCCCAGGCAAAGCAGGCTGCAGAGTCCCTGGGGAGGGAGCGGCTGGAAGGCACTAGCGGGGCATTTCACCCACCTACGCCCTCTTGAGCCCCCGGCCGCCCCGCGCCCCAGGACAACGCGCCGCGCTCCCTCCTCAGCGGGGGCCGTAGCCAAAACAAAAAAACGTCGAGCAAGACCCCGAGCTCGACGTGGCCTCTAGAACACCGTGGGATATTCCTCAGACAGTGACGGTCCATGGGGCCTGGAGAGCGCACCGTTGAGGCCTATGGTCGAGCTCGGGCAGCATGGGAAGTAGAGAGAAGAGGGCAGAGAAACTCGTCACATAATAAGTGAGGAAGAAGTCGAGCGAGAATGCGGAGGGGCTGCACGCCGAGGGCGGCGCTATCGCTCTGCGCCCTCGCAGGCGCCATCACCTCGCGCAACGAGGCGCGGCGAGGCAAGGCGCAGTGCCTAACGTCCCTGGGACGGGGGCGGCTGGGAGGCACTAGCGGGGCGTTTCACCCACCTAAACCCTCTCGTGCCCCCGGCCGCCCCGCGCCCCAGGACGGCGCGGCGCAATTGCGGCGGGGGTGGCGAGAGCGCGCGCGCCGCGAGTCTCCCCTTCCTCCTCCTCCTCCTCCTTCTTCTCCTCTTCTCCCCTGTCCGGCGGGCGCCGGCTGAAGTTCAACTGCGCCGCTGCTTTGCGGGGGGGGGGGGGGGCCGGGGCCCGCGCGGATAGATCCAACTCGAAAGCTGCTTCGGTGCATCATGCGTGCACGGTGGTGGGGCCGATGGCCCCTCTTGCGTTTCTCGCGCTCCAGCAACGCCGTTGACCTTCCCTTCGTACGGGCCGTGGGCCGCCCACGGTCCTTAGGGAGCTCGGTCAGTGCACTGACCTTCCTGAGGACTGCCCCGCGGTCCATTTTGACCTTAGTGCGGGCCGCGGGTAGCCTGCGGCCCTTGCGAAGCTCAATCTCGACCGCGGGGCAGCCCCTAGGAAGCTCGATCTGCTCTGCAGACTGACCTTCCTACGGACCTTGGGCAGCCCGCGGCCCTTGCGAAGCTCAATCCGGATTTTCACCCTCTCGCGCGTAACCCGTTACGCGCGATAGAGGCGCACCGATGATTGGCATGGTGACGGCGACCGGGAGTAGTAGTAGTGTGTAGATGAGTAACTGAGGATGATGATGGTGAGGATGGACAGTGGGCATGATGACTGAGGAGGGGGTGATGATGTCACTGAGTGCGTGTAGGAGGGGGATTATCAGACATGCAACGGAGATGATGGCCGCCCCATCTGGAATTCACTGAGGTGTCTCACCTCATCGGCCACAGACGCCGATATCCGATTGCTCTGGTACCACAATGGATACGTATTCCAAAAACTTCGGCAGCACGAACACGCTGCGTATGCCGCGTGCGCCTCAAGGGTGCAACATTCAATGTTCCCCACCTATGCTCTGCCTAGAAGGGTTCTTACTGCATAAGCTTAAAGGGCCGGGTAGTGGACCTCGCCCCGGGCGGTTCCCCCGACGTCCGCCCCGCGGTTCCCCCAGCTTAGCTTAGCTCATCTTAGCTTAACTCATCTCATCTTAACTTAGCTTATTCATCTTAGCTCAGCTTAACTTAGCTTAGCTCATCTTAGCTTCATCTTAGCTTCGCTTAGCTGTAGCTTAGCGTAGTTCAGTTTCAGCTTAGCTTAGCTTTAGCTTAGCTGTAGCTTAGCTTCAGCTCTTAGCTTTAGCTGAGCTTTATCTTAGCGTTAGCTTAGCCTTATCTTAGCGTTAGCTTAGCTTTAGCTTTGTTTTAGCTTTAGCCTAGCTTTAGCTTAGCTTTAGCTTAGCTTTAGCCTAGCTTTAGCTGGGCTTTAACTTAGCCTCAGCTTAGCTTGAGCTTAGCTGTAGCTTAGCTTTAGCTTAGCTTCAGCTTAGCTTCAGCTTAGCTTTCGCTTAGCCTTAGCTTAGCTTTCGCTTAGCTTTAGCTTAGCTTCAGCTTAGCTTTAGCTTAACTTTAACTTAGCTTTAACTTAGCTTGAACTTAGCTTTAGCTTAGCCTTAGCTGAGCAAAAGCTTAGCTCCAGCTTAGCGTTAGCTTAGCGTTAGCTTAGCGTTAGCTTAGCTTTAGCTTATATTTACCGTTATTACTGATGCTGCTGTCCTAGGGGCTCCAACTCCTAGGTAGGGTCGCACTGGGATAATTGTTGTTAGAAATGGCAAGCCCAGTATCCAACTGGACTGGGAGGTTAACTGACGTGACTTCTGCACCGGCTCGCCCTGGAGCAACGGCCCCCTGGGCCGTTGGGGGTGGATGGCGGGGGGGGGGGCTGTGGCCGTCAGCCGCAACATCGGTGCCGCCAGCGTGTCTCCTCGTCGTCGTCCTCCTCCGTCTCATCCTTCTCCTCCTCCTCCTCCTCCTCCTCCTCCTCCTCCTTCGGCGCCTTCTCCTCCTCCTCCTCCCCTCTTCCTTCTCGCCCTCCTCGCCCCCCCCCCCCCCCCCCCCCCCTCCTCGTCGCCCACTTCCTCCTCCTCCGCCTCGTGTTTGTCCTCATCCTTATCATCATCCACCTTTACGTTTCCGATGCCTGCCTCCTCGTCCTCCTCCGCCTTGAGCACGGGCGCCATCGCCTCGAAGACGCGCGACTTGGCGGATGCGCTCAGCCGCGCCTTCTCCGCAGCGGCCACGAACTCGTCCTTCGTCAGTATTAGTTTCCACCTGCAGAACGGTTTAGCCATGATGCTGTGCATCAGGTGGGTCAGCCCTTCGTCTTTCTCCGAGACGCCTGGTGATATCCACGGAAAACGCTTGGTGCTCACGGCCCGCCTGAACTTCAACGATGGGCCGTGGTTGGTAGTCAGTCGACGCGGTGCCATGACGGTCGCGTCCAGTAAACTAGCAGCCGATTGATTTCTGTTGCCTGGGTCGACCCGGTCCTTCACCACCAATATATCTGCACATGCGCGTTCATTTGTGGGGCGGGTATCGTTCTGGCGCATCGCAGCCGTCATGTTGGCGGTCACCGAAATCTGTGGACCAAACACTACCACGGCGCCAGACAGTGTCACCTGGCCCCCGCCATCGAGCTTCTCCTGTACGCTCAGGTGGGCTCTCGCAGTCTTGTCAGCTGCTTGATGCAATCGATCAACTTCCTCTCGTGCTAGCCGATGTGCTTCAACAGTGGCCTCCGTCGGGGTGGCGGTGTTCTCGTGTATGCCGCGGAGATAACTACCCGAGCGCTTGTCAGCCTCATTCTTGCACAACTTCGCCATTGCATGGTTCCACTTGAACTGCCCGAGCTCTTTAGACTCACGTGCTGTAGCACTGATTGATATCGCCTCTGCTCTCTTCGCGAGTCTGTCGATCTTGGCCAGTCGTATTCTGTGCCACCGAGCTGCAGTCTTTACATCCTTCTTTAGCTTCTTGCGCACGCCCTTGTTGACGTTGCGTCGTCACGGATCTCGAACAGACCCGTGCAGTCCAGCATTGATATTCTGATCCTTCTCGATCACCTCATCCATATTGATGTCAGTGATGTCGCATGCGATCTTGAGCTCGGACTGCTCCGTGGGCGCGTTCATATGGTTCCGGCGTGGCCTCGCTAAGTTCTCCTGCAGGGGAAACGCCCCTTCTTGTCCTTGGGTGCTGCAACAAATGAATGCTGCATATCTGATCAAAACCTCGCGGGCTGCTTCGCTCGGGTACTTCGCTCTCAATCTCCGGTCTGAAACTGCATGTAACGCCAACCTCCATGACTTCAGATTGTTGTGTCCCTCCTTGCAGCACCCTTGAGCAATCGGTCGAAGTCGGGTGAGTTGCGATGAACACGTTTCGAAATCAACGCCGAAACAATTGCACAATATTGCAGGTCTCTTCTCGTTGGTCGCCCCGCTCGGTTGCATTCTGGCCCTGGAGCCCGCGTTGGCTAACTGAAATACACTGAACGATTGGAGGATCTCCCACGACGGGAACTCCGCACTCAAAACATGCAAAGACGTGTGGACATAGCACCTCGCGCGCTGTATACATGACACCAATATCCGATTATCTTTCCCAGGAATGAAAACCAACGTTTGCGATGTCCCCCCCGCGGCCCACTCTGGTGGCACTATCGGATCTTTCAGTAAACGTATCATGCGTTTAGTATAGCCAACGTTAACGATGTTGCACTTCGCGAATAGAGAATCACATGCGCGCCTGTAGTGCTCTATATACGCAGCTGGATCTGCGGGGTCGCACTGTCCACTGTCCCGCGCAGCTGTGAAGCGGAAGCCCTCAAGTCCAGCGTCAGCCACCGTTGCCAGCTGGATGCAGACCTCTGTCGACAGTGCTTGGAGAAACGCTCTGGCTTCCAATCCCTCCGCTCTTGCATTGCGCTTCGCCGCGCTGGACATCGCAATGCGGACAACAGCGTGGAAGTGCAACGCGCATCTGCCAAGCGGCGTCGCCACGCTCTCTATTCTGCGCTTGGCCGCTCGCAAATTGCGCGCGAAACGGCTCGACGCAGCCGCTGGGTTGTCTTCCAATGTCTGGACATGTTTGTTGCATGTATCACTCCACGCATCACTATGTTGAACGAGCTGTGCGATTGATTTTCTGCCACGCGTAAAGGGGTCGTCAACCGAGCTCAAAAACTCGTCCGCCTTCCGCGGTTTCTCCACAATCCTAGCATGGCGCCAGCCAAACAACTTCCTCCTCATTTGCCCACGCCCCCTCCTCCTCTTCCCTCGGACCCCCCCATTTTCCTCCTCCCTGTCCTTTTCGATGTCCTGCTCGTCATTATCCTCCTTCTCCTCCTCCTCCTCTCCTACTCCTCCTCCTCCTCCTCCTCCTCCTCCTCCTCCTCCCCCTCCCCCTCCCCCTCATTCTCCTCATCCTCCTTCTCCTCCTCCTCGGTTCGGCTCGTCCTGCGCGCTGCGTGCGCATGGTCGTGTGTCGCGATCTTCAGAGCCTTGTAGTCGCCGGGGTCATCGCGCATGCTGCGCCCGGCACTCTGTTCATCAGCTGCTCTGTCTGGGTCATATATTTCGATCGTATTCTTGATGTGCGCCGCGAGCTGCACGTCGCACTTCGCGTCAATCCGGGGCGCCTGGCTGCTGCGAGGTGGTGCTCCATATCGAGGCGCGCAGAATTCTGTGATCATATATCGCCCAAGCACCTCCGTATTGCCGTCGCCCCCGATCCTTTATCAAGATGAAACGCTTGTCCCACCGTTCCTTTCCTGATTGTGAGCTTTGGGGGCGCTGCAGAGAAACGGGCTACAAACCTCGGGCCTGTGGCAACAGCGTGGGCGGCGGTCGATCTGCACCTGCGCGTGAATGCCCCGTCCCTTTCCCTCGCAGCCCCCGCCAAACAATACTGAACATTCACAATCTTCTGGCGGCCGCCCACGTCTTTCAAACCTGTGCCTGTAGCGCGGGCCGCCTCCGTCATCCGCAACGCGGGCTCGAAAGCGTCCTTGGGCGGGGCGCCCAGGCGCTCCTTGGGGGCAGGACGGCCCAGAAATTGCGCCAACGCTCGGCCATGTGACTTGCTCTGCTCATGCCGTCGAAAAAAAACAGCAACGCACTCGGCGTCCTTCGCGCGAACAATGATGCGCTGGTCCCGGCCCCTCCAATATGACGAAATCGTTTGCTGAGATACCCGCATCTGACACAATCATCGCCAGACACACGCAACTTACATGTGCACCAATGCTTCTCAGAGTTTGGATCAAGTCCACGGGGCGCCCTGTGTCGCATGCGAAAAAAAAAAAAACAGAACGCTGATGTTTGAGCCACCATGATAGCGGTGTTCCTGATGCTGTTACTGACGAAAATGTCAAAAGATGTGATGCATATGCACTGCCTCCCCCTCCACCTTTTCCTCCTCCTCCTGCTCCTCCTCCCCCTCCTCCTCCCCCCCCCCCCCTCCTCCTCCAGCAGCGGACCGCGTGTCCGCGCCGCCTGCGCGCCCCGGCCGCAGCCGCCCCCGGAGCGGCCCCACCGCCAGGCGCCTCCGGCGCGGTCCCACCGCCAGGCGCCTCCGGCGCAGCCCCACCGCAAGGGGGCCGCCGCCGCGCGACGCCACCCCGACATCGGCGCCAGGTACGGGAGCTGCCCCCCCGTCGGGGGGCCCGTGCCCTTTTTTTCCCCAGGGGGGGCGAGCCCGCGCCCCTGGCAAGCCAGGGGCCCGCCCGTCGACGGCGCTGGGGAGCAGCCGACCCCGAGATGGTTGTGGGCAGCGGCCTCCAGCGGCAGCCCGCGCGCCCCTCCGCCGCTCGCCCGCTGCCCTGCCGGTCGGCGAGCCTCCTCCAGCTCGCAGCGGCGCCCCCGGCTTTGCCCGCGCGCGCCCGCAGCCCAGCCGCCCCGCAGGCCCCCTGCAGCCCCCCAGCCCACAACCGCAGCCTGGCTCCCCGGCGCGCCGCCCTGCAGCGCCGGCGCCGCCTCCACCGCCTCCAGCCGCTTTGGCGCCTCTCCGCCCCTCCGCCGCCTCTGTCCTCAGCCCCCTCCTCCGCCTAGCGCCGCGGCGCCCTCTGGCCGCCCGCTGGGCGCCGCCCGGAGCGCGGCGGCCGCCCGCCAGGGCCTGGCCTGGGTGGCGGCCAGCACCGCGTCCGCAGCGTGCCGCTGCAGCGCGCAGCCAAGGGCCTGCTGGAGCTCGCGGATGGCCGCCGAACGCCCCGCGTCGTCAGCAGGCGCCAGCCTCTTGGCGAGGGCCGCCGCTTCCCCCCCCAGCCGCACGTGGTCCTCCACTACGAAGGGCAGCACGGGCACCAGAGGATAGCGAGCTCGCCTCCTTCTTTCCGCTGCTGCTGCGGCAGCCCCGCCCCTCCTCGCAGCCCCGAGCGCCAAGGCGTCCTGGGAAACCGCGCCGACGACCGCGAGGTCGACCAGAAGCGCTCCAGCGGCGCCGGGCGCGTGGATCACTAGGTCCACGCGCGCCTCGGGGCTCTGCAGAGAGGCGTGCGGGAGCAGCACCTCGCGGTGCACCGTGCAGCTCTGCGCCTCGCACCAATCCGCGAGCGCTGCGCACCCCGCGTCGTGCCGGCGGACGAGCCAGCCGCCGACCGGGCAGGCCCGCGCGCGTCTGCCCTTCGGGTCGAGCGGCGCGCCACAAGTCCCGCCATCGGGGTGGCGGTGCTGGCAGAGCCCAGCGCTGCCCGGCAGGTCGAGGTTCAGGCAAACTCCCATTGCGATGCTGAACTGCGCGTTGCTCAGGCGGTGGCGCGCCTTCGTGGGGGCCTGCAGCCAGCCGCTCGCCCCTGCCCCCCCTGCCGAGCGCAAGGCGGCCGCCGCGGGAGGGCCCTCGCCCGCCGCGAGGTCGGCGACCAGGCGGGCAGCCGCAGCGAGAGGGGCCGTAGCCAGTGAGCGCTGCGTTGCTGCCAGTCCTTCGTCGCCCACCTGGGCCGTAGTGCCCCCCAGCGCCTCCGGCAGCGCGGCCGCGGCCGCAAGGGGGCAGCGCCTCGCCCCGGGGCCGAGGGCGGCCAGGGCGCTGGCGTCCGTCAGTCCCAGCCTGCCCAGGCAGCGCGGCACGCTGCGGTGCCAGGAAGCGGCGTGGGCGGCAGGCGCGGTCAGCTCCACGCTCTGGAACCCAGCGCCGCCGTCCTTCCCAGCGAGGAAGAGCTGCTTGCCCGCCGTGCCCCTCTGCCTCCGCCTCCGCCTACTCCTCCTCCTCCTCCTCCTCCTCCGCCTCCGCCTCCGCCTCCGCCTCATCCCTCCTCCTCCTCGTCCTCGTCCTCGTCCTCCTCCTCCTCCTCCTCCTCCTCCCCTCACCCTCCTCATTCCTCCATCCTCCCTCCTCCGCTCTCCCTCCCCCTGCTCCTTTTGACCGATTGGAAGCCTCTTGGGCCGTCTTGGAACCCTCCGCTTCAGGGTCTCTCGGGTCGTCGCGGGGCCACCTCGGGCCGTCTTGGAAGCATCTTGGGGCCATCTTACGATGCACCACGCATGGTGGTGACGTCGAGCGAGTCATCGGGCCCCGTCCACCCGCCGCCCTACCTCCGCACGTAATAATAATAATGGCGGAATGGAAAAATGGCGGAAGCCCCCAATCATAATAATCAGAGCTTGCATCTGTAGTTGGTAGGGGTCCTGGCGGATTATTATTCATATGTATGTCTGGTTGTTGTTCGGTGAGGTTCGTCGCCGATTCCGGTGGCCGGCCCGTGCGCCCTGGGGCCTGGGCGCCCGGGGGTGCCCGGTGGCCTGGGGGGCTGGGTGCCCGGGGGTGCCGGGAGGGGCCCGGGGTGCCCGGGTGCCCCGGGTGTCCCGTAGTAGTAGTAGCCTTATAGTAGCCCTATAGTACTTTTGTATCATTATCATAGTCTTACCTATACGACCACCCCACGGGGTGATAAGGAGGTTCGGGGGGGGAACCAACGTCTCACTCGATCGGTCTCATTATCGATCTCACTATCGGTCTCGCTCGATCGATCTCACTCGATCGACCTCGCACTCGATCCCACTCGACCGATTTCATTCGATCAATATCACAATCGATATGACTGTCGATCTCACAATCGATCTCACTATCGATCTCACAATCGATCTCACATTCGGTCTCACTGTCGATCTTATCACAGTCGACATCATGAGCAACGCCATCGTCATCAACATCAACATCATCGTCATCAACGTCATCAACATCATCATCAGCATCATCGGGACACCGTCATCATCATCATCACCTCAGCACCATCCTCATCAACATCATCACCATCATCATCATCTGGAAACCAGCATCGCCCCCATCATCATCACCAATATCATCATCATCGGGACACCATCATCATTATCATCAACATCGGAACACCATGGCCATCACATCATCATCATGATAATGAGAATCATCATCATAAACATCATCAGCATCATCATCATCGGGACACCACCATCATCATCATCATCAGCATTAGCAACATCATCATCAACAGCATCATCATCGGAACATCATCATCACCGTCACCATCATCACCATCACCATCATCAACATCATCGGGGCACCATCATCATCATCATCATCACAATCATCATCATCAACACCATCATTGGGCCGCCATAATCGAAATCATCACCATCACCTCATCATCATGCTCACCAACATCATCATCATCGGGACACAATCATCGTCATCATCATCATCCGCATCAGCACCAGGACGCCATCATTATCATCACCATCGTCATCAACGGCATCATCATCAACCTCATCATCATCAGCACCGACACCATCATCATCAAGTCATCTGGTCATCATCAACATCATCATGATCATCAAAATCATCATCGGGGCACCATCATCATCATCATCATCAGCAGCCTCATCATTAACACCATCATCATCATCATCGGGCACCATCATCATCACCACCATCACCATCATCATCATCAACATCGTTTACATCATCATCACCACCAACATCCTCATCATCGGGGCACCATCATCAACACCACCATCACCATCATCATCATCATCGTCAACAATCATCATCATCAACATCGTCATCATCGGGACACCGACGGGACACCGGCGGGACAGCGCGCGCCTCCGGCACCCGAGCGGGACACCAGCGGGATATCGCGGGGCACTGGTTGCCGGAACTGAAATTTTTGGTCCGGCCGCGCCTCAGCTACATGAGACTTCTTATTTCTCGCCCGCCCACGCCGCTTGGCCTCGCCCGTGCGCGCGGCACGCGCGAACACGAAACCGAAACCGATTTCCCGGTAGGGGGGCTCTCCGTTCGTTCCGCTTCGATCTCACCCCCTCACCTCCGATAGCCCTACTTCTTCCCTTTAGCCCTATAGCCCTATAGCCCTAATAGCCCTAATAGCCGTAGAATAATAGCCATATAACCCTATAACCCTATAGCCCTATAGCCCTATAGCCGTATAGCCTTGTAGCCTTATAGCCATATAGCCCTAGTGCCCTATAGCCCTGTAGTCCTGTAGCCCCAGACTCCGAATAGCCCGATGGCCCTATAGTACAGTCTTATAGCCTTATAGCCAGATGGCTAGCCCTATTAAAGCCCTATTGCCCTAGGGCCTATAACCTATAGCCCTATAGCCTCAGAGCCATATAGCCCTAAAACCCCATAGCCCTATAGTCCTAGAAATATGATGTTTGGTTTTTCGCCTGTATCATATATGTTGCTGGCGGAACGGCGGAAGTCGTATCTTTTTGTTTAAACTTGGCCATCTCTTCGAGCTCACAGTTTATACATATAAATGATTTACCAGATCATATCTTCGAGCTCGCGGTTACCAAGGGGTGGGCGCATGCCTTCTTGCGGGTCCGGGGGTGCAGGCTTGCGTGGCGCTAGACAACTCATCACTGTCATAACGCCCGTATCTTCGCGATATTCGTGGGCCCGTCGTCAGCGTCGATGGGGGCCCTGGCCCATGCATACAAGTGCGACATCCCCCCGAAGAGCGGCGGCCGCCATGGCTGTGGAGCCAAAATTCTTGACGCCTCGCGTACCCCCACGAGACCATCCATAATTGATTGTCAGATTTCTTGAGGCCTCTTGGAGGCTATCTTGAGCCATGCTCGGCTAGAGGCTGTCGGAGGCTATCTTGAGCCATGCTCGGCTATCTTGGGCCATCTTGAGGCTGCCTTGAGGCCTCTTGGAGGGCTGTCGGAGGCTATCTTGAGCCATGCTTGGCTATCTTAGGCCATGTTGAAAGCCATCTTGGGCCATCTGGGGCTCTCTTGGAGCCATCTTGGGCCAGCGAGGGCGGGGCGGGGGGTCTCTGGGAGAGGCTGGGGGGCCTCTTGGGGCCATCTCGGGCCCCATGGCTCAAACAAAAAATCCTTCAATTACCCCCCCCCCCCCCCCCTCCGATGCTCAAGCATGGCGTCTTGGGGCTCTCTTGGGCCGCTCTTGGGCGCCTCGCGGGCGATCTCGGGGCCGTCTTGGGCCGCCTTCTTGGGCCCCTCTTAGGGCTCTCTTGGGCCATCTTGGGGCCGTCGTGAGGCCCCAGAGGCCCGTCGGAAGCGAAAAAGCGATACTGCCAAACACATTGATTTTCCCTGGACTGTTGAAGGTTTTTGGCATGTTGGAAGGCGCCGTGGAGGGCTCAGGTATGTCGGGGGCTATCTTGACCCATCTTGGAGTACCTTGGGCCATCTTGGAGGTCATCTTGCGACCTGGGGCGCCTCTTGGTTGGGGCCACCCTGGGCCATCTTGGGCGCTGCGGCGCCTCCGCCCCCCCCCCCCTCCAGGTCCGGGGGGGGGGGGGGGGGGGGGGGCTCCTCCCCCGAGCAGGGGGGGGAGGGGGAATAGAGAAGAACAAACTCGTTATACCACCGTAGCCCTAAAGGGCCGGCGGGACTTCACCATGCCGCTGGAACCAGCGGAGATCGAGCGGGGTGGAGGGCGTCGCACGATGCGGAGAAAGGCGCAGGGGTTACGACCCCAATCTCTTCATCATCCCGCTGCGTTTGTTCGGGGGGAAGTCGCCGGAAGGTTACGCGGGGGAACTGGGGGCGCGGACCCGGCGGCGTGGCGAAGTCAGGGCCCCCGAAGATGCCGACTTACTTGGTCGCCCTCGGATTGCGCATGCTCGCGAACACGGGGTGGAAAGTGAGGAACCTTGGGGTCGACATCTTGGCGTCGCGATTCCTCCGGCAGGTTCTTTCCTTTTCGTCTACCGCACTACCCCGCACCTTCTAATAATAAGAACATCTATCTAGAGGTGCACTGGCGGCCGAATATGTCACGGGGGGTCATCTTGAGCCTGTGCTTCTCCCCATAATATCGCGTTTTTCTCATTATTGCTGCTGCCCCCCCCCCCCCCCGCCACCCCCCCCCGCCGCCGCCGCCGCCGCCGCCGCCGCCCCCCGCGCGCGCGCACACGCACGCACGCACACACACACGCACACGCACGCACACACACACACACACACACGCACGCACGCACGCACGCACACACACACGCACACGCACGCACGCCCTCGCGCGACCCTCGCCCGGGGACGGGGCATGGGCGATGCGGCGGTCGAGGAGGGGCAGGAGGAGGATGAGGCGGAGGAGGAGGAGGAGCAGCGGGGAGGAGGAGGATGATCAGGGGGGGGGAGGAGGAGCAGGAGGAGGAGGTGGAGCAGGGGGGGCGGGAGGAGGAGCAGGAGGACGAGGATGATTATCAGGCATTGAGGTTAAGGATGAGGAGAACGAGAGGAAGGATGAGGAGCGGGGATGAACAAGCGGAAAGGGACGATGTGGATCGGGAAGATGACAAGGAGCACGGTCGCCAGGACGCGGAGGGGGAGCTGGAGAACATCACGGGGGGACGTCACCTGCCCGCTGCGCATCGGAGGAGGCTCGGGGCCGCCGCCTCCTGGCCCGGTGCACGTCGGCAGGCCTGGAGCCGTGGCCCCCCGAGTCGTTCGGTCTCTTAGCGAACCCCTCCACAGCTTCCTCCTCCTCCTGCCCCTGTTGTAGCCCTTGGCCCCCCCGCTGCATTAGTCATTTTCTCATCGTGCTACTTGTGTTTATCTGTCTCCTGCTCTCCCGCCGCCCCCTGTTAATGCGCATCAGACTGCCCAGTAGATTGTTGTTGTTGGTGTCATTGTTGGCCAGTGTTCTTGATGGTGATGTCGGTGTTGATGTTGCGCTGTTATTGTTGACGCTGTTGATGTGATGTTATTGCTGTTGCTGTTGTCGTGTTGTTGTTGCTGTTTCTGTTGCCGTTGTTGTTGTTGTTGTTCCCTACCTAGGCTCAGAGCTAGAAGGGTTCTTACTTTCTTTGCTTCAAGGAGCCAGGCAGTGCAACCCGCCCTGGGCGGTTCCCCTAGCCCCCTAGGAGCGGCCCCCCCAGTCCCCTGGGAGCTATAGCTTTAGCTTTAACATTTAGCTTTAGCTTAACTTTAGCGTAGCTTTAGAATAGCTTCAGTTTTGCTTCAGCTTAGATTTCGCTTAGCTTAACTTTAACTTGGCGTTAGCTTAGCGTTAGCTTAGCTTTAGCTTAGCTTTAGCTTAGCTTTGCTTTAGCTTAGCTTTAGCTTAGCTTCAGCTTAGCTTCAGCTTAGCTTCAGCTTAGCTTCAACTTAGCTTCAGCTTAGCTTTAGCCTAGCTTCAGCTTAGCTTCAGCTTAGCTTTAGCTTAGCTGTAGCTTAGCTTTAGCTTAACTGCAGCTTAGCGTTAGCTTAGCTTTAGCTTAGCTTTAGCTTAGCTTTAGCTTAGCCTTATCTTAGCTTTGCTTAGCCTTAGCTTAGCTTTATCACCGCTTTAGCTTAGCTTTACCTTAGTTTTAGCGTAGCTCTACTGTTACTATTCATGCTGCTTTCCTAGGGGCTCCAACTCCTAGGTAGGGTCGCACTGGGATAATTGTTGTTGTTGTTGTTGTTTTGTTGTTGTGGTTATGGCTGTCGTTGTTGCTGTGTTTGTTGTTGTTTTTGTGTTTGTTGTTGTTGTTGTTGATTGTTTCGGCGCGCCCTCCTCTGCGGTCTGTGGACTGCGGGGCAGTTTGTATGCAAGCGCGTGCCACTGCCAAATGCAGCGGCCAATCAATCATAACAGCAAGCCAACTTTCTCGATCAAGGCATGCGTCTGGTCGACCCTCTCACAATTGACGCTGCTTTGTTCTCGCTCACTTAGTGTCGGCCTCAACGCTGCGGAATGGCGAACTTCGACGGGTCCATCGGGATCCATCCGCATGGGATCCACGTGCTCCCGTCATCGGGGCCCCACCGCGGCGACGGAGGGGCACCGGGCAGCGACTGCATCTGCTGCACTGGGCTCTCACCGTCCGCCGAGGCCGACGGTATCTCCACCGAGAGCGCCTTGTACTTCAGGTCGAGCATCTCCTCCACATTGGCGGAACCCTTCTCATCGGCCTGCGCGTCGTCGTAGGTCAGAAGACGGTCTTCTTGCTTGGCACGGCGCCCTCGCTGCCAAGTGGTCGATTCGTCAGGGCGCCTATCACTTTGAGTAGCCCCATCTCTGCCTCGTCGATGATCATGATGAGGTCGCGTAGGCACTGGATGTCCTCAGCCTTCGCGAACTCCTGCTTGTCCGACGTGCGCTCCAGCAACTGCGTGCGGGTCACGCTCGCGGTGAGCTTGTACTTGTGCTCCTTCAGCATCCGCAACCCACGGTCGACCGAGCCTGCCACTTTGCCAAATGCTCCTCCTGTATCCTTGATGTTCTCCTCCGCTTGCTTCAGCACATACTGGAGCGATCCCACTGCCCGGTCGTCCGTGTCGCCCCAGTCGACCAGGACAAGGTCACCGTCCAACGATGAGGAGGCCATCTCTTCTTCCTCGAAGCTGGTTGTTGTCGGTCAGAAGACAACGGTGGTGCGATGATGTCGCCTGGCTGGAAAGACGAGCCAACACAGCTACTGGTCTCCTAGGTTCGAATCCCTCTGGCAAGTTTGGGACACCGCTCCGTCACATGTACTTTCGCAGTACCGCTCTGAATACCATAACGACTCTGTTGTTTATTGTTAGTCCGCTTACTGTTTGTATATGTTCGGTCGTGTCCCCCTTCAGTATACCCAGATTGTGGCGTGCATGTTGCTTCAACAGAATGAATGTGCCCCTGTTTGCTGTTGTGTTTTGTGCCCGCCCTCGAGTGAACCCTGATGATGATGGTGATGGTGATGATCGTGATGGTGATGATGGCGAGGTTTGTTTTTGTCGAGGAGGGCGTGTTTGTTGCTCAACTGTAGAAGCGTCCCGCCGCGCATAAGCGCAAAACACGTTCTGAACTCTCTGATTGACCACGCCACTGCGTCTTGCACGCAGCTAGAAGTGTGGCCATCGCACTCTTCTTTAAACGGATCCGGAGGAAACCAAGAGGCTTTCAATGAGTGTTTCAATGGCCGCCTGAGTGAATGCATTCCCTATCATGAAGCGGAGCTTTGACTTCGACGCCGTGCGTGGCCTGACGAACGTGTTGTAGTCTATGCCCTGTGGCCTCATCAATTCGTGGATCGAGAACCTGCCGTTCTTGCACGTGACCCAGACGCCCCCACCAGCTGCGCGAGATGCTGTCAAACACGGAATCTGGTCGACGAACCAACGGGGCTTGCTGGAGTCGCAATCTATCACCACTGGAACTTTTAACGGGTTGATCCCCTGTCGCTTCAAGTCGCGAACTATCTTCTTGACAACGCGAGCTGCCCGGGGTGCTGTTGGATATTGCAACCCGCGGGGGCGTGTACTGGGCTTGCTCAATACGTCCTTCAACGAGACTCTCTTGCACTTCTTGGGCCATGCGAACGTAATTGATTTCGCCCCGTCGTACTTATAACCGATGATGTACAACCTGTCACGCGATTGGGGAACGTGACCGTAGTCAATGCTGTTCATTATCTTCCAAGATATCACATACACGGGTCTCCCATGGTCATATTTGATATTTTTGAGGCGTTCCAATATCTCTAACAAAGTGTATGCGTGCCGATCGAAGAGGCCCCTTACGTTCTCTAGTAGGATCATGCGAGGCCTGTGCCTCTCGATGTACTGAAGTATATCAAAAATAACCGTGCCTCGACCCTTTTCTCATCGTGCGCTCCCTGCAGCTTCCCTTGTGCGCTGAAAGGTTGGCACGGGAAACCCGAACTAGAAAGGTCGACGTAGCCGGCGAAGCGGCCGAATTATGAAGATTGGACGTCCTCGAAGAAATTGCCGACCTGGAAATTATTCTTGATCCACATCTTGGAAGCGAAGAGACTATCGTAAGCGAACTCGTGCTTCACATTCAAGCTAAATTTTGCAGCAACGACGGCCACGGCCATCATGTCCGTTCCGAGTCCGGTACACGCAGTGCCTGCCTTGGGATGGCACGAGCCAAACACCTGGTCCAAACGGCTCTGTACGGTGTCCACTGCAATGCAACGCAATGCGACGTCTTCCCATGCCAAGATAATGTGGTTCCACACGATGCTATACTTTGCGACGTCATGTTCAATGTAATGACTGCTCGATCGGTGTGCTGGTAAATCGTATGCGACGCAATATTATGACGCGAGCAGCAGTGTTATGTTATATGCATTCAGACTGACATGTATTTAAACGTGCATGTACGTATATACGTACGTACATGTGTAGTTTCGTTGGCTGTGTATGTTATGTACGTATGTATGTTTATATTTATGTATGAAAGTGTATATATGTATGTATGGATGCATGCATGTGTATAAATACATATGTATGTATGTATGTGTGCACGTATGTATACATGCATGTATGTATGCATGTATGCATGTATGTATGTATGTATTTACTTATGTACGAATGTATGCATAGTTGGTTGGATTGCTGCATGTTTGTATGCTTGTATGATGGTAACTTTGTATGTATGTATGCGTGTCTGATCGTGTGCATGTTTGTATGTGTGTACGCATGTGTATCGCACGTCAGGCGAGGAGGAGATGGAGGACGAACATGAAGATGATGACGAATAACCCACTGCGGGCGATGATAACCCCTCTGGGATTATAAAATTCGCGGTTCTGGCGGGGATAATACAGGATTTTCCCTGGGACGGTAAGTTCTGATGACGATGATGATGAAGATGGCGACGCTGATGATGACGATGATGTGATCTTGGGCCCTCCGCACCAGGCTGACACGAGAGATCTCGAGGCTCGTGACTAACCAAGCACACGACACAAGGCTGATTCGAGTAGTGTTATTACAGCCGGCTCGTGTAGTAAGGATGCGCGGCAAAGCTGCAAGGTCCTTGCAAGGCCCAGAAATGGGCCGAAGTGGCAAGAATGCAAGGGTATAGCAAGATTGATCATCCTTACCACGCGGGTCCTTTGTAATAGTACTAGTAGGAGCACGAGCAGGAGAATAATAATAATGATGGTGGGATACGGGAGAGAGGAGAAGAGGATGGCCCCAGGATCGATTGTACTCATTTTCTTAGGTTCCTTTTGTTTTTAATTGTAAAAACAGAGTCGTTTTGATCGCGTTCAACCTCGCATGTACGGGGGGGGTCCCTGGTGGGACCCCGCGGGGGATAAACAAAAATAACGGGAGATAAACAACCTCGGCCCCTGGGGGAGGTGGGGGGAAGGAGGGGAAAGAGACGGACTACAAACACAAGGAAACGAAGAAGGAAGAGAAGGCACATCATTGTTGAAGTTGTTGCTAGTCAGCACGACGAAGTGATAACAACTTCGATCCCAAAGATAAAAGAAGGGCGTGTTTGATGTTGTTGCTAATCAACATGATATGATAGCAACTTCGATCCCCACAGTTTCCCCGTGGATTATAGATTTCGGACTCCGCGTCTTCCTCCATACTTAAATCTCATTGGCTGGGGATAGCATTCGGGGGGTTAGGAAGGGGGGGTACTATATTATCGCCCGCGCGCGGTTGAGAGGACGAGGAGGAGGAGGAGGGAGGAGAGGGAGGAGGAGGAGGAGGAGGAGGAGAGGAGGAGGAGGAGGAGGAGGAGAGGAGGAGGAGGGGGAGGAAGGAGGAGGAGGAGAGGAGGAGGAGGAAGAGGAAAATGAGGGGGAGGACGACGAGGGAGAAGGAGGAGAAGTTGAGGAAGAGGAAGAGGGGAACCAAACTGAGGAGGATGAGGAGGGGGGACAGAACGCGCAAAAAAAACTTAAAACACCTCTCTATCTGGCAGTAGGACTGGGTGTGGTGGGCGCATGCGGACGGTAGCGCTGGGACCTTCGGTGGAGCTCCTTATGGGGCCACGAAGCGCTGTACTGGGCGTGCGGGACGCATGCGGACGGTACCACTGGGACCTTCGGTGGGGCTCACTATGGGGTCACGAAGCGTTGTGTTGGATGGGTGAAACGCAGGGAGGAGGGGGAGGAGGGCCACGAAACGCTGTGCTGGGCGTGCGGAGCGCATGCGGACGGTAGCACTGGGACCTTCGGTGGAGCTCCCTATGGGGTCACGAAGCGCTGTACTGGGTGTGCGGGACGCATGCGGACGGTAGCACTGGGACTTCGGTGGGGCTCCCTATGGGGCCCCGAAGCGCTGTACTGGATAAGTGAAGCGCAGGGAGGCGGGGGAGGAGGGCCACGAAACGCTGTACTGGGTGTGCGGGGCACATACGGACGGCAACATTGGAACCTTCGGTGGAGTTCCCTATGGGGCCACGAAACGATGTACTGGGTGTGAGGGACGCATGCGGGTTGTGGCACTGTGACCTTCGGTGGGGTTCCCTGGGGGGCCACGGAACGCTTTACTGGGTGAGGGAAACGCAGGGAAGAGGGGGAGGAACGCCACGAAACGCTGTACTGGGTGCGCGGGACGCATGCGGACGGTAACGTTGGGACCTTCAGGTGGGCGCCACGAAACGCTGTATTGGGCGTGCGGGACGCATGCGGGCGGTAACACTGGGACTCCCGGTGGGGTTCCCTATGGGGCCGCGAAGCGCTGTACTGGATGGGTGAAACGCAAGGAGGAAGGGGGGGGGGGAAGGCCACGAAACGGTGTACTGGGTGTGCGGGACGCATGCGGACGGTAGCATTGGGACCTTCGGTGGGGCTCCCTTCTGGAGCCACGAAACGCTGTACTGGGTGTGCGGGACGCATGCGGACGGTAACATGGGGACCTTCGGTGGGGCTCCCTATGGGGCCACGAATCGCTGTACTGGGTGGGGAGGGGAGGAGGGCCACGAAACGCTGCACTGGGTGTGCGGGGCGCATGCGGACGGTAGAGAGGAGGATGGGGAGGAGGAAGAGGAGGAGAACGCGGGGACCGTCTCTTCGAAACGAGGACCCAACACCACATGATGGCTGGGAACAACAGTCACGTTAGAGGCGTGTCGCTGTAACAAAAATAACCAGGCGAAGGACCCAACCATATGCAGTTGTGAGTACCGCAATTATGAACATCTTCTTCGGTGGAGCTCCCTGTGGGGCCACGAAACGATGTACTGGGTGGGTGAAACGCAGGGAGCAAGGGCTGTGCTGGGTGGTGGCTGACGCATGCGGGCGGTGCCAATGGGACCTTCGGTGGAGTTCCCAATGGGGCCGGAACGCTGCACTGGGTGGGCGAAACGCAGGGAGCAAGGGCTGTGCTGGGTGGTGGCGGACGCATGCGGGCGATGCCACTGGGGCCTTCGCTGGAGCACCCTGTTGGGCCACGAAGCGCTGTACTGGGTGGGTGAAACGCAAGGAGCAAGGGCTGTGCTGGGTGGTGGCTGACGCATGCGGGCGGTGCCACTGCGACCTTCGGTGGAGCTCCCTATGAGGCCACGAAGCGCTGTACTGGGTGGGCGAAACGCAGGGGGCAAGGGCTGTGCTGGGTGGTGACTGGCGCATGCGGGCGGTGCCAGTGGGGCCCTCGGCGGGGCCCCCTATGGGGCCACGGAGCGCTGCACTGGGTAGGTGAAACGCGGGGAGGAGGGGGGGGAGGGCCACGAAACGCTGTACTGGTGGGTGGGGTGGCGGCGGGTTGGTGCGCACGCCAGACGGTAGACCTGGAACCTTCGGCGGAGCCCCCTATGGGGCCACGAAGCGTTGCACTGGGTGGGCGAAACGCAGGGGGAGGGGGGGGAGGGCACGAAACGCTGTGCTGGGTGGTGGTGGTGGTGGGGGTGGGTGGGTGGTGGGTGGGCGGGGGGGGCATGCGGACGGTGGACTGGGGCTCCCGATGGGGCCACGAAGCGCTGTGCTGGGCGGTGAAACGCAAGGAGGAGGCGAGGAGGGCCACGAAACGACGTTCTGGGTGGGGGGGGGCGCATGCGGACGGTAAGCCTGGAACCTTCGGTGGAGCTCCCTATGGGGCCACGAAACGCTGCACTGGGTGGGTGAAACGCAAGGAGGAGGGGGGGAGGGCCACGAACCGCTGCGCTGGGTGGAGGGGGCGCATGCGGACGGCACGAAACGCTGTACTTGGTGGGGGGGCGCATGCGGACGGTAGACCTGGAACCTTCGGTGGGGCTCCCTATGGGGCCGCGAAGCGCTGCACTGGATGGGTGAAACGCAAGGAGGAGGGGAGGAGGGCCACGGGGCGCTCTACTGGGTGGGGGGGGGGGCGCGCGCGGACGGTAGACCTGGAACCTTCGGTGGAGCTCCCTATGGGGCCACGAAGCGGTGCACAGGGTGCGTGAAACGCAGGGGGGAGAGGGAGGAGGGCCACGAAACGCTGTACTGGGTGGAGGGGGCGCGTGTGGACGGTAGCGCCGGGGCCTTCGGTGGAGCTCCCTGTGGGGCCGCGAAACGCTGCATTGGATGGGTGAAACGCAGGGGGGAGGAGGGGGGGGAGGAGGGGGAGGAGGAGGGAACTCGCACCGGGGATAGGCTAAGAATGCCATGACCTGCGTTCAAAACCTTGGCGGTGCGGTCCTGCCTGCGCATGCTGAGCAGCTGGCCCAGCGGCGGCGGCGGCGGGCAGGGGTGCCTGCCGTCTGCGCTGGAGCCTACCTGGATGGAGCTCGCCGTGAACCTCCTGGCCGAAGTATCCAGACAGGTCACTCTGACGACGGACGAGCTGCTAGATTCTGGCTTTGGTACAATTAAAGAAAGTCTGAGACGTGCACTGGCGATGTTTGAGGTGATGATACACGCTATAGATGAGGTCAACGTAAAGAGCAACACTAACTAGGGCTTCAGTCGGGATCGGGAACAGTCGATACAACTACAATTTCTGGACATACGTGCAACAAATGAAAGCAGGGGGGGGGGGGCAGGGGAAGGAAGAGACGGACCTCAGACAAGCGCGGGCACTCGGGAACATGCCTGAGCGAGTCCCCATGGTCGAGACCGCACGCAATACAAGGTTTAGTGGCACCCTTGAAACGCCCGCTGCAGGCCCAACAATTGCAGACCGTTTTCAACAGAACCGAGAGAACGCAAGACGGGAGTTTATCCGACACACTGCGAACAGCACACCGCAAATTCTGGCCCTCACTCCTACTCAGAGGCCCACTCAGCTTGGCAATTCGTTTTTCGATCGTGGTGAAGGGGCTCGAGACATTCAGGCCCGTGAAGTATTTTCCCATGGCGCGCTGGATGAAAGGGGCTTCTCTCGGGGCTGCTGGGGTACTGGTGAGTGTCATGTAATTGTCGTGCAAGTTTTTCATGATGCTGCCCCTCCACATCGGATGAATTTGCCATGCAATGCAGCACTCGTCATTGGTGCTGAAGTTAAACAAGTACATTGCCGCGTCAGAGAAGGCCTCGACGCGCTCGGCAACTCGAAATCTGGCTGCTTGACTTCGTACACAGACCGACGCGGCCTGGATCGGGAAGCCGATGCTCCGAAGATTCTGAAATTGGCCGACATACGACAGGACAGAGGTGCACAGCATGTTAATGCGAGACGGACTTCACCAGCCCGGGGTCTAGGCTCTGGGCCATATGCGAGCGCTCCTTGAACTTGGCCAGCGGACGCGACCAGCTTTCAGAACACCCATTTTCCCCCATCTGGATCCCCAAGTACCGAGCGCCAGTGCGAACCTGACATTTAGCAAGACGGCCCAGGCGAGCGATCGAGCCGCGAAGCTCCCCCTCCGTGTACCTCCCGACCAGGGCGACAATCGTTTTCTTGATGTGAATGCACAGCCCAAAGGCCGCGCCAGCCAGAACCCCAATGTCAATTGCAATCGGGAATGACACCTCTAAGCTGCTGCTGGCCATGCCGCAGTCGTCTGCAAAGGCCCCGAACCCGCGCAGCGGCCTCGGCAGCTTGCGCGCCAGCATGCGCAAGATGGGATTACACGCCAGCGCGAATAACGAGCCCGACATCGGACAGCCCTGCTTAATGCCCCATGGCCAGGATAAAACCATGTTTCCGATTGCCCCTGAAGGAGACAGCGATGAACACGTTGGAATACAGAGCCTGGATCGCTTGTATCACATTCCGAGGGAAACACATCCTCCCAAGGGTGAACATGAGGGCCGCGCGAATCAGGCTGGGGAACGAGGCTTTCACATCGAGAAAGACATAACCGCTGTTCTGCTGGGCCAGCCAGTGAAGACACTTCGAATCCCCGTTGTTGATGGAAAACCACCCGCTGGCAAACGGTCCCGGGGGGGATGTTGATAGCCGCAGAGACAATATTATTGTCCGTGTCCGAGAGGGAGATCGGCCGTGTCTTCTCTGGAGACCTGACAACGAAGCGCGCGTCAGAGGGCTCGTCGCCCTTCGCGAGGAATACTGCCATGGCATCGTTAAGGTTGAGGGGGGTGGAGCCGGCCTGGAGCACGTGGAGGTAGAGCGAATATCAAGTCTTGGTGGCGGTGTCGCCAGCACGTGCCCATCCAGAAAAGGGGGCGCCGTCGTGCCCAGGTGCACCATCAGGAATCCTTTCCATCACATTCACGAACTGGTCGAAAGATAACTCCCAGCGAATCTCAGGGGGGACCTCCTGGATGAACGGTTCAAAGCACCTCGAAGCATCCTGGGAAACCTCCGTCTCTTTGTGCACCTGCCCCCAGTACCGCGCAAGTTCCTGACGCGTCTCGTCAGCTTCAAACAGCGGGGGGCCTGCATGATCGGATGCCGCTCCAAGACCGTTCTTGCGGTTCTTCGTCCTCCAGGCGCTCTTGTACGCATAGAAGGAGTTAATATTACCCTGCCTCTTAACCTCTGAGATGTTCTCCTCCTGCCTGGTCTCTCCTCCATCTCCGGATCTAAGACCTGGTTCTGAAGTCTTCCAAGAAGCGCATGAAACTCAGGATGCCTAGTGAGGCGGCATTCGGCGTAGCAAAAGTAATCGTTGAGCTGCGGGTAGGCTTTCAGGGCCCTGTAGAGCGCCGCAGGGTGACCTGACCTGACCGCCCGCAAGGCTGCAAGGGCCCAGGACAGACGACTGGCTTCCGAGACGGCCCCCAACTCCTCCAAGTCCTTCCTGAGAGCCTTGGCGGCCCCACTCAGACAATCACGAACCTCGACGCTGGCCTCGAACGGGTCCTCGGATAGACCTCCAGCGCCTGCATGGTGTCCTCGACAACCTGCTTTTACCTCGGGTACTTGGTGACCCAGGACGGGATGCGACTAGAGCAACTGGTAGAAAGCTGGGGCGAGAGCGCCACGGGAACGTGATCGGACAGCCCTTTGAGGCCCGCCGGGGGGCCGAGGGTTTTGGGCGCGGGGTGGGGATCACAAAGATCACCGGCAGGAAAACTGACGTAGATTCGGTCCAGACGGCTCAGGGACTCAATGCGCTGTCGCTCGCCTTGCCAGCCTTCGACTCGCTGCGTGGAAGAAGCCTGGTCCACCTCTGCCGGGTGGGGAACAAGCCGATCGAACTCTTTGGCAGTGGACTGACCGCTGCTGACGAAACGCCCGTCCGCGCGGTGAGATCCTTCACCGCGAGCAGCGAAATTGAAATCGTCCAGTGCAATCTGCGAGGCGCACCTCGCTGGTACTAGAGCCCGTCGAACTCGCCGAAGCTGGTTTTATTTTGTGATAGGCATGTGGTTGTGTTCCAGATGCATATTGTTAACTTGAAGACAATGTTTGTTGTTGTATAGCGTGAGGCTATGTATACGACCTGTTTCTATGATCTCGTGTTCCGCGTGACTGAAGTGCCTCTGAAACTTGGGATGTAGGAGAATGAGACAGCCTCCAGAAGTCGTCGAATCCAAAAACGTACCGACACCAAAAGCTTGATAAGCTTCTTTGCGAAGGCATTCAAGATGCCCCTGAGAACCACGAGCCTCCTGGATGCGGACTATGTCATATCTGGAGCAGAGTGATACAATCCTGTCGTACTTGGCTCTGTGTGATGCCTGGGGGGCGTAGGTTGCGCCGAATAGAGAGCGCACGTTCCACGTGCAAATCGTAGAGGGCTGGTCGGGCACGAAAGGCACGAGCCTCCCGAAATCTGGCCTGCCGTCAGCGGACCCGCACGTGGAGGAGGAATAAGTCCCAGACGAAGTGCCGCACGAAGTAGATCCAGACGTGCTGGACGAAGAAGAGGGCATGGAGTCGCTCAGGTTGCCGTCCGACTTTGAATTCTCAGTTCGTCTCTCATGTAGCTGCAGGGCTTGGGATGACAGTGATGTTGGAGAGGTGGAGGTAGTCGCTGCGATGCTTGGCGAGACAGCTGCGCGTCCACTCCGCATGCCAGCACCCAGGGAGCCATCAGAGTCGGCCACGAGCGAGGGGTCGCAGAAGGCCTGCCCATATCTAGTGTGGAGAATCAGCTCAGTACATGTCCGAGACAGCATGGACTCTGCCTTGGCTGGTCGATGCCGATCGCCGCCAAATTGTCCAGCTCGGGCTTCACGTCGAATTTGTTCTGCTCGAGCTCTTCGACCTGGAAGAGGATGCTGCACTCGTCGTTCTCGATCAAGAAGAGCGTGCCCTTGAAGCCCTGCGAACCGAGCTTCATGCCTTGGCGCCATCCGTTGGTTTCTCGAAGGTGATCAGCCGCACGGGCCCATAGCAAGCCGAGCGCTTTGTTGCGACGCCTGACCGACGAAAGGGGCGTCGAGACGTGCCCGCATCGGCACCTGCGCACGGGTCTTGGGGTCCACCTAGTGCATGCCCTGGGACCTCACCTGACCCACGAAGTCCCTCGCGTGCATGTCCGATTCGAACTCGACGCTGAACGAGGAGTTGAGGTTGTGAGCTCGCGTGGTGAAGTTCACTCCTTGAGGCACGAGCGCCTGCGGTTTGATCGTGTCGGCGAAGGCGAGCATCACTTTTGCAAGTACAGGGCGAGGGAACCCACCTATCCACACTTTGCAAGGATTGCTCTCCGGCGTGGCAGTAACGCCAGAGCTGCTCATGTCAGAAGCTGATGTGCGAGCTCGCTTGGCGCCAAGAGCTGAGGCGTAGCTGGAGCTTCCACTGGCTGTCGATCGCGTGTCGCTCGCCACTTGCCCTGCTAACGCCTTCAGCTGCTGCGGGGCGGTGTCGGCCTGGGCCTAAAGTTTCTTGGTGATGTCGGCCTCAGCTAGATTCTCGAGCTTGGAGCTTATCACGTCCGTCGTCGCCTGCACGGTCGCCATCTGGGAGGCTAGCGACTCGAACTTCTGATGGTAATTGCAGACCTCCTCCTTGATAGTATTCATATCCTGGAGTTGCGCTTCGACGCTGCCCATGCGGCTGCCCAGGCCCTCGATGCCAGCGAGGATGCGCGCCAGCGGGTCGGCTGCTGCGGAGGCGGCGCCGCCCGACATGGTGCCGCACACAAAATGAGGCGGCTGGAGAGATAGAAGTGTCCGCCTGGGTCTGACCCCATATCGCCCTGTGCAGAGAGCTGCCGCGCTCAAAAGGGGCCTGTCCCCATCTTGAGCCAAAATGGCTACGGAGGAGGAGGAGGAGGAGGAGGAGGAGAGGAGGAGGCGAGGAGGAGGCGAGAAGGAGGAGGAACGCGGGGACCGTCTCTTCAAAACGAGGACCCAACAACACAGGTTGGTTGGGAAAAAGAGAGCCTCCTGGGAGAAGTTGCGCGTCAGGGAATCCCATCCCGGAGGCGCAAGCAATGAGGCGTCAAAAACCAGGCACAATATCATCAGTGAACAACACGTATACAACGCGACCTGTCGAGATTGCGTCGTGATGGGCGCCCAGAGGATAACGGATCTGCCACCGTGCCGCAAGGCACTGAGTGAGGGGGTCCCTTCGCGCTCTTTGTGTGTTTAAATAATGTGATGGACTCTTCATTTTCCGAGGAAGAGGAGGAAGAAGCGCGACCACAGAACTTCACCTGACCCGGCCTCGACCGCTGCGCGAATCAAAAGGTCGCCAGTCAGACTGGGAACACCACAAGAGCCGACCTGCGACAGGCAAACTCACGCGATGAGCCGTGGCCTGAAAGAGGAACGAGCGTGCTGCATGCGTGAAAAGGGGACAAGCGAGGAGGAGAGAAGGGAGGCAGTTGGCAGGGCGGGCACGGCGGGCGAAAACCGAGGCTCGCCACAGCCACAGGGCGCAGCGTGCAACATGGCCAAGAGCTGGGGACCCACGACGGATCCACGTTAGCCTGACGAGTGACCCAACCAGTAGCCTAACGAAAGACCCTGCCTGGATAGGCATGGATTCTCTCCCATGGCAACATACGTTCCAAGGGGTATCGGCCCACTGCCGCTCAATGTGTCTATCGTGCCTCGATTGGCCATGCATCTGCGGGCTGGCCCGACAAATTTCGCCGCGGCCCAAGCCGATCCCCACCCCATGCGAGGGCAACACACCCACCGCCAGGTGCTCAGAGGCTGAGGTGCGCCACGGCGCGAAACAGCCCGGGTGGCCTGGAGCGGCCGAGGTTCAGGCCGTCCGGCGCCGCCCCGCCGCTGGATGAATGACCTGCGCCGAGGCAGTGGAGCCTGGCCGCGGAGGAGCTGATGGAGGCGCTGGAGGCGCTGGATGGGGTGGACGCGTCCGAGCCGACGTGGCCAGTCATCGCGGTGGCCGCCTCGCCCGCGCCCTGGCACCGCAGCCACGGGGGGCGGTGGATGCTGTGCTTCTCCCCGGTGCAGGAGAGCACCTCGGGGGTATCGGCCCAGAGCGTCACTGCAGCCGCACGGCCTACGTCGTCGACGCTGGGCGCCACGCCCACGCCTCCGAAGCCGCAGGGCCCAGCGCGCCCCGGCAGAGCTGCGGCCGCCAGGCCGCCGCAACCCGCAGGCCGCAGGCCGCAGGCCCGGCGGAGGGCGCACGGCGCCGCGGGCGGCCGCCTCGCCCGAAGCACGCGTGTGGCTGCTGCGCGAAGTCGTGGAGCTCTCTGGGTCGGCCTGGTGGCGGACGTACGCCCAGGCCTGCGGGTTCTTGATGCGGCGGGAGGAGGACTTGCGCAGCTTGGCGAGGCTTCCCTCGATGCCCTGCGTGAGGGAGAGCGACACGATGAGCTGCGCGCTGCCCGAGCCCGTGGCGGCACCGTGGAATCTCTCTGCGAACTCGCGCGCAGTCTCCCTACGCATGAAATTGACAAACATGTAGCCCTTGTTGACGTTCGTCTGGAAGCAGCGAGGCACGTACAGAAAGTCATACGAGTCGCCATACCCTGAGGCGGCGAGCCAGCTCATCACCTGGTCACGGTTGATATGTCTTGGCAGATTCCCCACAATCAGGGTGAGCTCCGCCTTTGCATCCGCCATCGCTAGTGCGTACAGCTAGGTCTTGTAGCTCGAGCTTCGGGCAAGTGAGCTTCCTTGAGCCAAAATGGCTACGGACCCAATGCCTTAAACCTTCACATTGGGGCGCGTCTGCCTGACCTTCCAGAGACGAGGGGGGCGACAGTCAGAACCGCCCTTGTTCCCCAGAGGAGGTCGCCCGCAAGAAAGGCTCTTTTTATGAATCAACCCTCTAAGAATGCACAGTAAGACTCTTCCCCGAGACAGTCGGTCAACAAGGGTGTTTTCGGATCTACCTACACAAATCCAAGCCCTCCGGCCCAGGGTGGGTCAATAGAAAAACGGGACGGCCTGCCGATTCGGGCGTATTCCCCGAGCCCGCAGCGATTCGCGACGGGGTGAGTGACTAAAATACAATCGGGCCGCTGAAAGAAGGAACGCCAAATAGGGAACGAAGCCCCATTTTGGCCCTAAAAGCGCCGCCGTGCCCGAGGAGGGCAGGAGGAACAGCGATGGAGGAGCCCAAGAAACATCGAGCCCCTTTCGAACTCACAGTGTCAGTGTTCCTTATTTCAACGTCTTGACTGTCAGGAAATACCGGCACCCGAGATTCCCGACGCATTCTGGCCTCAGATACGGGGGTCTGACAAAACGGCGCGTGGGGGCGGGCCCCGACGATTCCCGGCCACTACACGGCAGGGACATGGTGAATTCAAAAAATGCGATTCCCGGTCACCAAAAAATCTTGCGGGGGCCCGCGGCAATCAACGACGACAACGATACCGAATGACGTCGACGACGAAGACGACGACGACGACGACGACGACGACGACGACGGTCTGCCGACGCCACCGCCGCCGCCGACGACGACGACGACGAGGACGACGTCAGCGACGACGGGGGTCGTTGGGATCATACAGTGTGACACGCACAGAGGTGACACGTGTCACCCAGAAAACCGTGTGAGAAAAACTGATTGTTTCACTCTTATTCTGGACGCCAACCTGGGACCACACAGTGTGAAACAGCCCCAAGGGTGCCACGTTTCACCCCGCAAGCCGTGTAAGAGAACACCAATGTTTCACTCGTGTTCTGGATGCCAGCATGGGACAATACAGCGTGAAACAGCACAAGGCTGACACGTGTCACCCCGAAAACCGTGACCAATTTCACTCGTATTCTGGACGCCGGCATGGGACCATACAGTGTGAAACAACACAAACATGACAAATGTCGCCCCGAAAACCGTTTGAGAAACAAACATGTTTCACTCGTATTCTGGATTGTTCTGGATGCCAACATGGGACCATACAGTGTGTAGCAGCACAAGGGTGACACGTGTCACACCGAAAACCGTGTGAGAAAAATCAAACGTTTCACTCGTATGCTGAATGCCACTGTGGGACCATACAGTGTCAAACAATTCAGGGATGACACGTATCGCTCCGAAAACCTTTAGAACATACATGTTTTCAAAGCTCGTATTCTGGCTGCCAACATGGGACCAGACACTGCGAAATCCGCCGATCCGGCGTGTGAGTTTCTGAGAGCGTGGGCTTGAGCTCGCTCAAGCTTCGCTCTGCGGGGGGGGGGGCACCTCATTTCCGACCTAATTCAGTGCTTCGGGGGAGGGGGGGACCTCATTTCCGACCTAATTCAGTGCTTCCGGGGAGGGGGGGGACCTCATTTCCGACCTAATTCAGTGCTTCGCCCCCCCCCCCTCCCAGAGCGGAACCCCCCATCCCCTGCAGAACGCCCCCTCCCGCTTCCTGCCCCCCCCCCTTCCTGCAGAGCGGACCTCGCCCCTGTAGCCCCCCCGCCCCACTGCAGAGCGAACCCCCCCTCCCCCTGCACCCCCCCCCCTGCAGAGCGGACCTCCTCCCTGCAGCCCCCCCCCCCCCCCCTGCAGAGGGATCTCCCTCTCCTCCCCTGTTCCCCCCCCCCTGCAGAGCAGACCCGCCCCCCTGCAGCTCCCCCTCCTCCCAGAGCGGGACCCCCCTCCCCTGCAGACCGACCGCGCCCCCCCTCCCTGCAGCCCAGCCCCCCCCCCCGCCGCTGCAGAGCGGACCCCGCTCCCCCCTGCAGAGCGGACGCTCCCCCCCTCCCCCCCCACCCACCCCCCTGCAGAGCGGACCCCGCCCCTGTAGCCCCCCCGTTTCACTGCAGAGCGACCCCTCCCCCCCTGCACCCCCCCCCCCTGCAGAGCACCCCCCCCCCCCTTGCAGAGCGACCACCTCCCTGCAGCCCCCCCCCCCCCTGCAGAGCGGATCCCCCCCTCCTCCCCTGCTCCCCCCCCCTCTGCAGAGCAGACCCGCCCTCCTGCAGCCCCCCCTCCTCCCAGAGCGGACCCCCTTCCCCTGCAGAGCGGACCGCCCCCCCCCCTCCCTGCAGCCCAGCCCCACCCCCGCTGCAGAGCGGACCCCGCTCCGTGCAGCCCCCCCCCTGCAGAGCGGACGCCCCCCCCTCCCCTGCCCCCCCCCTCCCCCTGCAGAGCAGACTTCCTCTCCTGCAGCCCCCCCCTCCTTCAGAGCGGACCACCCCTCTCCCCTGCAGTCCCTCCAACTGCCGAGCGGACTCCCCCTGCAGAGCAGACCCCCTCCCCTGCCCTCTCCCCTGCAACATCATCATGATCATCATCTTGCGGAGCGCCCCGGATCGGCGGCACTGGCCGGAGGCCACTACAATAACTCAGGTGTGACACGTGCCACTCCGAATACCGTGTGAGAAAAACCGATTGCTTCAACCGTATCATGGATGCCAACATGGTGCCATACGACGTGAGACAACAAAATTATGCTAACGGAGTTCCCCACATAAAGAGATTAACGGTTTCGTGGGATCCATTTTCTTGATGCCCTCCTCGCTTTGGCGGGGCCTCGCTGGAAGGGGGGAGGGCTACGAAACCTGGCGAAGAGTAATGCTTTCCGCGACCCTTCTCGTTCAAGTGCGGCCTCTCTGGAGGAGTGGAGGGGGGAC
Organism: Prorocentrum cordatum; assembly: GCA_963575745.1. Classification (NCBI taxonomy): domain Eukaryota; class Dinophyceae; order Prorocentrales; family Prorocentraceae; genus Prorocentrum; species Prorocentrum cordatum. The sequence goes on along the minus strand of CAUYUJ010016139.1, from coordinate 60,703 downwards.
ACGAAACCGTGTAAACAGCATGTTTTCCGATACCCTCCAGGAAGAGGAGGAGGAGGAGGAGGAGGAGGAGGAGGAGGAGGAGGAGGAGGAGGAGGAGGAGGAGGAGGAAGAGGATAAGACGGATGATGGCGAAGAGCAGCAGAGGGGCACGAAACCATGTAAATAGTATGGTTTTCGATACCCTCCTCGCTCAGGCGGGGCCTCCCTGGAGGGGTGGGAGGGGCACGAAACCATGTAAATAGTATGGTTTTCGGATACCCTCCTCGCTCAGGCGGGGCCTCCCTGGAGGGTGGGAGGGGCACGAAACCATGTAAATAGTATGGTTTTCCGATACCCTCCTCGCTCAGGCGGGGCCTCCCTGGAGGGGTGGGAGGGGCACGAAACCATGTAAATAGTATGGTTTCCGATACCCTCCTCGCTCAGGCGGGGCCTCCCTGGAGGGGTGGGAGGGGCACGAAACCATGTAAATAGTATGGTTTCGGATACCCTCCTCGCTCAGGCGGGGCCTCCCTGGAGGGGTGGGAGGGGCACGAAACCATGTAAATAGTATGGTTTTCGGATACCCTCCTCGCTCAGGCGGGGCCTCCCTGGAGGGGTGGGAGGGGCACGAAACCATGTAAATAGTATGGTTTTCGGATACCCTCCTCGCTCAGGCGGGGCCTCCCTGGAGAGGTGGGAGGGGCACGAAACCATGTAAATAGTATGGTTTTCGGATACCCTCCTCGCTCAGGCGGGGCCTCCCTGGAGAGGTGGGAGGGGCACGAAACCATGTAAATAGTATGGTTTTCGGATACCCTCCTCGCTCAGGCGGGGCCTCCCTGGAGGGGTGGGAGGGGCACGAAACCATGTAAATAGTATGGTTTTCGGATACCCTCCTCGCTCAGGCGGGGCCTCCCTGGAGGGGTGGGAGGGGCACGAAACCATGTAAATAGTATGGTTTTCCGATACCCTCCTCGCTCAGGCGGGGCCTCCCTGGAGGGGTGGGAGGGGCACGAAACCATGTAAATAGTATGGTTTTCCGATACCCTCCTCGCTCAGGCGGGGCCTCCCTGGAGGGGTGGGAGGGGCACGAAACCATGTAAATAGTATGGTATTCCGATACCCTCCTCGCTCAGGCGGGGCCTCCCTGGAGGGGTGGGAGGGGCACGAAACCATGTAAATAGTATGGTTTTCGGATACCCTCCTCGCTCAGGCGGGGCCTCCCTGGAGGGTGGGAGGGGCACGAAACCATGTAAATAGTATGGTTTCGGATACCCTCCTCGCTCAGGCGGGGCCTCCCTGGAGGGTGGGAGGGGCACGAAACCATGTAAATAGTATGGTTTTCGGATACCCTCCTCGCTCAGGCGGGGCTGGGGATACCTCCTCGCTCAGGCGGGGCCTCCCTGGAGGGGTGGGAGGGGCACGAAACCATGTAAATAGTATGGTTTTCCGATACCCTCCTCGCTCAGGCGGGGCCTCCCTGGAGGGGTGGGAGGGGCACGAAACCATGTAAATAGTATGGTTTTCCGATACCCTCCTCGCTCAGGCGGGGCCTCCCTGGAGGGGTGGGAGGGGCACGAAACCATGTAAATAGTATGGTTTTCGGATACCCTCCTCGCTCAGGCGGGGCCTCCGTGGAGGTGTGGGAGGGGCACGAAACCATGTAAATAATATGGTGTTCCGATACCCTCCTCGCTCAGGCTGGGCCTCCCTGGAGGGGTGGGAGGGGCACGAAACCATGCAAATAGTATGGTTTTCCGATACCCTCCTCGCTCAGGCGGGGCCTCCCTGGAGGGGTGGGAGGGGCACGAAACCATGTAAATAGTATGGTTTTCCGATACCCTCCTCGCTCAGGCGGGGCCTCCCTGGAGGGGCGGGAGGGGCACGAAACCATGTAAGTAGTTTGGTTTTCGGTATGGAGTGGTATGGAATGGTATGGTAGGTATGGTATGGTACGGTATGGTATGATATGGTATGGTATGGTACTGGAGGTATGGTATGGTATGGTACGGTGTGGCATTGGTGTGATATGGTATGGTATGCTATGGTACGCCATGGTATGGTATGGTACGGTATGGTACGTATGGTGTGGTATGGTATGTATGGTATGGTATGGTATGTGTGGTAGGAACTATGGTATGGTATGGTGTGTGTGGTAGGAATAATATTGTGCTGTATGGAAGATGGAGCGGGAGGTGGGTGGGAAGGAGAGGGTGTTCTGGGAAAACAAGAACCCCACTCAGGATGTGGGGAATAATAACACGTGCCACCCCGAAAATCGTGTGAGAACAAAACATGTTTGACTCGCATTCTGGACGCCAGCATGGGATCGTACAGTGTGAAACAGCACAGGGGGGACACGTGTCACAGAGAAAAACCAAGTGTTTCACTCGTATTCTGGATGCCAACATGGGACCATGCAATGCGAAACAACACAAGGGTGACACGTGTCACCCCGAAAACCCTGAGAAAAAAACGATTGATTCATTCGTATTTTGGATGCCAGCATGGGACACAACAATGTGAAACAGCACAAGGGTACCACGTGTCACCCCACAAACCTAATGAAAAAAACAATTGTTTCAATCGCATTCTGGATGCCAGCCAACATAGAACCATACAACGTAAAACAACACACGAATAACACGTGTCACCCCGAAAACCGTGTGAGAAACATCAAGTGTTTCACTCGTATTCTGGATGCGAGCATGGGACCAAACAGTGTGAAGCAACACATGGAAGGGGACTCATGCCACCCCGACAATCGTGTGAGAAAAACAAATTGTTTCACTCGTATGCTGGATGCCAACATGGGACCATACCATGTGAAACAGCACAAGGGTGACACGTATCAAACCCGGCAACTGCGTGCTAAAAAAGCAATTGATCCACTCGTATTCTGGATGCCAACATGAGACCATACAGTGTGAAACAGAACAAAAGTGACACGTGTCACCCCGAAAACCGTGTCATGAAATATAATTGCTTCACTCGTATGCTGACTAAGAAATTGGACCTTACCTTGTGAAGCAGCACAAAGGTGACACGCTGCACCCCGAAAGCAAGGTGAGAAACCATATTCTGCACGACACCATGGGACCAAACATAATGAAGCAACACAAGGCTGACACGTGCCAACCCGAAAACCGTGCGAGAAAAACCAATTGTTTCAACCGTGTTCTGGATGCCATGATGGGACCATGCAACGTGAAACTGCACAAGGGTGACACGAGTCACTCCGAAAACCGTGAGACAAATCAAGTGTGCCACTCGCATTCTGGATGCCACCATGGGCCCAAACAATGTGAAACAGCCCAAAAGGTGACACGTGTCACCCCGAGAACCGTGCGAGAAAAACATAATGTATCACTCGTACTCTGGATGCCAACGTGGGACCCTACACTGCGAAACAACACGAAAATGGCACGTGTCACCCCGAAAACCGTGTGAGAAAAGCCGACTGTTCCACTCGTATTCTGGACGCCCACACGAAATCATAAAACGTGGAACAAAACAGCGCAAGGGTGACACGCGACACCCCGAACACCGCGTGAGAAAAAACGCATGTTTCACCCGTATCCTGGAAGCCACCATGGGACCATACACTGTGAAACAGCACAAAAGTAACACGTGACACCCCTAGAACCGTGTGAGAAAAACAAATGTCCCGTTCGTACGCTGGATGCCAGCATGGGCCCGTACAGTGTGAAGCAGCACGAGAGTGACACGTGTCGCCCCGAAAACTACGTGATAACAAAAAGAGTTTCACTCACAATATGGATGCCACCACGGGGCCATACCGCATGAAACAAAACAAAAGTGACACGCGTCACCCCAAAACCGTGTGATAAAAACCATTGTTTCAATCGTATTGTGGATGTCAACAAAAACCAGACCGTGTGAAACAACAGCAGGGTGGCACGCGTCACCACGCAGAACCATGTGAGACAAACCGGCTGTTACACTCGTATTCTGGATGTCAACATGGGACTGTACAGCGTGAAATTAGCACAAGGGTGACACGTGTCACCTCGAACACCGTGTGGTAAAACATCAAGTGTTCCCACTCGCGTTCTGGACGCCAAGACCATGCGATGTGAACCAGCACAAGGGTGACACGAGTCACCCCGAAAACCGGGAGAAACACCAATTGTTTCCATCGTGTTCTGGACGCCAGCATGGGACCATACAGTGTGAAACTGCACAGGGGTGACACGTGTCAAACCCGAAAACCGTGTGCGAAAAAACACGTTGCACCCGTAGTCTGGGTGCCAACATGCGCCATGCAGTGTGAAATAACACAAAAGGTGGCACGTGCCACCCCGCAACACCATGCAAGGCAAATGCTTTGCTCCATTCGCAGCCTGGACGCCACCGTGTGCCCCCGCAGCGTGAAACAACACAGGGGTGACACGCGTCGCCCCGCACAACCGTGCGAGAAGAAAACGTTTGTCCCACTTGTATTATGGATGCCAACATGGGACCATACAGGGCAATGTTTAATACATAGGATTTTTTAACATATAGGATTGTAATGCATGACTAATTCATGAATGAATTTATGCATGAATTCATCGTTGTTGCTAGTACTGAACCCCTGCATTTTTAATACATGATCCGCACGCGGAGCATGTATTAAAAAACGGCAGTGTACAGCGTGAAGCAACACAGGGGTGACACGTGTCAACCCGAAAATTGTTAGATAAAAATACGCGTTTTATCCACAGCCTGACTGCCAGCACGTCACCATACACCTTGAAACAGCACAGGGGTGACAAGTGTCACCCCCGAAATCATATCATAAGAAACAGCTGTTTCAATCGTAATCTGGATGCCAACAATGGACCATACCGCGTGAAGCAGCACAAGGGTGACAAGCGCCACCCCGAAAACCGTTTGAGAAACATAAAAAAACGGTTTCACTCGTATTCTGGATGCCACCATGGGCCAATACAGTGTGAAACAGAAAAAAATGACACGCGTCACTCCCAAAACCGTGTGAGAAAAAAACAACTGTTTCAGTCCTATGTTTTGGGATGCCAGCATGGGACCAAACCGTGTGAAACAGCGCAAAACTGACACGCTGCACCCCAAAAGCCGCGTGAAACAAAAATGTGTTACTCGTATTCTAGACGCCAACCTGTGACCATAAAGTGTGAAACGGCGCAGTGGTGACACTTTTTGATTCGCGGTCCGCAAGGAAAAGTCCAGAGAGCGGTAAGAACGAGGCTGGGACACAGCGCACGGGAAGCAGATAATTAACGGCGCAGCACCGTGCCGGCCAAGAAGCAGCTGAGCGTGTGCCAGCAGCAGAGAATGGACAACGCTGAACATTTGCCAGCGATGGAAGCAAAAAGGAAAACCGGCTGCTGAGCGTGTGCCAGCGAGGGAAGGGGAGACAAAAAAGCCGGACCCGCTGGTGGGGCCGGACTGCCAGGCGGAAGGTGCCATAACCACTCACTCACTTGAATTCGGCCAGCCTGTACGCCGCCGAGGGGGGTTCGGGCCAAAGCCTGGTGGTGGCCGACCAATGGCGAGCGCCCGCGGTGGCCTCTGGCACCAAGGCGGTGTGCAGCTCGCGCATCTCGAAAGCACTCCTGTGACTGCAGCCGACGCCACACACGAGCGCCAGAAAGGTGCCTGACCGACGTCCTTGTCTGCCAATGCCGACAAGGCTGACCGTACTGTCACCACGCCCATGTGCAAGGGGGTCAGAAGCCGCCGTCACAATGGGCGACGAAGTGGGAGCCACTGCATGTTGCCGACTCCAAAGGATGTTTTTTTTTTCGTTGACAGGGGGTTGCAGCTGACCGCCGCACCTCGCAATTTGAAAGGTGTGCCCCCTGAACCCTGCGCTGCCACTGACGACGGGGGCACAACTGAGCATCCCACATCCCGGCAATGTGCCGGTACCTGTGGATCACGATGGAATGGGTGGTGCCACCGCCACCGCGGAACCGACAGCACCAGGATGCAAGAGTACTTGGAGGTCGCGCGCGTCACTCGTCCCCGGGGGGGTCTGCTGTTGGGGCTGCTGTTGGTGCTGCTGCTGCTGCTGCGCAAGCGGCTGCAGGTGCTGCCGCAGCTGCTGGGTTCTGTTGCAGCTGCTGCTGCTGCTGCTGCTGCTGCTGCTGCTGCTGCTGCCGGCTTCCAGGGGTGCCCTGCTGTTGCTGTTGTTGAGGGCGGGCTGTCGGGCTGGCTGCGGGGCTGGCGGCCGCAGGCGGCGTCCGCGGCTCCAGCTGCGGCCGCGGTGCTGGCGGCGTCAGCGGCGCCAGCGGCGCCCGCGGCGCAGGGAAACCCGGGGGAGGGGCCGCGGGCGGCGGCCGCGGCTCCAGCTGCGCCCGCGGCGCCAGCAGCGCCAGCGGCGCCCGCGGCGCTCGCGGCGCCCGCGGCGCCCGCGGCGCCCGCGGCGCAGGGGGCCCAAGGGAGCGGCCGCAAGCGGCGGCCGCGGCTCCAGCTGCGCCCGCGGCGCCGTCGGCGCCAGCGGCGCCCGCGGCGCCAGCGGCGCCCGCGGCGCAGGGGAGCTCGGGGGGGCGGCCGCAGGCGGCGGCCGCGGCTCCAGCTGCGCCTGCGGCGCTGGCGGCGCCAGCGGCGCCCGGGGAGCTCGGGGGGGGGCCGCAGGCGGCGGCCGCGGCTCCAGCTGCGCCTGCGCGCCCGGCGGCGCCAGCGGCGCCGCGGCGCGGCGCCGCGGCCGCGGCGCCCGCGGCCTGCGGCGCAGGGGGGCTCGGGGGGGCGGCCGCAGGCCGCGCCGGCGGCGCCCGCGGCGCGGGGGAGCCATGGTGGGCGGCCGCCGGGGGCGGCCGCGGCTCCAGCTGCGCCCGCGGCGCCGGCGGCGCCCGCGGCGCTCTCGGCCCCGCCGCCGAGCCCCATCACCCGGGCCCGAGCGCCGCACCTGAGGGGCGGGCTCGAGCCGAGACGGCTTGAGCCAGGCTGCGGACCAGTGGTGACACACGTCACCCCGAAAACCGTGCAAGAATGCCAACATGGGACCATACAGAATGAACCAGCACAAAGGCGGCACGCGTCACCCCGAAAACCGCGTGAGACACATGTTCCACTTAAGTTCCGGATGTCAGAATGGAGAACAAAACAGACATGGCACGCGTCACCCCGAAAACCCTGTGAGGAAAACCTGCTGTTTCATTCCTACTGTGGATGAAAACATGGAACCATACCGTGTGATACAACACTGGGGTGACACGCGTCACCACGACAATCTTCTGAAAAACCGCTGTTTCAATCATATTCTGAATGCCTTGGCGCGTGACACAGCACAGGGGTGACACGTGTCACCCCGAAAACCACGTGAGACAAAACAATCGTGCCACCCCCGGGTTTCCGGCGCCCCCCGAAGCACGTTGGCCCCCCCTGTCGCCAGCCCCCCAAAAACTTCTACAGCGCCAGGGGAGGGCGCGCCGATCATAGCGTAGGATCCCTTGAAGATGGCCGAAACAGACCGTCGAATCCCACAAAAAAACCGTGGCATCAACAAGGACAGTTAGTAATCGGGTGCTGGAACTTTGTGCCGATCTTGTAGAGCTTGTAGCTCGACCCCGTCTAAGACGGTGTCGGGCTCTTTTTCTCGTTGAAGTATGATGGAAATACTTGGCATAATCCGCTGCACCCCAACATTGCCATGATTTGGCAGCCTTGTTCCAGACGTAAGATCCGCCTTTCTTGGCAGGGTAGTGCCGATTCTTGTCACATTCGTCTGCGGAACGGGCCCCTGTGCGGAGCCTCCAAGATTGCCTCCTCGATGCAAGATTGTCTGGCCATTCTTCATCGGTCTCTCCTTGTCCGCCATCTGCCCAGGTACTGCGCCTCTGCGCGCCGCGCGAGGCAGCGGGCGACGTCTCGCCAGCGGGCGTTTCCCCGCGGCCCTTGATCCGCGGCGGGCCCGGCAGCGGAAGCTGCGCGCGCCGCGAAGGCTGCCGAACGAGTCGCCCCGGAGCTGGCGGCCATCAGCGGCCGGCAGCACGCCGGTGCGCAGCGGCGTCGCGGGGGGGCGGGGAGCGCTGGCTTCGCTACCATCTGTGTCGGTGGCCTCACTAGGAGGAGCGTCAGTCTCCATCGGAACGAATGGCCAGGGGTCGGCGGCGCTGCCGGACGAGCCAGCAGCGTCGTCGTCGGCGACGTGTGGCTGCTAGGCTGCAACAACAATCTGCGACTGCGCCTCTTCAGCAACGGCAACCACCTGCATTTTCACATCTGTCTGCGCGCCAACGCCGGCTGAGCCGATATTGGGCGCACCATGCAGACTAGCCGCGCTGTACCGCGTCGGGATATTCAATACGTCCTCAGACTTCGGGTGTACGGGCCACGAAGAAATGGTTGCGATGGCTTTGGTCGGCGCCGGCCACCGACGGGCGATTCACTTGTCCAATGAAAGATCGCATGGCGCAGAGGTGTGTCTGATGGTATCTTAGGGCCGTCGCGCGCGCTTCACGAACACTACCTGTCGTGGAGCCCAGGGCATAAGACAAAGGAACAACCGACTGGCGCGATGGTGGAGAGACGCCTCGGTTTCCATAGAGAAGAGCGTTTTAATGATTTCCTCGGGCGAGCGCCTTACAGAGGATTCCTTTTGAAATCCGATGTGCTCAGGCCAGGCCAGAAACGTTGTCCCCAATATCCCGTATATCGTCTCGAAACAAAGGTCGGACCTCTCGGGCGCATTTCTCGGGATTGAAGCACGACTGCAGCCCGGAGGTTGAATGGTTGGTGGTGTGGCGGGCTGCGCTCCAGCGGGGCGCAGGCTGGAGTGAGCAGAATCTCGCACTGGCTGGGCACTGTCATGGAGCTTGAAATTTCGTATGCGGGTTCACGCAATCGTGCGCTAGGCCTCGCATCGTCTGGTCTAGGAGCCAGCTTCTTAAAGCTCCAGCAGCAGCAACACCTTCGAGCTGGTGGTTACGGGCAAGAGTGTGAACTAGTCACATGATGATACCGCCATTGCTGGTTGATTGGTGGGGGTATTCAGATTGAATTACTCAGCGCTGGGGGATCGCCATCATTTAGTATCATCAACGTTGTACTGAAGTTATCAGCCTCGTCTCACTCAGACAAGACCGATCAGCCAAAGGCTACCCGCCACGCAAACTCCACAGATCATGCGCTTCAAGACGCATGTTTAGCAAACGCCATGCCCCTGCTGAGGCCACCCAGTCTTCGCATGGCGCATTACACATGATCGTCATACTAAGTACCTTTTTCTCTAGGGCTGGGGCTGCCTCGCTGATAGCTGGACGTCGTCGGAAATGGAGGAGCACCAGGGCGTAGCAGCAAGGTTTAGAGCAATGGTTTCCAACTCAGAGGATGCAGTTGCAATTTGCAAAAAAACACCACCACCTCTCTGGCCCCCCTCTATGCCGCCAGCTCTAGCGCTGCTCCCTCTTCGAGCTGCGATGGTGCAACCTCCAGACTCTACGCGTCGGCCAGCCGACGCCACTGAGGCTCAGATGAAAAAGCAAAGGGAGGGAGGGAAGGAGGAAGGAACAACGGGGAGAAAGCAGGAGGATGAAGGGGGGTCGTTGGAGAGGAAATGCGAAAGGCAGTGGAATTGGGAACTTACGCTAAGATGGACGGAACACAAGAGGTAATGGAATCGAGGGAAGCTCCCGTGCCGGCCTTGACGCCGCTGTCGCCGTACCGGAGGTTCTCGAGATCCGAAATCTCACGGTCCTTCTTCGACGCCACTGCCTCGCTGACGTCAAGCTTCTCGAGCGCCTCCAGTTGAATGCCAGCGTTGGTGTGAACATGGATACATAATGACCCCACGATGCTTTACAACAATTCGACATGGTCACATGTCCACAGCGTCACTAGGGATGCCCTGGCCGATGATAGCGATAGTGACGATGACAATGGTGATGCTCATCGTGAGGATACACACTGGGGATCAGCAGCTACATGAACATATTGTTTGAAGAGTGCGGCAAGAGGCAAGACATCTTCCTTCGTCGCGTGAGCAACGGATAGCTTGCACCCGCCTGTGCCATGCGCAGCCGACCCTTCGCGGGTATACAAGCTTAACCTTGACCCTGACCGTGAATGGAAGCCGATTCCCTCTGAAGGCCAATGTGCTGTGTGAGGTTCTGCAATCGTAATTACTTCCGACCGTTGATGCACACGCGTCGGGTCCCAGATATTCTGAACCCCAAAACATTGGCATCTCTTGGGAGGTCAACTTTTACTTCCGCCAGCTTCCGCTGGCTTCCGCCGAGGAAGATCTGGCAACTCAGTCGATCCTCGAAGGCGAAGCCATTTCTGGAGCGCCCCACATGCTTCCAAACTAATCGTTGCGAGCCCGTGTAGCCCTCATCTTGCCCTCGGACGCTCGCCGTCTGGTCCCGCTCCTCTTCTCCTTCCTCCGCGTGGGCCGATCTTCGGACCGCTCTGCCGCCCGTTCGGCGGCGGGGGTCGCGTGATGCTGTTTCCCACAGCCGCTCTGCCGCCGTCGGCGGCCAGGGTGGTCTGCGCGCACAGGGCCCTCAACCTCCTCCCTGGGGGTGGGGCCGCCTACCCCGTGGCCCATCCAGATCTCCGACGACATGTTTTTTTGTTTTCAATCCCTGCGTTTTCCATGGATCTCGTCCTCCACATCAGGGCCCGCTGTCGGGCACCATGGGGCCACAAAACATCAATCCGGAACAGAGAGCTACCCCCGGAGAACGGGTCGGGACCTGTGGGGCCGCGCATTGAACACGTCACGCCGTCTGGTGTCTGCACGCCCTTGCTCCTCCACCCCTGGCAGGGCCTCCTCTGGGTTCTCCTCCTCCTCCACCAGGTTTAGCCGAAGGACCATCTTCGCCGCGCTGTGGAAGGTGACCTCGTCGTCCTGCGCCGGGCCCCGTGGGGCGGGGGGGCGGGGCAAACGCGCACAGTGCTACGCTTTCTGGAGGAGGACGGCGGGGCGCGACGAGAGTCTGCCGCCGTGCCTGGAGGCACCTACAGTCGGACTTGATTGGAGAGGACACGCAAGAGGACACAAGACCCTTCCGAAGGCCACATCGCCATAGGAGTGTAAGAAGGCACGTGTCGCGAGGCACAGGACACAAGGGTAGCCTTGAGCTGGCAGGGTCGACCTACTAATCAGGGCCGACTGTAGGTGGAGTGTCCTGCAGGTCCCTCGAGTCCGCAGGCCTGAACCCTGCGGGGCTGCCAAGCGGGCCCAGACCCCAAATGCCCAGATTCTTCGGGACTTCTGGCGGCGTGTTGTGCGAAGTGTCCAGGAAACCAAAGAGGGGCCAGGAGGGTCCCGCAATGCCTCCTAGATGGTCCAATGGATCCCGAAACAGCCCAACAATTCTCCAAACAATTCAAAATGGCATCAAGATGGCATCAAGATGGTCCAAGAAGCTCCCGGCACCACCCCAAGAAAACTTGAAGAGGACTCCTTCGAGACCCAAACCATTGACTCCCCAAACAGTGTTCGCATTTAGGGTTTCCTGTTTGTCTTTCAAAGAACGTGGTTCGCGCGCGGTTTGCTCTTAGCCCCGTCGCCGCCCGTCGCCGTTCGTCGCCGCCCGTCGCCGCCTCGTCGCGGGCTCGTGTGCCGCCCGGGCTGGCTGAGCTTTCGGTGGAGCCCCCTTATAATGCAACAAAGCGTGTGAATGGTGTGCCAAATCAAATGCGGGTACGCCATGCGCACGCAGACGCTGGGGCCTCCGATGGAACTCCTTGTGCGACCACGAAACGTGTGAGGGGTGTGACAGTTCGTGCGCGAGTACGCCCTGCAGGCGCAGTCACTGGGGCCTTCGGTGAAGTTCATTCTGGGGGCACTGCAACGTGTGAGGGATGTGCCCGATCGGGCGCGGGTGCGCCATGCGAACGCAACTACAAGGGCCTTCGGTGGAACTCCCTATGGGGCCTCGAAACGTGCGAGGGGTGTGCCGACTCGGGGGCGGGAGCGCCATGCGAACGCTGCCACTGAGACCTTCGGTAGAGCTCTCCATGGAGCCACGATCAGGTGATGGGTGTGCCGAATCGGGCGCGGGCACGCCGTGCGAACGCTGCCACTGGGGATCTACTTGGGCCCCCCTTTGGGGCCATGAAGTTTGCCAAGTGTGTGCTGAATCGGGGGCGGGTGCGCCATGCGAGCGCTGGCATTTGGGTTTTCGTTGGGGTTCCTTTGGGGCCACGAACCGTGTGACGGGTGTGCCGGATCGGAGGCGGGTGCGCCATGCGAGCGTTGGCATCTGGGCCTTAGTTGGGGCTCCCCATGGGGCCACGAATCGTGAGAAGGGTGTGCCCAATCGGGGGCGAGCGCACCATGCGAACGCTGGCACTTCTGGGCCTTAATTGGGGCTCCCTATGGAAGTACGAAGCGTGCGAAGGGTTTGCCGACATGGGCGCGCGGAGGGGGGCAAAAGGAGGGATGGAAGGAGGGGTGGGGGGGAAAAAAGGAAGGACGCGGGGCGTTTTTTTTTTTTTTTTTTTTTTTTTTTTTTTTCTTTCAAAACGAGGACCACACACCACAAGATGGCGGGGGGGAAAAACGTTGCGAAAGACCCAACCATATGCAGCTGCGAGCGTCGCGAGGCAGGAAGAGTGGGAAGAGTGCGCCTGGCAAGAGGATTTGGGGTGTGGGCGGGGAGAAAAGCGGACATGGGCGCGTCGAGGGCTTTTTTTTTAATTTGGCGACGGCCTTGCCAAGGAGCTTGGTTTCGCCCGGTTCATCCGCGAGGCTTGACCTGAAGAATGGCCCGCCCGAGTCTCGCCGTTCGACTGCCCAGATGTACAGCCTTGCGCCGCGGACGACCCGCGCGCCTCGCTGGAATCGTTACAGGGCGACCAGCGTGTCTCGCGGGGGCTCCCATGCGCTCTGCCTCCAAGTGCCGCCCGACACCAGCGCACTCTGCCTGGCGCCTCGCCCCTTGTCAACCGCCCAAGGATTCCGACCCCGCGCCACGGACGACCCGCGCGCGTCGCTCGAACTCCATCGGGGCGACAAGCGCGCGTCGCGGGGCGTTCGCGTCGAGGGGTGTGCCGAATCGATCGCACGTGCACCATGCAGGCCCTGCCGCCGGGGCCGAAGCGGGCGCGGGCACGCCATGCGGGCCGTGCTGCTGGCGCCTTCGGTGGAGCTCCCTGTGGGGCCACGAAGCGTGCGAGGGGGGCGCCGCATCGGGCTCGGGTGCGCCACGTGGACCCTGCCGCCGGGGCCCTCGGTGGACCTTCCCGTGGCGCCACGAAGCGTGTCTGCTAACCCCAAAAGGCTTGTCCGCATGAAAAAACGACCCCAACGGTGACTCCTGCGGCAAGACATCCCAGGGGCAAGAAAAAACGCCAGTCCGAATCGACAGGAGACCCTGACCGACACGGGCAGCAGACACGAGAGGAGCATTGTCCTCTTCATCCCCCAGGGAGATGAAACCCTCCCTGAGTTCCATCATCCACAGGACTGGCCCCTTCCTCCTTGGAACGGACCTCGCCTTGAGGTTCAAATTCTCCGTCTTCCCCGAGCGGGGTAAGAAGCTCAACAAAAACATCGTCCAGCTTAGGGTGGGGGGCCTCCCGGGATCCTTCCCCACCGCGCCAGCGCAGTCTTGCCAGCCCCCGACTTCTTATCGAGAGGCCTGCAAATGACAGGGGGGTTCCTCACTTGTCCAATGGTCGTGTAAGCTTTGCAGCTAACACATGCAAAGAAACTCGAGTTGCCCGAACCATCTAGCGCCAACGTCGCATGCCCTCTCTGGGAGGTGCCTTCTAGCACTATGGGGAGGGTGGCCAACGCATCCGAGCCCCGAAGGTTTCTCGGAAGACCCTCGAAACCGCAGACAACACCCACGCCGCCGGAGCTTCCGCACCCAAGCCCAGCGATGAACGACCCCCACGGCAACGGGTGGCTTCGGAGCGGCGGACGGTGAATACTCGCTTGGGGCTAGGTCTAGCCTGGACCAGGGTGGGAGGAGGGCACCCGCAAGCCTGCAAGCCGTTTTCCCGATTAGGACCAGGCCACCCACAGCGTCTCGCACCGCTTTGGACGGCCTGGGGTGCAACGGGGCCCCCAACTTCGCAGCTCTATCGGCCGCGTCGTCGCCGCTCTTGCGATTGAGCCCAGACGCCGTCATCGGGTCATGCCCCACCCGATGGGCCCTTACTTTCGACGCTGACTGCGACAACTTGCTCCTGCCAATCCACGCCGTGCCAGCATGCGGCCTGCGAAGTCACAACTGCGTGGAGATGGGGGCCGCGCGCGCTCTCGCCGCCTTCGGGCCCGGGGAAAGCCCCGAGGCCAACTGCGAGACGCACTCGCCTGCCTGGCACGTCTAGGGGCGCGGGGAGAGGGCGGGGCCCCAGGCGATTCAGGCAGGCGCGCCGGAGCCGCCCTGGGCTTCGAGACCCCAGACCAGCCCTCGAAAGCTGACGAATGTGCGGATAAACAGAACCACCCAGGGAAAAAATCGCACCTGGATGTCGGTCGGAGCCCGGCCCTCACTGCGCCAGGTCGCGCAAAAGCCAGCCCCCGCCGCAAAACGGCAGAGGCCATCCGCCCCTATAGGGTGTTCCAGACCCCCCCGCGCCCAGGGGGGCAGCTCCTCGGGGCGGGAGACTCCGGAACTCCGAGCGCGCTCGGGCGCAGTCCCGACGGCGGACTTCTCATGCATCCCCAGAGATTCCTTCAACGGGCGCTCTGGGTGGAGGGGGAGTTGCGTCTGCTTGTAATGCAGAACGCGCTGGTGTAAGGACTCGGTTGAGAATGCTTTGAGATTTCTCTGAGGGTTCGTTGAGTTCATCTGCGATCGCGCCGCTCAGCGCAGCGGTCGCGCTGTCAGAGCCCACGGGCGAGGGGATCATCGGATGCCTAGCAGAGCTCACGCAGCACTGACGGGAGGGCGCGCCACAAGGAGACCGCGATCTCTCGGCCACGAAGCGCCGCGAGCGAGGGCATCGATCGCCCCGCGAGCGAGCGGAGAGTGGCGCCTCGATCGCAGCTCCGAGCCCGCGGCCTCCAGGCGCGCTCTCTGCGTGCCGAACATGCCGCCGATATCGCGCTCGAGCTGCCTTGGGACACCATCATATAGCAATGTGTTGTTGTACCGCCCCAGGGCCAGGAATCGTCGAGCAGATATCTTCGCCGAAATCGTCGATCAGAGTATGTCAGTTATCCGCGGACCCACCAACGCGCTCGAGGGAAAGCCGCATGACCCCCATGGGGCCAAGGGCCTTTCGCCAAGCGGGCCCCCCGAGCCCCCCTAGAAGCAGCCCCCCCAAAATGTATGAAGTCCTGGAAGCCGAAGAGATCACTGACAAGGCGGCCTTGATTGGCCCAGACCTCCTCGCTGCACCTGCGAATTGGCGCCGCGGCCGCGAGGCGCGCCGGGCAAGGCAAACGAGCGCCCCCCTGCCGAAGGCTTCAGAGCCACGCCCGCAGCCCAGCGAAAAGAACGCAGGTCGTCGCCGAAGGCGCCTTGCACCTCGATGCCGCAAATGGCGCCCGCCAGAAGTCCCGAAGCGAAAACCTGACGACCACGGCGACCTGACACTTGCTGTTGCTCCTCTGGAACCTCTGGCCGCGCTCCCTGGGAGCCCTGGCGGCCCTGCAACTTGGAAGGGATTCCCTTGCGGGGCCTGGCCGCTGCGCCCGCGGCAGGTCTCCTCCCGCATCCTTGGTGTTCCCCCCGCTGGCGCCCGCCGTGCAACCCGCCCCCGGATGGGCCGCCGTCGCGCGCCCCTCTCCGCCGAGCTCCCCCTCCAGGAGCTGGCGAGTCTCGTCGCCTGCAACCTGGGAGGAGGCCGCGGTCGCGGCCCTGGCGAGAGAACCACTGCACTGCGCATCGTCGATGAACACGCCGCGGGGCCCGCGAGCGCCCTCAACGACAACTTCAACTACCTGGGAGCGAGCAGCCGCGCCGTTAAAGCCGCGGTCGTCGATGTAGACATCAAAGGATCGAGCGACGTATCGAACGAAAGTACAGGCGAAACTCGCAGTCGTGGAGCAACCAGCTATAACTCCATTGCTAGCGAAGACTGGGCCCATAACGACACTGGAAAGGGAGAAAAAACCTGGGGCCCTGAAAGCCATGATGCAGAGCGGCGCTATACGTGGTGGAGACCCCAGCTGCTGCGATCTATCCCACAATTCATCCAAGCGAACAGCTTCGTCGAACGTGTACAGATCCCAAAGAAGTGACCGCGTCGAGACCTTCCCCAACAGCTCGCTCTGCTCTGACTGCCTGCCGCCAGGCAGCGTCCGCGGCTCCAGCGAAAGCTCCCGCCGCGATGCACTGTCGGCTGTGTTCAGCCGCCCAAAGCAATGCGCGGGGCCTGCGCATTCGGCCCAACGGCCTGTGCGCAGACGAGAACAATCCGATTGGCCTCCAGCCGCTCTTCTCCTCATCGAGAAGGCTGATGGTGGTGATCCTAATCTGGGAGGGCAGCAGGGACGTCGACTCCATCACACACGCGAGTGACATGATAACCGTCAGGGAAGAATCACTGAGACTCGCACAATGGCGCATATGAATTCCGTCGGTGCCAGTCGCCGTCCCTGCAGCGTATACACCGGACACAGATCTGATCGCATCAGGGTCCAAGAACTCTGAGCAGGGCGGAAACGGAGTTCGGCATTTCCTTCATCGAACGCGCGCCAGGCTTCCCAGATCCCAGGATACCTAGCAACTTCGGCGGCTGAGAGCTCTCGGGGTCCGAGAGAACCTGTCCGGAGGCCGAGAGAGTAGTCGAAAGGGTCCACGCTGTCGGGGACCTGGTCCACCAATGAACCTGTCTGTCGCCGCAGTCGATGCCGTCGAGCAACCAAGACCGCCAGGACTTGGCCGCTTCGTTCTGAGCAGCACCTGAAAACGCCCCAAGGATATCCGGAACTCTCTGCATCAAATCCGCCCCGAGGGACAGGTCCAGCCGGCCCTGGGAATTGCTCGCCCCGCCCTGAAGATAACCCGCGATATCCTGGTAAATCGGGGAGGTGCCCTGAAATGGCCGAAGGCGCTGCTCTACCTGAGCTGGCGGGTCGACGAGCGACTTGGCAATCGCATCTACCAGATCAAATTGACTGCTCCAAAAATGGGAAAAAGGAAAAGCGGAAGGGTCTTCAAGCCACCTCAGAGCAACAAACATCGGACTGACGAGTGTTGCGCGTCCTACCCCGAAAAGGAATGGAGTGCCGCGCCAGCTTCGGCTTCCTGCCCCGGGCACCCCAGATGGGGAGGGCGACTTGCCTCAAGGGCGCCAACTCCACCACCGACTGGTTAGCCCACAGCTTATCGAGAATATCGATCTGCTTTTGAAGGGCCTTCCTACCACGACGATCCCGCGCCATTCCAAGCCCGCGCGCCGCGCAATCCAGGACGGCGCTCCAGGAAGGGGGGCAAGGGTCGGGCCCAGTGGCCGCAGGGGTGGGAATGGGAGCGGGCTTCGCACACTTTTTCCATCGGCGGCATGGCAGAACTGCCGCGCCAACGGAAAAGCTGAGCGGTGGCGCCGAGGAGCGAATCGCACGGCGCGCAGGGTGGGGGGCAGGGACAGACAGGGCGGCCTCGGGGGCACTCAGAGGCGGGGGGCTTCCGATCTGAGCGCGCTGGCGCGGCCGGCCTCGGCAGCGGGGGCCGCGGCAACTGCCGGGCCGGGGCGCCGGGCGACGACGTGGCCCTGTGTGCGGAACGCATGGGCGCGCGCAGTAAAGCTGTCCAGGCGTGGGCCGACTAGGCGCTGCAAGTACAGATGACGCAGCGGAGCCGCCGAGGAGGGTCGGCGAGGTGCTGCGAGTGACCAAAGGCAATCTAGGTTTGAGACTGCCGCCAGCGAAATGACATGCCCGCTGGGCGCAGTGCGAGGGTTGCGGGGAAGCGCGTGGCCCAGGAACGCCAACTCCAAGGAGGTCGCTGCCAGCCGCGGCCGCAGCGCTGGCGCCGCGGCGGCGCGCGGAGGGAAGGAGGGAACAGGCGCAGAGAGGGGGGTGGGGCAAGGAGGAAGAGCGCCCCGCCTGCGGGGAGGCCCCGACAGGCGGGGCGTCGGCGCCATGCACGCGGCCCAGCGCCAGCGCTGCAGCTGCCCGGCAGGCGGCCCTTGCGGCGGCCGGTCTAGGGGCACCTGACCGGTGCAGTGACCTGCGTCAAAACTGCGGTTGGAGGCCGCAAGGGGCCGCGCGCTGTCCTGGCGTGGCGGGCAGCGCGTGGCCGGTCTAGGGGCGCCCAATCGGCGCGAGTACGGGGGGCCGCGCGTCCAGGGGCGACGGCGCATGGCGGAGGAAACAAACTGAGAAG
>CAUYUJ010016139.1:17500-37500 GCA_963575745.1 Prorocentrum cordatum | reverse complement strand
AGCTGGTCGCTGGCACAACCCCTGCGGGCGCTTGGGCCTTTCCGAATCCCGCTGGCACGGCGCCTGCAGCAGAATCCTGTCACCCACGGCCTCCTCACGAACGCCTGGATGCCGCCCGCTTCTGTGGGCTCGCTCGCAGCTCCTCCTCCCGTGCTGGTTCGACTTGGTCTGCACCTTCTGCGCCTGCGGCCTCTGCCTCAACCCCCGGTTTTGGCCTCTCCGCGCCCACTGCCGGGCTGCCTCAGCACGAGCTGGCCGCGCCGGCCACTCCCGACGAATGCCTCCGGCCCCTCCTGCCTCTTGCAGCTGGCCAAGAATTGCGTGCCCGAGCTCGGCCTCCCAGAGCGCGCGTGCGGGTCGCCTTTGTCGCGCCTCGACGTAAATTGTGTATACATATATATATATATATATATATATACTAGAACCACGCGCGCGCTTCGCGCGCTCTTAGGTTCTAGCTAGGCTTCACAGTCGAACTTTGAAGACCTCTATTTTGTGACCAATCCCTCTGGGGAACCCAAGAACTACGCCAACGGCTCAAGTGACTTCCAAGACCTCCTGAGGCCTTTCCGCAGCGACCTAAGAATGGGCCAAGAAATCGTCGTCGTCGTATAGCTGTGTATGTTCGGATCCGCAAGAAGACCTTGCCGGACCCCCTTTGGGAGACCTCTTGGAGGCCGTCCTATCCGTTTTGAACCATCTTGGGGCCTCGTTTGGGCCTCTTGGGGGTCTCTTGGGGACCTCTTGGGTCCTCTTGGGTCCTCTTGGGGACTTTTGGGGCCTCCTGGGAGGTTCTTTGGGCGGACGGCTGCTACTTTCGAGTCGGAATTCCCCTCTTGGACCCCTCCTGGAGCCATTTTAGTCGGCCCTTAGACCGTCTTGGCGCCCTTTTGGCTATCTTGGGGGCCTCTTGGGAACGTCTTCGGTTCGCTTGGGGAAATCTTGGGGGCCTCTTGGATCGTCTTCAAAGCCGTGAAAGTCCCAAAATCGTACATGCGTAAAATGTACGTTTCGCCTACAGGAATGTAGCGATTTTGGTCTCTAAGGATCCTCTTGGGAGTGCTATTGGAGGCCTTCTGGGACGTCTCGGAGCCTTCTTGGACCTTCTTGGGGACATCTTAGGCCAGTCTTGAGCGACTCGGGGCCGCCTTCTTGGGCCTTCTTCGGGCCCGTTAGAGGGCTAACTTGGGTAGTCTTTGGCAGCCCTTGGGCCGTCTTGGCCCTCTCGTGGGCCTCTTGGGAATGTCTTAGGCTCTCTTGCGCAAGTCTGGGGAACCTCTTGGGCCGTCTTCAAAGCCGTGAAGGCCGACAAGTCGCATATGAACACATGTACGTTTCCCGTATGAATTCAACGATTGTGGCTTCTTGGGGCCGTCTTGGGCGCCGTCTCGGGGCCAACTTGTTCGTCTCAGGCAGCCCTTGGGCCGTCTTGGCGCCCTCTTGGGCTGGCTCGGGGGCCTCTTGGGAACGTCTTGGGCTGTCTTGAGGAAATCTTTAGAGCCTCTTGGACCGTCGTGAAGGCCGCGAACGTTGAAAAATCGTACATGCTAAAAATATACGTTCTCCCACAGGGATTCATTGATTTGGGCCTCTTGGGTCCCTCTGGGGAGTGCTCTGGGAATACTCCTGGGCCTTATTGGACAGCTCGGGACCTTCTTGCGCTGTCTTGGGGGCCTCTTGGAACCCTCTTGGCTCGTTTGGCACCCGCTTACCCTCTCCGGGCCGCCTCTGGGGAGCGAAACGGGGGTGGTATCAGCGGGCTTCCGCTCGTTGGTTGCGGGGTGGGCTGGCCCAGGCCAGGGGGGGGTCTATTTATTTATATGATGTGTATATGGGGCTGTCCTAGACCGTCTTGGGGCGTTCTTGGGCGCCTCTTCGGGCCTTTTGGGGGCTCTTCTAAACAATTATGTTTTACGAAAGGAATGGGGCCAGCTTTGTCTCCCGGGGCTCTCTTGGAGGGCCTCTTGGAGCCTTCTTGGGGCGTCTTGAGGGCCTCGTGGCCCTTCTGGAAGCCATCTTGGGCGGTATCGGAACGCTCCTGGGACCCTCTCCGGGCGACCGGAAAGTCTCTTGGGCCATCTTGGACGGACTGGGAGGCCTGGGGGCCGCCGGAGGAGCGTCCCGGAAGGCCCTCCTGGGCCGTCTTGGGGCTGTCTCAGCCGTCCTGGGGCGTCCTTGGGCGCCTCTTGGGGCTTTTTGCCCGCTCCGATGTCCAAGGGAGCTGATATCCTAAAAACGCACGTTTTACGAAGGGACTGGGGCCATTTTGGTATCCCGGGGCGCTCTTGGGGGGCCTCTTGGCGGCCTCTTGGGGCGGCTGGAAGGCCTCTTGGCCCTTCTGGAAGCGATCTTTGGCGGTCTGGAAGCGATCCTGGGGTTCTCTCGGCGCTGTTGGAGCCTTCTAGGGCGGACTGGAACGCGCGGGGGCCGCTGGAGGGGCGTCCCGGGGAAGGGGCCACTACCTATGTACAAGGGAGGTTCCGGACCGGGGCCCAGGGGCCGGGAGGGAACTCCCATGTGTGTATATGTATGTGTGTGTTTTTATGTGTATGTGTATGTGTGTGTGTGTGTTTGTGTGTCTGTGCGTGTGTGTGTGTGTGTGAGTGTGTGTGTGTGTGTGTGTGTGCGTGTGTGTGTGTGGGGGGGGAGGGGTGCGCTCTCTTGCCTCCCTCCCTGCTTGCCTGCCTGCATCCCTCCCTCCCCCGCCTAGATGCTAGATGCGCGCGTCTAAGAGAACGCTCGGAATACGCCGTTTGGACATTTGCGACCTGCCGATCCCTTCCTGTCAGGATGGTAAACTAGAACGGTACGACGGCGGGGGGCTGTAAGTGCACACTGCTGTGCTCATGCACGGTAATGTTTACGGTTAGCGTTCGCAATCAATATTCACGGTGAAAGCTCACGGTTAAACTCTACGGAGAATCTACTACGTTTGATATTGACGGTTGATACTGACGGTTCGCATTCACGGTTAATGCACATACGATGCGTACACGCACGCTGCGCTTTACAATGAATAGCTACGGCTCTTCTGTACGATCCGTTTTTACGGTTAATACTCACGGTTGATATGTACGGTGTGTACATACACCCACGTTGTGTACACACACACACACACACTGTGAGTACACACGATGTGTAAACACATGTTGTGTACTAATCACGCTGCGTGCTTTTTTTTCTCGGCGCGCACTCACAATCAACACGCGCGTCCCAGATTGACCCTCAACCTTCACGGTTAATATTAACGGTGTGTACATACACACACACAAACACGCTGTGTACACACACGCTGTGCTTTACGATGCATGCAGCCAGCGTGCTGCCACAAGGACCACAAAACAAAGAGCGAATGGACTGTTGTGGCCACGGCGGGCCCAAGCCGCAAACAAGTTCCAAAACGTAGTTTGAAGAAGCGACCCAGAAACCCAAGCCACTCCTGAGCCCACAACGGGCCATATTTCAGCGTATTGACGGTACGTACGGCTTTTATGTGATGGAATATCGTTGGCGTGTCAACAAGCATGCTGTGTACACATTCGTTGTGTAGACACACGTTATGTATACAAACGCACGCTGCGCTGAAGGTGCATACTTATGGTCACACCCAAAACCAACGGTGAGTTTTTTTTTATTATTTATATATGTATGTATGTATATATATATGTGCATGTTTACGCTGAGCACTTATGGATACGATTTCAAACTGATTTCGACGCTGCGCATTTACAGTGCGTGCTTACAGTTCAGATGCGTTGATGATTTCGTACGCCTGCAACTGTACACCTACTACTGTTTACAGACAACCTTTCTACTATGCGATTACGGTTTTGATTCGCCTCCCCAACCCCTCCCTTTCCTACCCCTACCTTGCCCTGGCATTCGCCTCCTCCCCGCCCCCTCCTGCTCCCGTCTCCTTTCATCTCCCCCGCCTTCCCCCTCTCCTCCCCCTTCCCCTCCTCCCCGCCTCCTTTCTTCCCTCTCCTTCCCGTCTCCCTCCCCTCCCCTCCCTTCCCGCCCTGACCTGCCATCATCTGGCCGAGGCGAGGACCTCAAAACGGAATTGCCCGAACATGTCTCAGAAAATGGCATTGCCAGCCGCTCGCTGTGCAAGACATGGGCCCGAGGAGGGAGGGAGGGTGGATGGAGGAAGGAGGATTGGTGAGGAGGCGGGAGGAAGGAAGGGGGCAGGGGAAGGGGAAGGCAGGAGAGGGGGATAGGGAGGGAAAGGGGGAGGGGGGGAGGCAAGAGGGGATGGTAGCCCGAGGCAAGGGTGGGGAGAGAGGGAGGGGAGAGGCAAGAGGGAGGAGGGATGGGGAGGGAGGGCAGGCTAGGCGCGCTAGACTCACATCTGACGTACTACCCCTCCCTCCCATCCCACACCATGACGTAGATCTGCTAGCTATTTGCACAGTCGGATGTCGAGCAGGTCGATGACCCCAAGAGGGTACGCGATGGATGGAAAAGCATGGCGTAGAAGAGCACGGCAGAGCAGAGCATGTCATAGCATGGCGTGGCATGTCGTAGTGAAGCATTGCATCACAAAGCAAAGCAACGCAACGCATGGCATCGCACAGCGATGCACAACATTGCATCGCATTGCATGTCGTGGCATGGCACCAAATGACTTGGAGGGTAGGTGGCCCGTCTACGAGAAAACCGGGCCTGTCCGGAATGCCGGCTCCATGTCCTCAGCATCGAGGCCAACGCTGCAGCGGGAGTTTTTTTTAATGAGCGAAGCGCGGGAATGAGGGCGGCGCTGCAGCGGGAACTCCATTTTGGAAGAACCATAAAACGAGCGGATCCAAAAACACATCGGACAAACAAACAACTAATTATTTTGCTTCGAGCGATCCCCACCGAAACCTTAAGCGTTTGTTCCCGACGGCGCGCGGTCGCCTAATTGGTCGGTTTCTGGATTCAAAAATAATTCAACCGAGTTCCAAGTAGTCTTCTTCTTTCATGCGATGCTCTATATGTCCTGTTCTGTTATCGACGGGCCGGCGTGACGTCGTGACGCTTGTGACGTCAGATGCGTCGTCTGATATACTGTTCCTCTTCACTTATATGGTCTCTTCTGATTTAATATGTTATTACTCATCTCTGTCACGATCTGATATGAGATGGTGTGACATGACCTGCTCTGTGGCTCTATGCTATGATATGATACGTGATTCAAGGGTCTGTTATAATATGTGTTGTCCCGCGATGCTGTTGTCAGTTCGGCTCCATCACATATATACACATAGATTATGATCTGCTCCGTTAGTATGTTTCGCTATGCTTTGCCGTCCTAGTACAATATGTTCTGTGATACTGTCATGATATGCTCTGCTATGTTATGTAAGGATGTGTTCTGCTATGCTCGGTTATGCTATGTTAGGTTGTCTTAGGTCGTCGTATGTTATGTCATGCTCTGATCTGGTATGTTATGTGATGTTTTGTATGTGGACGGCGCGGCTCCGTAAGGTATCGGAGGTTCGGGGGTGAGTCCGGCGTGAAACAAAGACCCCCCCCTACCGGGAAATCGATTTCGGTTTCGGCTTCGTGCCGTGCGTGCCGTGCGTGCGTGCGGGCGAGGCGAAGCTGCGTGGGCGGGCGAAAGGAAATCCTCCTGTGGCTGGGCCGCGGCCGGACCAAATGATTCTCCTCCGGCGGCCGGTGGCTCGCGGTGTCCCGCCGGTGTCCCGCTGGTGTCCCGAAATCCTCCTGTGGCTTGGCCGCGGCCGGATCAAACGATTCTCCTCCGGCGGCCGGTGGCTCGGTCCCGTGGTGTCCAGTGGTGTCCGCCGTTGCTAGGGCGAAGTCGCAACAACTGATTCTCCCCCGCTGGCCCGTCCGTCCGTCCGTCCGGCGGTGGCTCGCGGTGTCCCGCGGTGTCCCGTGGTGTCTCGCGGTGTCCCTAAAAGTGAGATCGATGGTGAAATCGATAGTGAGATCGATACTGAAATCGATGTGATGCCCCGAGGTGTCCCGTGGTGTCCCGTGGAGTGACATCGATAGTGAGATCGATAGTGAAATCGAAAATGAGATCGATGTGGTGGCCCGAAGTGTCCCGTGGTGTCCCGTGGTGTCCTCTGGTGTCCTATGGTGTCCCGTTGGGTGGGATCGATAGTGAGACCGATAGTGAGATCGAGAGGTGTCCCGCAGTGTCCCGTGGTAGCCCGTGGTGTCCCGTTGAGCGAGATCGACAGTGACATCGACAGTGAGATCGACAAGTGTCCCGTGCTGTCCCGTGGTGTCCCGTTGAGTGAGATCGATAGTGAGATCGATTAAGTCAGATGTTGGTTCCCCCTTTTCTCCCACCCCCACAACCTCCTTATCACACAAAGGGTGGTCGTATAGGTATGATGATATGCTCTGCTAGTATGTGTCGCTATGCTCTGATGTCGTGATATGATATGTTGTGCCATGATATGATATGTTATGTTAAGGTGTGTTATGTTACGCTCGGTTTTGTTACTGTCGGAGGTGAGGGGGGTGAGATCGAAATGGAACGGATGGCCCCCCTACCAGGAAATCGGTTTCGGTTTCGTGTTCGCGCGTGCCGTGCGTGCGGGCGAGGCGAAGCTGCGTGGGCGGGCGAGAAATGTACCGCCTCTGGCTGAAGCGCGGCCGGACCAAAAGTCTCTCTTCCGGCAACCGGTGCCGCGCGGTGTCCCGCCGGTGTCCCGCCAGTGTCCCGTCGGTGTCTCGATGATGATGATGATGATGACGATGTTGTTGATGATGATGATGATGATGGCCCTGGTGGTAATGATGATGGTGTCCCGACGATGATGATGTTGATGATGCTGATGTTGTTGTTGATGCTTATGCCAATGATGGTGTCCCGATGATGATGACGATGCTGTTGATGATCCTGATAATGTTGATGATGATGAGATGATGAGATGCTGATGATGAAGACGATGATGGTGCCACGATGATGATGGAGAGGTTGATGATGCTGTTGTTCATAATGTTGGTGATGATGATGATGGTGTCCCGATGATGATGATGTTGATGATGGTGATGACGATGATGGTTTCCCGATGATGATGTTGATGAGGATGATGATGAGGTGATGCTGATGATTTTGATGGTGGTGGCCCGATGGTGATGATGCTGATGTTGATGATGATGGTGCCCCGATGATGATGATGGTGATGATGATGATGATGGTAACGATGATGATGGTGTCCTGGTGATGATGATGTTGCCCATGATGATGTTGCTGATGATGATGGTGCCCCAATGATGATGGTGATTTTGGTGACGTTGTTCATGATGATGGTGAGATGATGATGTTGATGATGATGGTGGTATTCCGATGATGATGATGATGATGTTGAGGGTGTCCCTATGGGGATGATGTTGATGATGGTGATGGTGACGACGATGGTGTCCCGATGATGGTGATGATAGTGATGGTGATGATGGTGATGGCAAAGGTGGTGATGATGATGGTGTCCCGATGCTGATGATGTTGATGATGCTGATGTGACTGATGATGCTGATGGTGTCCCAATGATGATGATGTTCATGATCCTGATGATGTGAACGATGATGGTGATGAGATGATGATGAAGATGATAATGATGGTGTCCAGGTGATGATGATGAGGATGATGATGATGCTGTTGATGATGATGCTGGTGATGATGATGGTCTCCCGATGATGCTGATTCTGTTGGTGATGATGATGGTTTTCGACGATGATGATGTTGATGGTGAGGATGATGATGAGGTGATGGTGACTTTGATGATGGTGGCCCGGTGATGATGCTGATGTTGATGATGACGATGGGGTGCCGTTGATGATGATGATGATGGTGATGATGTTGGTAACGATGATGATTGTCTCCCGATGGTGATGATGTTGATGATGATGATGTTGCTGATGATGGTAGTGGTGTCCCGGTGATGATGATGTTGACGATGTTGTGAATGATGAAGATAACCATATGGTGATGATGAAGGTGATAATATGATGGTGGTGTTCCGATGATGATGATGCTGGTGCCCCGATGATGATGATAATGATGATCTTGATGATGACGGTGGCGAACATGGTGCCCCGATGATGATGATGGTGATGATGATGATGTTGCTGCTAATGGTGGTGGGGTGATGATGATGATGATAGTGTCCCGATGATGATGATGATGATGATGATGTTGATGACGCTGACGGCGATGATGTCGATGATGATGATGAGGATGATGACGTTGATTGTGAAATCAAGTGTGATACCGATAGTGATATCGATAGTGAGACCGAATGTGAGATAGATTGTGAAATCGATAGTGGGATCGATTGTGAGATCGATAGTCATATCGTGTGTGAGATCGATCGAATGAAATAGATCGGGTGGTATCGATTGTGAGATCGATCGAGTAAGATCGATCGAGCGAGACCGTTAGCGAGATCGATACTAAGATCGATAGTGAGACCGACCGAGTGAGACGTTGGTTCCTCCCCCCCCGACCCTCCTTATCACCCGAAGGGTGGTCGTATAGGTATATTGTGTTATGTCGTCTTCTGCTCTGTCATGTTCTGCTCTGGTATGTGATGTGGTGTTATGTTATGCCCTGTGTTGCCATGACATCGCTATGGTATGTTAGTTTGTGTAATGTAATGTTCTGTCATGCTCGTTTTCTGTTTTGTCATGATCTGTTGTATCATGTTGTGTTCCATCGTGTTCGTCTTCGCTATGCTCGGCAGTCGTGTTATGATCCTCTCAGTGATGCTGTGTCATGACATGGTATATTCTGTAAATGAGGTGCTATGTTATGCTCGGCTGTGTTCTGTTACGTTATGTTATGTCGTCTTATGTTCTGCCATGTTCTGCTCTGACATGTACTGTCATGTTATGTTTGTTGACGGCCCGGCTCTGTATGGTATGTGCTGATATGCTCTGCTAGAATTTGTCGATATGCTCTGCTGTCGTGATATGATACGTTATGTGATGCTGTCTCATGCTTTGCTTTGGTATGTTCTGCAATGTTATGTGATGTGATGGCATTGCTATATTATGTTATGCCATGTTATGTCGTGCTCGTGTTATGTTATGTAATGTTATGATGTGTCATGATGTGTTCTATCGTG
This sequence comes from Prorocentrum cordatum, assembly GCA_963575745.1. NCBI lineage: Eukaryota > Dinophyceae > Prorocentrales > Prorocentraceae > Prorocentrum > Prorocentrum cordatum. The sequence continues at coordinate 28,411 of CAUYUJ010016139.1, read as the reverse complement.
TTCGTCGTCGCTATGCTCTGCTGTCGTGTTATGATATGCTATGTGATGCTGTGTCACGCTAGGACCTGTTCTATCGAGGTGTACTGCGGTATGCTCAGCTACGTTGTGCTATGTCGTCTTCTGTTCTGTCATGTTCTATCCTGGTATGTTATGTGTTCTGTTGTGCTCAATGTTGATATGGCATTGCTATGTTCTGTCCTGCCATGGTCTGTCATGCTGGTGTTATGTTATGTGATGGCCTGTTGTGTCATGTTGTGTTCCATCGTGTTCGTCTTCGCTATGCTCGGCAGTCGTGCGGTGATCCTCTCAGTGATGCCGTGTCATGACATGATATATTATGTCAAGGTGTGTTATGTTATGTTATGCTCGGCTCTGTTACGTTCGGAGGTTGGGGGGTGAGATCGAAGTGGAACGGAGAGCCCCCCTACCGGTAAATCGACTTCGGTTTCGTGTTCGTGCGTGCCGTGCGTGCGGGCGAGGCGAAGCTGCGTGGGCGGGCGAGAGGAAAGTCTCCTGTGGCTGAGGCGCGGCCGGACCAAATGACTCCCTTCCAGCAACCAGTGCCGCGCGGTGTCCCGCCGGTGTCCTGCTGTGGCTGAGGCGCGGCCGGACCAAATGACTCCCTTCCGGCGTCCGGTGGCCCGCGGTGTCCCGCCGGTGTCCCGCCGGTGTCCCGTCGGTGTCCCGATGATGACGGTGGTGGTGGTGGTGATGGTGACGACGATGATGATGATGATTATGATGATGATGATGATGATGATGATGGTGATGATGGTGATGGTGGTGATGATGATGACGATGATGGTGATGATGTTGATGTTGATGATGACGTCGATTGTAAGATCGAGTGTGAGATCGATAGTGAGATCGACAGTGAGACCGAATGATAAATCGATTGTGAGATCGATAGTGAGATCGATTGTGAGATCGATCGTCAGATCGATTGTTAGATCGATCGAATGAGATCGATAGTGAGATCTGGTGTCCCGCCGGTGTCCCGTCGGTGTCCCGATGATGACGGTGATGATGATGACGATGATAATGATTATGATGATGATGATGGTGATGATGATGATGATGATGATGGTGATGATGATGACGATGATGGTGATGATGGTGATGATGATGATGGTGATGATGGTGATGATGGTGATGATGATGATGATGGTGATGAGGTGCCTTCGGATGTCGGCGCGAGCTCGAAAGAGCAAGGAAAAAAGAGTTACGATGGCGGTGCGTCGTCAGAACAACAATCACCACTGATGCCCATTGCTGGGCCCCTCCCCCCCCGACCTCCTTATCACCCGCAGGGTGGTCGTATAGGTATGTTGTGTTCTGCCTCTGGTATTTTTTTGATGTTATGTTATGCTATGATGTGTCAGTATGTTGTGATGTTGTGTTCTGTCATGTTCTGTCATGCTCTGCTCCGTTCTGTCATGTTCTGTTCTGTCATGTCGTGTTCTGTCGTGTTCGTCGAGGGCGCGAGGCGGGGCACCCTGGGCTCTCGTGGATCATCGGAGCAACTTGTCAGGGTGGGGTTGGCCGGGCGCGAGGCGGGATACTCGGGACCACCGGGACAACTCGGGGTCTGGCAGCCGCGGTATGCAGCGTGGGGTTGGCCGGGGGGCCTGTGCTTGAAATCTAACAGCCCCAACCTGTCGAGTGGGGACTGAGATCCGGTGTAGAAAGCAATACGCGGAGAGGACGGGAGACTCTCCGGACAGAGTCAGGGGAGGAGGGGAGGGGAGGATGGAGGGGGGTGAGGAAGATGGAGAGATAGTAGGAGGGGAGGGGGGGGAGGAGGGGAGGGGAGGATGGAGGAGGGGGGAGAGGAGAGTAGTACTCATCTCGTACACTTGTGGAGGGGAGGACGGAGGGGGGTGAGGAAGAGTCCGCCGACCCCCGCTTGCAAGGGGTGAGGAGGCGTGTGGGATGATTGGCTGCCCCCCTCCCCTTGCCTCCTCCTCCTCCTCCTCCTCCTCCTCCTCCTCCTCCTCCTCCTCCTCCTCCTCCTCCTCCTCCTCCTCCTCCTCCTCCTCCTCCTCCTCCTCCTCCTCCTCCTCCTCCTCCTCCTCCTCCTCCTCCTCCCTTCTCCCCCTCCTCTCCTCCTCCTCCTCCTCCTCCTCCTCCTCCTCCTCCTCCTCCTCCTCCCCCTTGCCCCTCCCCCAGGGCCCGAGATCTCGTTTCGGGGAAGGGCGGGGTGCACGAGCTCCCCGGCGCCTCCCCGGAGACTCGGGAGCCTCCACATCTGCCTTCCGTGGCCCGTGGCCTCAAAGGCGTGCCAAGACGGTCCCGGATCGCCAGCCGAACGATCGGCCAAAACGCCCACGATGACTCCAAGGTGCCTCAAGACGTCTTCGAGACGCCCCAAGAGAGGCCCCAGAGCTCACCCAAGAGGGCCCCGAGAGGCAACAAACACTTGTTTTCCGTAGGTCTTTCATCATTTCGAAGATTATCGTCTTCTCGTGCTTCCGACGCTCCAGGACAGCCCAAGAGGCCCCGTGGGCCGCCCAAAAAGTGCCCAAGAGGCCTGCGAGGGCCCCAGGACGGCCCAAGAGGGTTCCAAGACGGCCCAGGCAGGGGCTCAAGACGGCCAAGGATCGCCCCAACGCCCCAAAGGGGCCCCAAGAAAGGCCAAGAGGTAGAACACGAACCGAACATCCGATCTTTCCGCGCCCAGAAGTCCCAAGAAGCCCCCGACCGGCCCAAAAGACGCCCCCAATAAGCCACAAGAGGCCCCCCAAAGGTCAGTAAGAAGCCCCCAAACGGCCCCAAAGACGCTTCAAAACTGCCTCCAAGAGGCTCAACAAGGCCCCCAAACAGTTCCCAAGACGCCCACTAGAGTCCCCAGATGTTGCTGAAGAAGCCCACGACACCTCAACCGTGGACTCTTCTGGGGGTCGGCGGAATGGCGTGAGCCTCTTGAATAAGGAGGTCGGCTGATCCCGCTGGTGCCTCGACTCTTTGAGTTTCACGTCGTTGACCAGGCCCCCGACGCTGTCGGCCTTCGCCAGCTGGGACACCTTGCGCCTCCACTTGTCTTGCGCCTTGGTGGCTGCCTGCAGCGGCAGAGCCTCCTGCTCCTCCTCCTCCTCCCGATGTTGCTCATTCTCGTTCCCGTCCTCCTCCTCATCGCCGCCCGCACGATCCCGTGAGGGCGCGGCCCGGGGGGTGGGCTCCCAGGCATAATGAGGTCGTGATGGGATCGTGCGCGGCGCGGGGTTTGGGTTCTCCCTCCCTCCCTCCCTCCACCCCGCCCTCCCTCCCTCCTCCCTCCTCCCGCCTCCCTCCTCCCTCCTCCCTCCCCTCCTCCCTCCTCCCTCCTCCCGCCCTCCTCCCTCCAACGTGCTCCCTCCTCCCTCCCTCGTTGCATCCTCCTCCCTCCCCTCCCTCCCTCCTCCATCCCTCCTCCCCGCCCTCCGCCACGCCTCCCCCAGCCCCTCACCTCCTCCCTCCCGTCAGGGCTGGTCGCCCGAGGTGCCCGGAGCCCTGACAGGACCCGCCCTCCAGACTCTGGCCCAGTGGTACAGGCGGTGCACGCGCTGGCTGTGCCCCGCCGAGAGCCTGCGCGAGCGCATCGACCCGAGAAAATCTATGCTTTCGCACTGTTTTCGCACGCGAGAGTCGATGTTTCGATGTTTTCTCATGCTCCTGCTCCCCTGAAGGAGGCAACTACTCGGAGGTCTTCGTCGAAACGGTTGAAGAAGATTAAGGCCCACTGGGGGGCTGCTACGCCGGATTAGGCCACGGAGCAAGCGGGATGAAGCCAGATTATACCGGATCAAGCCAGATTGAGCGGGAGCAAGCCGGATAAAACCGAATCAAGTCGGACTTCGGACCAGGGCAAAATCAGACTTCGACCTCCCAGGAGCTGCATCCCAACCCCTCGTTCATCCGAGGCGCCCACTCACGAGAAGGCCGTGCAGTGAGCGGCAAGCTGCTGGGCTCTCGGCTCTCAGGCTGTCTGGGGGGCGCCAGGCGTGAGGGCGCCCCCGTCGCATCCACCGCTCCAGCGCCCGTCGGTGGACGGGCCGAGCACTCGTGAGCCGCTCTTCTGTGGACCAGGGAGGAGGAGGAGGAGGAGGAGGAGGAGGAGGAGGAGGAGGAGGAGGAGGAGGAGGAGGAGGAGGAGGGGGAGGAGGAGGAGGAGGAGGAGGGGGACGAGGATTTTTTGCCCAGGAGGCTCCAGCCGCGTCTGGCCAGCAGTTAAGGCCAGTCAGAAAGGGGGCATGCAGCGGCGGCGACGGCTGCAGCTCCACGGCAGCGCCAGCTGCAGGAGAGAGCAAGGGGAGCGTGCGAACGCGCTAGACCACGGTCGAGGCGGAGCCTCCGTGGCCTAGTCTGATTCGTCCTAGGCACCCCCCCCACTCCCCGTCGCCCCAGACGACGGGAGACCTCCTGCAGCTCTTAGAAGGCGCTGCACTTTTTCTTGAACGGATGCTGCTCCAGTCGGCACAGGCACGAGCGGCGCCACTTCTTCCCCTTGTGCCTGGGCATCCCTAACACAACGAAGAGCACCCCGCACATCAGGAACGGGTTGCTCTGGCACAAGGGGTGGGGCTGCACGGCTCACGACAGGCGGTGCACCAGGTCGTAGGAGGGGCGGTATTCGTCCCTGCTGACACGAGGCGCCAGGTTGGCAGGCCTCCACAGGCGGGAAAGGTGGCACAGTACGGGAAACGAGCGGAGCATCGTCTTCTCGCCGTTCCAGCGCATCCTCCTTCCGAGGGCTGAAGGCCCGCGCAAACCCAATAGGATGTTCTGGCAAGGCAGAAGGGGCTGCACAGCTCGCAGCAACGCGTAGAAAAGCAGAGGTCTCGCTGTCGGCAGCGCCCTCTTCAACCGCCATCTTTTCTTGACAGGAGCTTGCTCGAGTCGGCTCGAGCGTGAGCGGAGCCACAACTTCCTCTTGTGCCAGGGCATCCCTATAACGGTGAAGCTCAGCACGCACACAAGGGATGGGTTGCTCTGGCACAATAGGTGGGGCTGCAACGCTCGCAACAGGCAGTGCCGCAGTACGCAACGGGGGCGATGTGCGCCCCTGAAGGCTCGAGGCGCCAGGTTGGCAGGCCTCTTCAAAGGGAACAGTCTGCACAGCGCGAAAAACGAGCGGAGCCTCGTCCTCCCGTCGTTCCAGCACATCCATCTCCCGAGGGCCACAGGCCCGCTCAACACCGTCAGGGTGCTCTGGCACGGCAGGTGGGGCTGCACAGCTGGCTGAAGCGAAAAGGAAAGCAGCTGCCTCGCTGTCGGCAGCTTCCTCTTCAAACTGAGCGTTGCTGCATTGAGATGCGCCCTCGTCCCCCGAGGCCGCGGCAAGGTCGGTGGTGGTGCCAACTGCAGGGGCCTCGGGCATCCCGAGGCTCGACGAGTTCTCAACACTCTTCCCTGGGACTTCATCCTCAGGAGCCTCGATAAGAACTTTGACACTATCCTTGCCATGCTGCGGGTGCACGCCTCGGAGAACGCGGTTCCACTTCCACTGCTGTCGGCTGTCGCGGAATCCTTTGCACCGGAGTCGGTAGAGGTTGGACTTCTGCGGCGTGCCTGTGGGCACAAAGGGCGCACAATGCAAACAGATGAAAAGGTGAGAACCATCGGAACATGAGAAACAGACAATGCTATGTCGTTGTCTGTCCACGAGATCTAGGTCTAGGCCTAGAACAATCCCTAGACACCTTCTGGGCGGGGGTCTGGGCGCACTCATTAGCGTAACCGAAAAGTCAGAAGACCTTGAGGCACGGCAACATTTGATGCATCGCCAGAGACCAACAATCCAGACGAAATTGCACTCATCAGGTGCATCTCTGCTCCTAACGTCCTTGATTTTCGGTCTGCACTCCACCTCGCCATCAGCCTTGAGGGGCGGGAACAGGGGCAAAACCTTCATGGCAAGGCAGCAGAAAGCTGATGCGAATTGGACTTGCTCGTCTATTCTGGCAAGCGCCTCATCGTCATGCTCGTGCAAATCGAGGGCGGCCTTCGCTCCTCTGTCGGCAAAGTCGTTGCCCAACCTCGCAAAGCGTCCGTGGTCAGTGAGGCTGTCGTCAGCTTCAGGTTGATGCGCGCTGACCTTAAAAAGTTCGGAGATGAGCCTGGCTCCTTCATAGCTGTGGGCCTGGAGCGTGCGACCAGCATAAACCTTGCGAAAATTGGCGCGGTCCGCATGGTCCAATTCCAACTGCGAAATCACATTCTGGCAATCAGAATAAACCTCCGATGGGCCCACGATGCACATCGCGGCCGCGGCGAGGGCAGACAATTCCGCGCATTGGGGGGTCTGCGGGAGGGGCGCATGTGCAGGGCCTCTGATCTCGCACTGAAGCTGGTCTCCTTTAAACACGCAGATGGCCCAGGCCGCTCGACTTAAATCCTTAATAACATGGCGGCTGCGTGACCCATCCACAAAAATCTGCCCCTGGATTTGGGTCCTGTTGTCCAAAAAGGGATCGACAAACCAGTCGGCCTCCAGGGATCCAGACGCAAACGGGGCGGGGTAATCTTCTCCTAGGTGCGGCAGCCCCCCTTGTCGACGAAACTGTCGATGTTGTCTAAAATCCTGTGGTCGACCGTGTCCTCTCTAACTTCCTGAACGACTGGGCATTTCCAGATACGGTGAAAGAGGGTGTCACGTTGACCACATCCAAGTGGGCAGGGCTCCGAGTGCAAATACCCCTTGGAGATCGCGTAGGTCCTGGTCCACAAAGCCCCCGTGCAAACCGACCTGAGGGTGCCTTTTTTTCTCCAGAGGCGTGTATTTCTTGGGAGGCGAAGTGCCTGGAGACAACGTCGAAGCAAGCCCTCTGGCGGAAACCAACTTTCGAACCTATGTCCTCCTCGAGCCGTCGAGAAAAACAAAAAAAAGCCTCACGGAGCATAATCTTCAGCATGACAGGCGACTGCAGCGTCAAAGAAACCTCGTGTCCTTGATCATCCACAAGGGTACAAAAATCAGGCATGCTCCAGTGGAGCCGTCCAAGGGATTTTCTCATGGCCATCCATGGGCCTCCGACACTGCGCCAGGTCCGAAGTTTTTGTTGGGAAAACGGCTTCCCAGGACTCGCGGAGGCAACTAAAGGACAAGGTCGAGGGATGCACGTGGCACTTGGCGTTCCACACCTCCTTGTGCCATCTAAGAATGGGCGCCGCTTGAAAAATCCAAGTAGGATCACGCTCCAAAAGAAGAAGAATCGACAAGCTTCTGCCCCCAGCCGAAGGCTCAAGGACCGATGCGAAGGACCTCCTGAGGCCCAGGAGCTCGGCATCAGAGACGCCAGAACTTCAGCCCCGTAGGGGGCCGCAGGGAGGGGGCCGGAAACCCATATGTTTCGGGCCCGTCGACCCATGTGGCGCGTGAGCTGTACCTAAGCGGCGAGCGCGCATCTTAGCCTTTGCTCGTCGCTTCCTGGCCTTAGAGTCGCGCCCACGGTGCCTTAAAGACGTGCCAGCCGTGTCGTCTATGCCTAAATTCGGAGTGGCAGAGACGATGGGGCCCGTGAGGGAGGGACCAACACGCTTTTGAATGTCTTGGCCCAGGGCTTTGTTGGACACGAAGGGAACAGCTTAGTTCTCGGACAACGAGGCACCGATATCTTCGCTGACCACTCGAACAAGTTGCTCGGACCCTTGGACCACACCTTCCAAAACTTCTTCGAACTCACCTACGGCGTGGATGCCGTTGTCATCCACGTAGAGGCTGTAATCCACGCACGGGTGCCAGGCAATCGAGTCAAGCCCCTCCAACGAGTTCACCCTAATGAAGGTCGTGGCGAAAGGGCAGCCGGCCACGAGGCCCTTGATGGCCCACATCGCGACGGTGGTCGCGCAGTGGAGACTGAGGCGCCGAGGGCCGCGATAGCCCTGGCACGCAAGGCGTGCCACACTGAGAGGAAAACCCAGCCTGTCGCGTCGCGCAAGCACCTGGTCGATAGACAAAGTTTCGTAGTACTTGTAGAAATCCCACAGGGGCGTGGCCGCGCACTGTCCTCGGGCAATCCAAGCTTCACTCAACAGGGATTGCCTCCAGACCGTGTCCGCCGCTCCCATGCGCTTCCCAGCCGCGAACCAGGGGCGTTGATGATTGTTCTCCCAGGCCGCAGCAACGGGCCTTCTCAGCCGCCCCCAAAGGCGGAAGGGGCCGCAAAATATCCCGATGGGGCGGAAGCCTCCGACAGGCTTGGGGAGGAGCATCATCACGATGCGATGCAATTGTTCGGGGATGAGGGAGGAGATTTCCATGATCCTGAAGATCTCCAGGAGGGTCCGCAGGGAATCATCCGAGAGCCCAGAAAAGTGTCCCATGTGAAAACCGTCCGTGCTGACAGCAGCCCTGGTTTTGTAGCGCCGACTCGCAGCGCGGACCTCGTCGAGGTCAGGGGCGTCCAGGGGTTCAAGCGGAACAAAATCAGGAGGGGGTGGGGGAGGCGCGATCGAGGCTTGCCACAAGCCTTGGAACCTGATCGCATCCGAGGCGAGCACAGAGAGAAGGTCGCTGACAACCGAAAAATCGTCGGCCAGCACGGCCGTGGCCGTCCAGGCTTTGGGAGTGTCCGTGACCTGATGAACCCTGCGCGCACCTTGGTCGACCCCCACCTTCAGCCAATCGTTCCAGGTGGATATCCCCCTAGCCTGGGCGGCCTGACTCGCTTGAACGACAGCATCCGACACTCGGCCGAGTAGCTCCTTAGTTGCCAGCTCGGACTGCGCACTAAGGTCGGCCCCAGCAGCCAAGTCCATGGCCTCAGTGAAAAGAGGGGCTGAGTCGCCCTGGGCTTCAGCAACTTGACAGGGCACGGAGAGCAAAGCCGAGCGCGCCGCCTCGAAGCAAGCGGTCGCATTCTTGACATATTTCGAACAATATCCTGACAAATGGTGGGGGATGGATCAGAGGCCTGCATCGGACGCAGGAAAACAGTGAGGCGCTGGTGGAGCTAGCGCACATCAAAAAAGGTCGGGGTGCCTCGGGCCCCTCATGTCAGTTTCGACCAGCTTTTTCCAGGCAGTCCTGGGCTTGGCCCCTCGGAGGCCGAACCGAAGGTCCTGGTTAGTGAGTCGGCAAAGCTCGATCTCAGCCTGGTCCGCCCATTGCTGGCAGGCCCTGTTGAGCCCGTCCTGCGTGGCCTGACGTTTCCCTGACCGGGCCGCCCGCAGCGCCCCTTCAAGCTCAGCACGAATGTGATCGTAACCAGGCGGGGCGCGCGGCGGGCCCACGCAACGATCGAGGCTGATCCGCAGGGGCTCCTGGAAAGCCACGACGCGGAGGCGAGCGACGCAAAGGAACAACTTAGGCAAAGGGGGGGCGTGAGGAGCAAGGTCCGACACCCCATCCAGATCGATGGGCCGCACAGCTTTGCTAAGGCCGTGACTGGGGATACAATAATCGCTAGTTCACATGCCCCCAGTCGTCGAGCAAGAAGGAACGGGGGGAGCGATCAAAGACCCTCGAGCTACTTCAAGAAAGTCTGAGGTAGAGAAAACTGAGGGCTCGAGGTTGAAATCCCCGCCGACAAACCAAGGCAATCCAGAAGCCCCCACGTACTCACCGACGCTGCGCAGCCCGGAAATGTTGGGCTCAGCGAGGCTCACGCCGTGCAAGGGGTAAGTAGAGACGACCGCGATGTGACACCCACCAGGGACCTGACTGATGCCACCTATGGCTCTGCCGTCAAAAAGCGTGCGGCTGCTGCCCATAGCATGAAGACCCAGAAAATCCTTGACCATGATGCTGACCCCATCCACGGGTGCCTCCGTTGTCCCCTGGGAGAGCTGCCGTCCAGAGAGACTTTCACCCGTGGCGAATGGCCCAAGCCGAGGCCTGCGCGATGTCCTCTTGGGTCATCAAATGATGTCCCTGAAGGCAGACTACGTTGGCGGGCGTCTGGGTGAGCCACGTGCGGCCTGATCCCCAGCCCGAGATATTGGCAGAAGCAAACACAAGAGAAAAATCAGAGTCCTCGGGGGCCCCTAAAATTGTGGAATGGGCTAAGCTTATACCACGAGCACGAAGGGCTTCTTGGGCATCCGAACAGGGCTCCGCCAAAATCTTTTGAGCTCTGCCGAGGGCCCTGGCCAGCGCCCCCCAGAACCCCTTAGAAAAAATGTCCCTGAGCCCTCTGGTGCGCCTTGGGGCTGCTAAAGACTTGACCCTTCCCCTGGGACATGACTGGCGATTGCCGCTGCCCTGGCCTCGAGGTCAACTCCGCTGCCCCCTTGGGCCGCGCCCGCGGGGCAACAGGCTGCGGAGCTGGTGGTGGCTCCTTGAGTTCCCCTGGGGTTCCAGAGGCTGCAGGGCCTGCGGGCTCTGCGGGTGGCCCCCCATCGGGGCTCGCCGGGAGCCGCGGTGCCCCCTGCGCCCGCCGAGGCCCCTGTCTCGGTGCGACGCTTCTTGACGGCGAGACGAGTGAGCAAATCCTTGTGTTCGGATTTGGTGGCGTCAGCCTTTTCGATGGCGGCGGCAAAAAAAGGCTCGGGTCTGCTCACGCAAACCCTGCTTGAGGGACAAGACAAGCTCCTCGGCCTGCCGCTTGCCCTCCTCTGAGATGTCTTCGAGGTCCGCGCCCGCCAACTGGAGCACGTCTCCCAGCTCGATGGGCAGGTCCCCCAGCGAGCCGTCGAGGATGCTGCGGGCCGTGAGCACCTGCTGCACCTGTTCCACGTTGGACGTGGGCGCGTAGGCTGAGTGCAGCTGACGAACGGGGGCACCATGGCGTTCTTCAGCTTCTTGCAATTCAGCGCTGAGACGTTTGACCTCCAGCCTTTGTGCATTGAGTTGAGCCCGCCGCTGGTCGACATGTTCCACTGCTCGTCCCAGTCGGCCCTCTGCAGCCTGAAGCCGATGGGGCTCCTTCGTGATCCGCTGCTGGATGGGCGTCTCCTTGACTGGGGCTCGGCGTTGGTCCAAGATGGACTGGT
>CAUYUJ010016139.1:0-12500 GCA_963575745.1 Prorocentrum cordatum | reverse complement strand
AAAATCTTCAATAGAATTAATGATTTTGGCCTCTTCGGGCCCTCCTGGAGGACCTCTTGGAGGCCTCTTTTGGGCCGTCTTGGAAGCGTCTGGGAGGCCTCTTGGGCGAACTTAGGGTTATCTTGGACTCTCTGAGGCCGTCTTGGAGGCCGTCTTGGACCATCTCCGGCGGACTCGGAGGCCATCTGGGACCATCTTGGAGGCCATCTTGGGCCAACGTGGCCATCTTGGAGGCCATCTTGAGCTGTCTCGGAAGATTATTCCGGGAATTGAGCTCTTGGAAGATCGTCCCGGGACCCTGGCGGGACGAGCCGAAGCCCCAGGGGGAGTTCCCTTGGAACAAAAAAAACAAAACCAAAACCGAAAGGATCTAGCACGCCAGGCACCCCTGCGATGAATCGACAGGGGGCGGAGGATTGTGCAGGGCATGTGGTTAATCATTTCGAAGGCAAGCTCCTTGCCTTTCACTCCTTCCCTGGGGGGTTCCCAGGGGGGTCGCTGGCCCCCCCCTGTGGGGGTGGATCTTGGGGGGGGGGTCCCCAGTGTGGACGAGGAGGAACGGGGGGCGGCCCCCCTGTGGACAGGGGGACCTCAGGGCTCCTCTTTCCCCCTGTGGACAAGGGAACCACCACCCTGCCCTCCTCCCGCCGGCCTCCCGCGAAGGCACCCTCCTCACTCTTATCTGCTGTTGTGCCGTGCTGCGTGTTCTTCCACATGCCTCCAAGAAGCCTTACATCCGCTTCGAGGCGGCTCCAAGTGACCACGGAGCTCCCCAAGAAGTCCCCCAAGAGGCCCCCAACAGAACCCAAGAGGCTCCCAAGAGAGCCCCAAGAAGAGCTCCAGAGCGTCAGCGTTGTCGTCGTCGCCGCCGCCGCCGTCGTCCCCCTTCAGGGTCGGCGGCCCCGGCCTCAAGGCCTTCCCAGTAACCCCCCCCCCAACGCACAAGAAAGCAACCTCTGCCTGGGGCGTAGCTGGGGCCGATGTATGGGCCGCCAGCACACAATAATACCTGTACGACCACCCTTCGGGTGATAAGGAGGTTCGGGGGGGAGGAGCCAACGTCTCACTCGATCGGTCTCACTATCGATCTCACTATCGGTCTCGCTCGATTGATCTCACAATCGATCTCACTCGATCTACTTCATTCGATCGATCTCACAAGCGATCTGATTGTCGATCTCACAATCGATCTCACCATCGACCCTACTATCGATCTCACAATCGATCTCACTCGATCTATTTCATTCGATCGATCTCACAAGCGATCTGATTATCGATCTCACAATCGATCTCACTATCGATCTCACAACCGATCTCACATTCGGTCTCACTATCGATCTCACGATCGATATCACAATCCATCTCACAATCAACGTCATCATCATCAACATCATCGTCATCAACGTCATCAACATCATCATCATCGGGACACCATCATCATCATCAACATCATCATCATCATCAACATCATCATCATCACCATCATCATCGGGACACCTTCATCGTCACCATCCTCATGATCAACATCATCATCGGGACACCATCATCATCATCATCATCATAATCATCATCATCATGATCGGAACACCATCATCATCATCTCATCACCATCATGAACAACATCATCCACATCATCATCATCGGGACACCATCAGCAGCATCAGCAACATCATCATTATCAACATCATCATCATCGGGACACCATCATCATCGGGACACCATCATCATCACCATCATCATCATCATCGGGACACCAACATCATCATCAACATCAGCATCATCACCATCATCGGGCCACCATCATCAAAACCAGCATCACCTCATTATCATCCTCATCATCAACACCATCATCATCGGGACACCATCATCGTCGTCATCATCACCAACCTCGTCATCATCGGGACACCATCAGCCGTCAGCAGCGCCATCATCATCAACAGCATCATCAACCTCATCCTCATCCTCATCCTCATCCTCATCCTCATCCTCATCCTCATCCCCGTCCTCGTCCTCATCCTCATCCTCATCCTCATCCTCATCCTCATCCTCATCCTCATCCTCATCCTCATCCTCATCCTCATCCCATCCTCATCCTCATCCTCATCCTCATCCTCATCCTCATCCTCATCCTCATCCTCATCCTCATCCTCATCCTCATCCTCATCATCCTCATCCTCATCCTCATCCTCATCCTCATCCTCATCCTCATCCCTCATCCTCATCATCCTCATCCTCATCCTCATCCTCATCCTCATCCTCATCCTCATCATCCTCATCCTCATCCTCATCCTCATCATCCTCATCCTCATCATCATCCTCATCCTCATCATCATCATCATCATCATCATCATCATCATCATCATCATCATCATCATCATCATCATCATCATCATCATCATCATCATCATCATCATCATCATCATCATCGGGACACCGACGGGACACTGGCGGGACACCGCGGGCCACCGGCGGCCCCCGGAAAGGAATCATTTGGTCCGGGCGCGCCTCAGCCGGAGGCGGGACACCGGCGGGACACCGCGGGCCTCCGGCCCCCAGAGAGGAATCATTTGGTCTGGCCGCGCCTCAGCCGGAGGAGACTTTTTTCTCGCCCTCCCACGCAGCTTCGCCTCGCCCGCATGCACGGCACGCACGAACACAAAACCGAAACCGATTTCCTGGTAGGGGGGCTCTCCGTTCCACTTCGATCTCACCCCCTCACCTCCGACTGCCATACTGCCAAGAAGGTGCCTCCTCCTCCGCCCTTCCCCCTTCCCCCTCCTTTTCTTCCTCCTCTCTCTCACTCTCCTTACTTACAACGTCTGGCACTCCCTGCGCCGGACAGAAGGCGGCGGGACTTCTGCCCGGCTGTGCACGCCTCCCTTTCGCGAGGGTGCCTAAACTCCCTCTGGCCTGCGAGCCGCATCCCCTGACCCAGACCGAAGGGAGAACAAACCTGCGATTGTCGCAACCGGCCGCCTTCGCGTTGCCAGGGCGGCGGGCGCGTGTCAGGCCTGGAGGCTGGAAAGAAACGCCAGGCAAACCGGATGCAACCCACAAGCCGACCTGCAATAGGCAAACTCATGAGGTGAACCGTGGCCTGGGAGAAAGCGAGCGTGTGAAAGGTAACGAACTACCCCCCACCGAATGCGTCTCCGATTCTGCTTGTTGCCTGGTGTCTCGCGAAGCCTGGCACTGATCGGCAACTAACCAGACTGAGGCTGGTAGGCGCGCCGTGGTGGTGACCGCGAAGAGGCCAGGGAGAGTGCAGGCATGCTGCACAGCCGTCCGTGCGCCCGCACTCCCTGCCCCCCTCTGCGAGGCGCCCCGCACGCAGCCGTGTGGGCCCCACCCGGGAGGCTCCATTGTGGGCCCCACCCATGTCTGGCCCCGCACGCACGCTTTGTGGGTCCCGCACGCAGCCATTGTGGGCCCCACGCGGCCATTGTGGACCCCACGCGGCCATTGTAGGCCCCGCACGCAGCCAGTGTGGGCCCCACCCATTTCTGGTTGCTCCCGGGCCCTAGCTGGCCAGTAGAAGGCTGGGAGCAGAATACCTGGGAGTCGGGCCTGCCCGAACCCAGCCCCCGAAGGGAGAGGCAGAGGGACGGCCGACCTCCAGGGGACCAAAGGAGTGTGCCTACCCGCCCACTCCCCTGCACCGCTCCCTCCAACCCTCCCCCTTCTCATCCTGAGGGCTGCAGAAATACTCGATGAGTGGTACGTCCCAACACGTCCACGGACTCTGCGGTCGCATGCCGCACACCACGAGATACGCATCCTGGCCTGCATGATCGGTTAGAACCGTTGCCACGCGCCGGTATCGAGCACTCACGATTGTGCAAATCACTTTGCTAGTAAGGGTTGGGAGGCCGCGGGCCCTGAAACCGTGTACGTCTGTATCCGCTTGCATCGCGATGCGCAACGACAGCAGACGTTGCTGAAACACCACTGTACGAAGCCATGCCGACACGCCTGACAAGGTGTGGCCATCAGGCCGCAGCCACCAGCATCTCGCCCAAGCGGCTGCAAAAGTGTGGGCGCGCTCCCAGCCTCGTTGCGCCGCTGGAGGAGCTTCGCCTCGACCTGTGCGGCGCGCACGCGCGCCGCAAAACTGCGCTGCTTTCCCTGCTGAGGGGACTACCGGCGAAGGCAGCCAGGAACACGAGCTGATTGTAATCCCGTCCAGGTGCCCGAGTGTGTGGCTTGAGGACAGGAGCATACAACTGGCCCCGCCCACCCTGGAGTCACTTGGGCCACTATGGGAACGACGTTACGGTGTGTGGGGGGGGACAAGACAGAGAGAGAGAGAGAGAGAGACACAAAAAAAAGACGGCGACAGAGAGAGAGAGAGAGAGAGACACGCTGGAGGCAGCCTGCACAGTGCGCTCCTGGGCCCACGAGACGACCTCGGCAAACTCGGAAGATTCTGCGAGACAAGCTGACCCGATTCCAGTCAGCTGCTCCATCTCTCACTCCGCGGGTGGCTCGGTTCGTGCCATGGGTGGGGACACTCTCACCACACACCGACCCAGACCAACCCAGTCTGGCACTGCTCCCTCCCCTTCCTGCCTCAAGAAACTGCAACGGCGGCAGGCAATGCGCAGCCCGCAACCTCATTGATGAACAGCATGGCCTCTCCGAGCGGGATCTTCATCGTGCAATTTGGATCGTGCTTCTTCCAGATGTCTACGCACACGTCGAGGTTATCATCCTCGTGCGTCTGGCGCCCCTCCTCGTAACCTCTGAGGGATGCATCAAACTACTGATCGGGGCGAGCACGCATGCCGACGTGGCAGACAAGAGACCACGCAATACGTCCCGCTCCACTCGACGCTGCCGTGCCCCGCGGGCCTTTATAGGGAACCCACAAAAGACATACGCGCCCAACTATGTACATAAAACGCGGCCCCTCGATCCGTGAGACTGGCCGCGTGGTACCAACATTCGGGCAGTAAGCACTCTCGAAAACAGGGTGGATTCATGTACGTGTGCGTCCTTCTTTCGCTCCTGATTTTACTCGTCCTGCTCCCTCCGCGTCCCTGTAGAGGTGGAGGCCGAGAGAGGTATAGGTCGAGGTCGAGGTATGTGTGCCACTGCCTTAAAAACCAGCGATCGTCCAATTCGAGTGCAAGTACATGCTTCAGAAACGCCCTCCCGCGCCCCCCCAATCCCAAAGCCCTCTCGGCAGAAGTGGCAACTGGATCAGCTCTGCCGAGGGGTCTGGACCCGCTTTGGCCCAGTATGTCTCGAATCTGACCCCAGATAGCCCACAGTGGTTTCAAGTATTGTCCAAACTTTGCCAGATGGCTTTTAGTTAACTTCGCTCGAAGAGGCCTCAAACTGACCCGCAGCCGAGCTCCTTCAATGTATTCACAATAAGCGAGGCGTCGTTAAGAACACATTGAACCTGTTATCTGGATCTTCGCATTCTAGCCTTTTCAGCTCCTTCCTCGAGGGCGATTTTGAGGCCTCAAGATGGTCTCAAGATGTGCCAATCGGTCTCTGGAAACATAAAAGAAGCCCTAAGAGGGCCCGGAATCTCCCAGAAGTGCATCAGGATAACCCTCCAATGCTCCCAAACAGACCCCTCCCAAGGGTCCCAAGAGAGCTCCAAGTTGGCTCTCGTAGGCTCTCATATGGCCCTAGCCTGGCCGTTTTTGGTAGGCTGTTTGGGCTGGCCAAGCTTTTGGTTTGACTGATGCCCCCCGCTGGACTGCCCTTCCACGTCTATTCTCGCGACAACTCGCCTAGAATCAAATTCTAGATGGCATGGCGGGGATACGAGACGCTTCAATACTTTCACTGTTGAAACCAGCGCGCGAGATATGGCGAACAGAAGCGGGCAACTTACTCTGAACGACCTGCGCTTCCCCAGGTCGCATGACCCAGCTTGAAATCGGGGTCTGATCGGATTCGAGCAAGCCGATCGCGATCAAGCTTCAGCTGTGGGGGCGATGGGAGGGGGCCTGGGCTCCGTCGAGAGACAAAGACAACGCCAGCACGTTGAAATCGATTCGACTGACAATCTCCATACCTATTCCCCCCTGCTTGCCACCACTCGGACGTCCATTCCCCGTGCATTTGTCGGCTTCGTGCGATCATTTTTCGCAACATGATCCAGGATGCTCGACTCGGTGGTTCTGGCCGAGAAATTATCCCGGCAAAGCAACCTAACAGCGATGTGTAGAAGCATATCTGAAAGCATTCCCCTTAAGATTCAGATGAAAATCCACTTGTCGAATTCTGCTGTTCTCGCAGTCGTAGTCGCATTCGCGATGACAGTCGCAGCGGCAACGGCAGTCGCAGTCACAGCCTCAGCCTCAGCCTGCCTCCTCCTCCCTCCTCCTCCTCCTTCCTCGTCCTCCTCCTCCTCTTCCTCCTCCTCCTCCTCCTCCTCCTCCTCCTCCTCCTGGTAGTCCTCCCCCTCCCCTCCTCCTCCTCCTCCTCCTCTTCCTGGTTCTTCCTGGTCGCCCTCGTTCTCGTCCTCCTCGTCTTGCTCGTCCTCCTCCTCGTGGTGTTCTCTCCTCCTCCTCCTCCTCCTCCTCCTCCTCCTCCTCCTCCTCCTCCTCCTCCTGGTGGTCCTCGTTCTCCTCCTCCTGGTGCTCTCCCCCCCCCTCCTCCTCCTCGTCCTCCTCCTCCTCCTCCTCCTCGTCCTCCTCCTCCTCCTCCTCCTCCTCCTCCCTTCCTCCTCGTCCCTCATCTTCCTCCTCCCCTACTCCTCTTCATCCTCCTCCCCTCTCCTCCTCTCCCTCCTCCTCCTCCTCCTCTCCTTCCTCCTCCTCCTCCTCGTGGTGTTCTCCTCCTCCCCCTCCTCCTCCTCCTCCTCCCCTCCTCCTCCTCCTCCTCCTCCTCCCGTCCGCATCCTCCTCCTCTACTCTCTTCATCCTCCCTCCCCCTCCCTCCTCTCCCTCCGCTCCGCCTCCGCCTCCTCCTCGGCCTGCACTCCAAGCCAATGATTTCTCGTAAATCTCCGCTCTCTTAAGGCCACGACCCCGTCCTCCTCCTCCTCCTCCTCCTCCTCCTCCTCCTCCTCCTGGTGGTCCTCGTTCTCCCTCCCTTCTGGTTGCTCTCCCCCCGCCCCTTCCTCCTCCTCGTCCTCCTTCCCTCCCTCCTCCTCCTCGTCCTCCTCCTCCTCTTCCTCCCCTCCTCCTCCTCCTCCTCCTCGTCCTGCCTACCTCCTGGTAGTTCCCTCCCCCTCCCTCCTCCTCCTCCCTCCTCCTCCTCCTCCTCTCCCTCCTCCTCGTCCTCGTCCTCCTCCTCCTCGCTCCTCTTCCTCCTCCTCCTCCTCCTCCTCCTCCTCCTCCTCCTCCTCCTCCTCCTGGTACTCCTCCCCCTCCCCTCCTCCTCCTCCTCCTCCTCCTCCTCCTCCTCTTCCTGGTCGTCCTCCTCCTCCTGGTCGTCCTCCTCCTCCTGCTCGTCCTCCTCCTTCTCCTGCTCGTCCTTCTTCTCCTGCTCCTCCTGCTTCTCGTCCTGCTCCTGCTCGTCCTCGTCCTCCTGGTCTTGCTCGTCCTCCTCCTCGTCGTGCTCTTGCCCCTGCTGAAAATGTAGCCCAGGAATGGGAGTTTTGGGAAGTCGAAAAGCACGAAGTTGCCTACAGTTGGCTACGGGCATTCAAAAATGCCTCCTCCTCCTCCTCCTCCTCCTCCTCCTCCTCCTGGTGGTCCTCGTTCTCCTCCTCCTGGTGCTCTCCCCCCCCCTCCTCCTCCTCGTCCTCCTCCTCCTCCTCCTCCTCCTCGTCCTCCTCCTCCTCTTCCTCCTCCTCCTCCTCCTCCTCCTCGTCCTCCTCCTCCTGGTTTCCTCCCCTCCCCTCCTCCCCTCCTCTCCCTCCTACCTCCTCCTCCTCCTCGTCCTCGTCTCCTCCTCCTCCTCCTCCTCCTCCTCTCCCCTCCTCCTCCTCCTCCTCCTCCTCCTCCTCCTCCTCCTCCTCCCCCCTCCCCCCACTGGTACTTCCTCCCCCTCCACCTCCTCCTGCCTCCTCCTCTATCCTGGTCTTTTCCTCCTCCTCCTGATCGTCCTCCTCCTCCTGCTCGTCCTTCCTCCTTCTCCTGCTCTTCCTTCTTCTCCTGCTCCTCCTTGCTCCTCGTCCTGCTCCTGCTCGTCCTCGTCCTCCTGGTTTGCTCGTCCTCCTCCTCGTCGTGCTCTTGCCCCTGCTGAAATGTAGCCCCCGGGAATGGAGTTCTGGGAACTCGAAGAGCACGAAGTGGCCTACAGTTGGCTCCGGGCATTCAAAATGTGGCCCGGGAATGGAGTTCTGGAACTCGAAGAGCACGAAGTGGCCTACAGTTGGCTCCGGGCATCCAAAATGTGGCCCGGGAATGGAGTTTCGGGAAATGGAAGAGCACGAAGTGGCTTACAGTTGGCTCCGGGCATCCAAAATGTGGCCCGGGACTGGAGTTCTGGGAAATGGAAGAGCACGAAGTGGCCTACAGTTGGCTCCGGGCATCCAGAATGTGGCCCGGGAATGGCGTTCTGGGATGTCGAAGAGCACTTTGTGTGTGACTGTTGCATCCGGCCCCCCAGAATGTGGCCTGGGAATGGAGTTCTTGGAAGGCGAAGAGCACGAAGTGTGTGACTGTTGGTGAAAAACGAGCCCGGCTCATGCCGGACCGGCAACTCCCAACACCTGCCCGTACCCGGTACCCCCTGTGGAGTGATCTGCTGCTCTCTTTTTGACCCCACTAGAAACCCTATCAGTCTTCGGCTGTTTTAGGTAAATGATCCGGCAAAACAACCTAACAGCCATGTGTAGGAGCATATCTGGAAGCATTCCCCTTAAGATTCGGATGAGAATCCAGTTGTAGAATTCTGCTGTTCTCGCAGTCGTAGTCGCATTCGCGATGACAGTCGCAGTGGCTACGGCAGTCGCAGTCACAGCCTCAGCCTCAGCCTGCCTCAGCCTCAGCCTCAGCCTGCCTCAGCCTCAGCCTGCCTCAGCCTCATCCTCAGCCTGCTTCAGCCTCAGCATCAGTCTGCCTTCAGCCTCGGCCTCAGCCTCAGCCTGCCTCAGCCTCAGCCTGCATCAGCCTCAGCCTCAGCCTCAGCCTGCCTCCGCATCAGCCTGCCTCAGCCTCAGCCTCAGCCTGCCTCAGCCTCAGCCTCAGCCTGCTTCAGCCTCAGCCTCAGTCTGCCTTCAGCCTCGGCCTCAGCCTCAGCCTGCCTCAGCCTCAGCCTGCATCAGCCTCAGCCTCAGCACGAAGCGACCCAGCTAGAAGGACAAAGCGCTGAATGTACACCGATGTGTTCGACGACTGCGTATGTAATGATGTGACGATATACAGACTGAGCCCTTCGTGAATGTCTACATGTTTTTTCTGACGCCTACAAACGGCGCTGACGTGTGTGAGAAAATTGTCCGCGCAGCAAAAGCCGGCGAAGCGTGCGGGAGCTCGCATGCTGAGACAGACTACGTCTGCAGACCGCCAGCCGCAAAAAGTTGCGAGCGGCTCTTGGAAGATGTTTACGGAACGGAGCTACGGTGTCTGAAAACATTGGCATCGAAGGGAAGAGCCTCGGAGCCCTGCAACCTGAGAAACACCGCAGGAACTCGCATACTGAAAAGGAATGCATTGCAAACCGCACGCTGCGAACCCTGCAGGCTGAGAAGCACCGCAGAATGTCGCATGCTGAAAAGCACTTGTACTGCAGAGCGCTAGCATCTATCTCGGGCTCGGACCCCCCCGTCCTGATCCAGAACGTGTCCGGCCACGGCCTGAAAATGCCGTTCCTACTCCCGAGGATCAGCTGGCACTCCGGCTCTGGGACACTCCAGTACGTCTTGAGCACCTTGAGCCAGGCCCCATCTCGGGATCCCCACAGCACGCTGTACTTGACCGAGACCGTGCCGAACTCATAACAATTGACCTCCGAATGACCTGCGAGTGCAGGCTGAGAAACACCACGCGATTGCAGGGCACGGCATTGCGTGTCACATGAGTGCAGGCTGAGAAGCACCACATCTCGTTTGCCAGGGATCACTCCCAGGTTATTTGATCCCGCAACACCAGCCACGGCGTAGCTGCCACAGGGGCCGCAGATAGCAACGGTTCGGTCACCCAATTGGCGTTCCGGTGAGTCACAATTTGCGCGTGGCTCCACGAGCCTGTGTAGCGCGATTTGCGGGGCACCAGTGTGCTGTAGGTGTTGTTGCCGTAGCAGAAGACGGCCTCTGGAGCCCAGTGCGGATTCCAGCGGACAGCGTAGACCCTGTGTACGCCATTGCGGATGACGTCGCGCGCACCTTCGATATGTGCCACCCATCGAAGCCAGTCAAATGCTGAGCCATCGGTGATGTCAACAGCACCTGGGGCAGTCTCGCCATGGTGGTAGTGCAACAGCGATTGGAGAGCGGCGCTGGCTTCGTCGCGGCCCACAATCTGGCGCGAGCAGGCTGCCTCTTGCAGGTGCTCCTGTGTGAAGAGCAGTGGGGCATCACCGCCAGTCTCGGCAGGCTGAGCAGCGCCACCGTCGGGCACGGCAGTCTGAGCAGCGCCGCCACGAGGAACATGAGGCTGAGCAGCGCCAGGCTCAGGCACGGCAGGCTGAGCAACGGCGCGTGGTGGACCGACATTGGTGGGCTCATCGGGTCGGCCGTTCTTATGGTAATGCAGGCGCATGGCTGAACCGTCTGCACGACGGAACTCGAAGAAGTGCCTGCCGTGGCCATCCGTGTTGGAGTAGTTAGGGTCGCGCTCTGTCTCGATGATGCGATAGAGAACCTGGGCGATGCCCTGCCCGATTATGCGCTCAGCGAAACCCGGAGCGGCAGACCGAAGCAGTTGCTTCCAGTCGTAGGACGGGTCGTTTGTTACGTCTTTGAACGACAAGTTGTTGACAATGCACTCGGCGCGCAGCGCGCGCTGCCACTGGCAGGCGGTCTTGCCGCCCATCCCTGGTGTACGGCGGATGTCTTCGAGGTGAGCCTGCTCAAAGACCACGTCGACACCTGCTGAGGAGTCGGTGCGGGCGGATCCGGCAGAATCTCCCACGGGCCATCGCACGGGGCCGGGGGTGGCGGGGGCGATGCCTTGCCGCGTGCTGGCATTGTGACAAGGCAGGCTGAGGAGCACCGCCGCGGCTGGACGGCCAGGTGAAATTCGAGCAAACATGGTTAAGGATGATGATGATGGTGTTGATAGGAAACCCGGTATCAGCGAGTTGATGTACAATGAGGTGTCCGCAAACGAGACACTGCTGTCAACGCTGTTATAACTAACCACAAACGAGACACTGCTATCAACGCTTGCACAATTAAAAAGAAACGCTGGCATTGACTCTACTAGCAATACCAAAGTGGAGTTTAAACGAGGCACTGCCATCAACCGATTCAACTTCCAATGAAAGAAGATCACAACTGAGTTCACTCTGAAGTGACCCATGGGTATCAATGCGAGAAGTCTCTGCAAACTATTCACTCATGGCGACCGCCGCGCACACGCGTGTAGGAAATTGTTGATGATGATAGTGATAATGGAGTGGGGGCCAGTAATGCAGATACACTGCTGTGCATTCACTTGCTGCGAAAAGAAACTCTGCATGAATGAGTTGATATATAATGAGTTGTCCACAAACGAGACACTGCTATCAACGCTTGTATAATTAAAAAGAAACGCTGCTATCGACACTTCCACCAATACTAAAGTTGTCTTTAAACGAGTCACTGCCATGAACGGCTTCAACTACAATGTAACGAAAGGAACTGCAGGCTGAGAAGCACCGCAGGCCAACGTGAACCAGTCGTGGTGATGAGGATGAGTGAAATCTGCGATGATGATAGCGATCATGAAGTCGGTTGTAGGAACCCACTTTTGTAGTAACCAACATACACTGGTATGCATTCACTTATGTTGAAAGGAAACTCGGTATCAGTGAGTTGATATAGAATGAGTTGTCCGCAAACGAGACACTGCTATCAACGCTTTTAGAACGAAGCGAACCCATCAGAACTCTGTTATCAACGGAAAGAATGCTGTAGAAGGACAAAGCGCTGAATGTACACCGATGTGTTCGACGACTGCGTATGTAATGATGTGACGATATACAGACTGAGCCCTTCGTGAATGTCTACATGTTTTTCTGACGCCTACAACGGCGCTGACGTGTGTGTGAAAAGTGTCCGCGCAGCAAAAGCCGGCGAAGCGTGCAGACAGCCAGCTGCAAAAGGTTGCGAACGGCTCTTGGAAGACGTTTACGGAACGGAGCTACGGTGTCTGAAAACAATGGCATCGAAGCGAAGAGCCTCGGAGCCCTGCAGCCTGAGAAACACCGCAGGAACTCGCATACTGAAAAGGAATGCATTGCAAACCGCACGTTGCGAACCCTGCAGGCTGAGAAGCACCGCAGGATGTCGCATGCTGAACAGCACTTGTACTGCAGAGCGCAGGCTGCGAAACCTGCAGGCTGAGAAGCACCGCAGGAACTCGCATGCTTTCGAACCCTACTGCTCGAGACCGCAGCTGGAGAGCGGCAGACCGCAGGCTGAGAAGCACCGCGGGCAGGGAGAC
>CAUYUJ010016138.1:930435-985587 GCA_963575745.1 Prorocentrum cordatum | reverse complement strand
GCGCGCTGCACCACAGCAACCTTCGATCGGGAGATGCTGTTGGTATCTGCACCGGAAAACTCCGATTTGCGAACCTGCGTGCCGATCCTGAAGAGAGCCGAGTTTAACCCGCGGTCTCGCAAGGCGTGATGGGTGATCTCTGCCGTCGCCCTCACCTGGCTGACCTCGCCGCCGCCTGATCTGGGCCTCGGCTCCATCCAGGGGGACGCGCTCGCGTCCAGCCCGCGCTCGCTCAGGGCGTGCTCGGTGAGCTCCGCGGTGCTCCTCGCGCCCGAGCTCCCAGCCAGGCCGAGGCGGATGCCACTTGCTGTACAGGGCCTCGCACCGGCCCCCGCATCGCAGGCGACGACCGCTGGGACCTCCTCCTCCTCGCGGCCCCTGGCTGTGCCGACCCACCGTGACGGCGACGCCGCGGCCGCGGCGCCCTCGGTGCGGGCGTCCTGCCCGAGGACCTCGGCCAGGCCGGTGAGCAGTGCGCCGTGGCGCCCCAGCAGCTCCTGGGGATTCCGAAGGGCACCGGCACCGCTGCAATTCCCCCGGACCTCTCCCGGGGCGCGCGCTGAGACCGGGACTTCTCGAGGCAGAGCCGGCGGTGGCGACGAGGAGGGCCTCCCACCCTGACCTTCCAGGAGGGCTAACAAATAGCACCAGGACGTCGACGTCCTAATTCCTGTCGGGGTTTGAGGCAGTCCAGATCGATCTATAGGTCTGGAGTGCTATTTTTTAGCACTCTGGAAGGTCAGGGCAGGAGGCCCGAAGAGGGGACCGCGGGCGAGGGGGCCGAGGCAACCGCGGGCACCTGTTCCTCCTCTGAGCTCACGGCGCTCGGCATCGAGCCGCCTCCGGAGCCAGGCCACCGCCTCGTCGGCCAGGCCGGGCTCGCGGCCGCCGCCTATGCTCGGGAGCCTGAGGGGGCCTCCCGCGCTGCCCCCGCACCAGGGGCTCGGCATCGGGCCCGCGCCAAGGCGAAGGCGCGCACGAGCCCTTCGCCGACGAAGAACGGTATGGAATAAACTGTCCCGCCGTCGGTAGAGGCCTCTTACATGGGGTCCGAGTAGATGGGGTCGGAGGATAGCACTGCATCGCCAATACATCGGCGATGCATCGCCGATGCATCAGCGATGCATCAGCGATGCATCGGCGACGTCGGCGATGTATCGGCGGCGCCGGCGTGGAGAAAATCGGGCTTCACATCGGGCCGCATCGCAGATGCATCGACGATGCGGCGCGATCCTCCGACCCCGTCTACTCCGACCCCATCTGGGAGGCCTAGAGTCTGGGGCGCCTGCCCCACGACGGCTGGAGAGTTTGTGCCCCGACGTGCCACGATAAGGGTTTTAGCTGGCCAGCCTCCCTGGGGCAGGGGTCCTGGGCGGCGGAAAACATTGTGTTGTACCGTTCTTCGTCTGCCAAAACCCGAGGCACGCCCGGCCACCGCGCGCGGGCGGAGCTGGAGAGTCAGGGAGCGTTGCCCATTGAGCTTGGGCCAACGCATTTACGGTAGAAGAAAAAGAGAAACACGCCATAAACATTAACTTTTGGTGCTCCGCGCGGACTTCTTGGATCCGCGCTGGACCCCCTCCCTGGCGCGCGGAGCGCGCGAGGGGGCGGCCGGCGCAGGAGGCGCTGCCAAAGGGGCCTGGCGCGGATCCAAGAAATCCGCGCGGAGCGTCAAACGTTTATGTTTATGGCGTTTTTTCTTCTTCGATACGGAGCAGGCGACCCCATCTTTGCGTCGCAAATTTGGAGGGCAACGATTGGGGGGGACAGGCACAGGTGTGGGGGGGGGGAATCTCGGCCTGGAATCGGCGATGCATCGATGATAGATCGGCGATGGGACCCCAGTCGCGAATCACCGCGTTCCTGGGGCGAAGTGGGGGTATCAGAGCCCTAGCGGCGAGGAGTGGACGACTGAGGATCGTTGCCTATCCCCCCATGTGCCTATCCCCCCTTCCATCGCTGCCCCGGACCCTCGAAGCTTCGGCGATGGGGCGTTGGATGAGGAACCCTTGGATGAGGAATCTGGGGTCTGGAGCCGTTCAGCTTTGATTTTGCTGGGCGCTCACAGACCCCAAGGCCACTCCATTTCCAACCCTGCCGAAGATTTTTGAGCCAAATCCCAAAGCATTTGATTGAAGTCGATTGGACTTGGAGTTGGGCTGGTAGTTCTGGTCCGCAGCAGAAGTCGCAGTGGCTTGAGACGCCACGAGGAAAAAGTACCTACTCCAGTCGTGGCTTGGCGGTGGGCATCACCGCCGCCATCGCCAGAGAAGGAATCCTCCAAGGTCTGCAGCATCATGGGCACATTCTTTTCTCAGTCTGCGGCCGTAAGAGAGTCAGACGGCGGTCCAGCAGCGGCGGGGCGCGCGCGCTGAAGCACCGCGAGGCACGAGGGGAAGAGCGCCTCCTGGGCACATCGAGCGAGAACGCCCTTGGAATTACACGAGGGGGGGGGCAGCAAGAGTGAAGCTGGCCTCGCGGGAAGCAGGTCCCAGGAGTGCCTCGCCGTCACCGGGCTCCCGGGCCCGGGGCCCTCCCATGGGCCCCAGGACCGCCACCAACCGGCCCAGGATGCAGGGCCGGCCAGGGTCCACGGCCCGCCCCTCACGGCCCATCTCCTCCGTGGCGAGGGGGGCGCCGGACGCGCGCCTCGCCGTGCCAGATGCTGGGGCCCGGGGGGGGGGCCCCCCGCTCGTGCTGGGAGCCCCCACCTCACAACCTACAGTCAACCCGTGGAGCAAGGGCGCACGATAAGGATGCGGGGGCCTGGATCGAGACTTGCCGACACTTTGCGTGGATCGAGGGCACCAAAAAAGCTGCCAGGCTGGAGCCCAGGAGGGCTCGGGGACCCCTTGCCGTGCGGCTTGACTGCGCACCCACGGCCCCCGGAAGAATCCGAGCCTTGGCATATGGCTCTGCGCCTGGCGGGGGGGGGGGGGCCTCCAGTCCAGGCCCCCGGCGTCGTGATCTCTTCACAGCGTCGGCCCCCCCCCAAGGCAACCCCTTCCTGGGGACCGGCCTTTCCTCCGGAGCCGTCTTTTGGCAGCCCAGGGGCGGACCCCCGGAGGTCGGAAATGGCGAGAAGCCTCCCCCCGCGATTCCTGTCAGAGCGCGAGGAGGGCCGGGAGGCTCCATGGGGCCACGGCCGGGACGGCTCCTCTCGCCGTGCCTTCCGCGAGCAAGCAGGGCGCGCCGCTCCGCGCCTCGGGGCGGGGAGGTCGGGAGCAGAGCTCGCGCGGTGGACGCCCGGGAACGTTGACAGCGTCGGTGGCAGCTCATGGGAGCCGCCCGGGCAGGTGGAGGCCTGTGCACGAGAGACCGTCCACCGGGAAACCCACCACGAGATCCAAGGAGGTCCATCGGTTTTTGGTGCGGGAGCGTCGCGCCGTCCGGCGCAAAGCGATCGAGACCCAGGAAACCCAGGACACCCTGGAAGGAACCAGGGTGTTTCCTGGCATGGGCTTCCACTGTGCCGTCTTGTCGGCTCCTGCAGAATCGACGCCGACCGACGCTAACTCGACGCTGATCGGCGCTGAATCGACGCCAGGCGACGCTGACCGACACCAGGCCGGCGCCATCCCTAGGAAGGCACCAACTATACACCAACACCGATCCTGGCCAGGATCACCCTGGGCCCAGGATCGGTGTATACGCCCTCCTGCCTTGGGCAAGAAGGCACATACACCGATCCTGGGCCCAGGGTGATGCTGGGCCAGGATCGGTGTTGGTGTACAGTTGGTGCCCTCCGAATCCCATCGACCCCAGACGCTGATCGACGCCAATCGACGCTGAAGACGGAGCTGGCAGGGCATACCCCGGGCTCCCACGATCTGCCACCGAAGCCAGCGGGGCGCGCCGCAGCGCGGTGGGCCCGAGGGGGCGGCGCGCCACGCGGTCCGAGGCCGCAGCTGCCGGGGTGGGCAGCGGTGGGACGCGCGGGCGCCGAGAGGTCATGCCGAGGCGGGCGAGCTCCGCCCACGGGGGCGTAGCGGGAAGAAGCGTGCGCACGGAGAAACGACGAACACGCGTCCGAGCAATTTAAGTTGAAGGGGCCCAGGGGCACACACACACAGCTAAATAGACACGAATCCCAGGCTTCCCCATCTTTTCCCATATCCTCTGGGTTTTCGTCGTCGCCCCCACTTCCTCTATTTTCCCATACTCTCTGGGGAGCCGACGATCAATTGCGTCTGTCAGTTTTTCCCGTCCTGACGACAATTGAGCGACGAAACGTGTCTTGCGCGAGATGGCATGGCGACCTTGCGCGGTGGCTTACGCGGGCCGCCAGCGAGGCACGCCACCTGAGAGACGAGGTCGCTGGCGCGCGAATGTCGGCGCCGTCGGCCCCGTTTTCTTTCGTCGCTCCACTGGGGGGAGGCCTCGACTGAGCCTGGGCCGAGCTTCGGAGAGTCTGGCGCTCGGCTCCAGAACACCCTCCCCCCGAAGGCCTCTGGACCCGGATGCCTTCTCGAGGACCTCAGAAGCCTTCTGAGGTCTCCTGGAGCCCCCTGGAGATCGGGGGCGGCCAGGAGGGGGGCGTCCAAGCGGGGTGGCGCAAATCATGGCCGGCGGCACGTGCGCGGCCCAGGGAGGGGGGAGTAGCCGGGGACGTATAGAAATGAATGAGAAGTGGCGCCATGAAATCTGAGAGATATCATGGCCCCCGCCATGAGATCCCCCCCACTAGTCATTACCCCCCTTTTGGCCGCCACCGAGGAGACCTCAAGAGGGCCTCCGCAGAACAGAAAGAGCTGGGCACGTCCAAAAGCCGGGGTCCTCGCCCGCTCAAGGAAGCGGCCCCCAAATCGCCCCAACAGGGCCCCCCGGGCGGCCCAGTGAGTGAGGCCCCCAAGACGGCCTCCGAAAGCCAATGGGGCCCCAGGGGGGCCCCACCGAGGCCCCAGGAGGAGGCCACTAAGGCGGCCCTCCGCGGCCCCCTAAGGAGCACTCGGGAGGCCCCCGCGAAGTCCCCACGAGGCCCAAGAAGGCACCAAGAAATCTCCTACTTCTCTTCCTCCTCCTCCTCCTTCTCCTCCTCCTCCTCCTCCTCCTTCTCCTCCTCCTCCTCCTCCTCCTCCTCCTCCTCCTCCTCGTCCTCCTCCTCCTTCTCCTTCTCCTCCTCCTCCTCCTCCTCTCCTCCTCCTCCTCCTCCTCCTTCTCTCCTTCTCCTCCCTCCTCCTCCTCCTCCTCCTCCTCCTCCTCCTCCTCTCGTCCTCCTCATCTTCTCCTTCCTCTCCCGCTCCCGCTCCCGTTCCTTCCACCCCGCCTATTCCTCCTCCTCTCCCTCCTTCTCCCACCCGCTCCCGCTCCTCCTCATCCACCGCTCCTCCGCCTCCTCCCCTCCTCCTCCTCCTCCTCCTCCTCCCTCCTCCTCCTCCTCCTCATCCTCTCCTCATCCTCATCCTCATCCTCATCCTCAGCCTCAGCCTCAGCCTCAGCCTCAGCCTCAGCCTCAGCCTCAGCCTCAGCCTCAGCCTCAGCCTCAGCCTCAGCCTCAGCCTCATCCTCATCCTCATCCTCATCCTCATCCTCATCCTCATCCTCATCCTCATCCTCATCCTCATCCTCATCATCATCATCATCATCATCATCATCATCATCACCACCATCATCATCATCATCATCATCATCGATCGACTTCCACAAGCACAGACATGGTCGACGTTTTCCTGCTATGCTGCTCCCATCGCACTTAACGACCACATCCCAGAAATAATCTCGAGCGCCCAGAAGAGTGTCAAAGCAGTGTCGCCCGAGTGGCTGTCTCCTCCCAGGGTACGACACGTGAACACCCTCAAAACTTCGGTGCTTTCCTGGTGCTCGAAACTCTGTTTGGTGATCAAGGCTAAAGTAGGTTGGAAACTCATAACCTGCCTGCGAGATCCTGCCCCCTCGGATCTGATCGCGCTCGCGCTCGGGTCGGGGGCCGGCACCCGCTGCACCTGGCGGTGCGCTCGGCGACGGTGCGCCTCGCCGCGGATCTCGCTGCACCCAGCCTTCGGCACGGCTCGCGCCGCCTTGAAGGAAAAGAATAACGACACACACACACATACACATCTCGGGGCAGGGTGAGTCGAGCAGATGAACGACAGGCTGCAAAAAACATGATTGCTCGTGGGCTCCGCGCGGATTTCTTGGATCCGCGCCAGGCCCCCTCCCTGGCGCGCGGAGCGCGCCAGCGGCGCGCGCCGGAGGCGCCACTGGGCACCGTGAGGGCCCAGCGCGGATCCAAGAAGTCCGCGCGGAGCGCCAAAAGTTTCTGTTTGTGGCGCTTTCTCTCCTTCGAGTTCTGTAGGCGGCCCGGGGGAGTCCCGCCTCGCGGTTGCTGCCGGTGGCAAAGAAAAGGCCTCCTAGATAAGGTCGGAATACATGGGGTCGGAGAATCGCGCCGCATCGCCGATACATCGGCGATGCATCGGTGATGCACCGGCGATGCATCGTCGACGTCGGCGATGCATCGGCGACGTCGATGTGAAGCAAGTCGGGCACCACATCGAGCCGCATTGGCGATGCACCGGCGATGCGGCGCGATCCTCCGACCCCCTCTGCTCCGACCCCTTCCAGGAGGCCTCGAACGGCGCTCTCGGAGCACTCTTGGAGTCTTCGGGGTGCGCCCGGTCACGGTTGGGCTGCTCCTGGCTCCGGGGCTCGGCCCGAGGGTTAGGTCGGGCATGTCCTCCTGCAGGCGGGTCTTGGGGGAGACATATAAAGACTTGTTACACCGATTCAAACATACTAGAAAAATCGTCCCCAGACTATTTTTGACCCCTTTTGAAATAGTCCTCCTTTCAAAGGACATGCCCGACTCACACTGCTGCCGACGACGGCCGCGAAGCGCGAGGCCAGACTCCCGAGAGCCGTCCTCACGCCCGACGACGCCTCGCGCTCGCGCTTTCGTCGGGAGCGCGCCCTGGCGGTGCTCCTTCGCCCCCGGGCGCACTACGGGAGCCGCGCGCCACGATGAGGCTGAGGCTGAGACGGAGGCTGCGCCTATGTCGTCCAGCGGGGGGACGGCCCTACGCGGGGCCAGGCGGTGGCGCCGGGGCGCCGCTATCACTCGAACGTCGCACATCATATACGGGCCAACTTACTCCACACCCAATGGTTGCACGATGAGGAAGGACGGAAGGACGCCGTGAAATCGAGCTGGCCGCCCCGAGCGCGCCGCCTTGGTTGGTCGCTGGGGCGACTCGAGGCGGCCCTGCTCTCGGTCTGCCCCGCCCCTTTGGAAGAGAGCCCCTCGAGAGGGGGGGGGGAGGGAAGGGCCCCCTGGAGGAGCGCCCCTGGAGGGGGGGGGCGAGGGGGGAGGAGGGGCCCCCCCGGGGGAGGAGGGAGGAAAGGCTCCCTGCGTGGGCCCAGGCATCCGACGGCATGGCCGTTTCAGGGCGCGCCCCCCTCCCCCCCAGAGGTGCATCGGCACGAACTCGGCGAGCAGCTGCGGGTCGCGCCAGTCTGGTGGGGAGCCCAGCCCCGCGTCACGTCGAAATGGGGGTGGGTCACTGAGGCGGCTGCTGGCTCGGTCTGGCGCCGGGCGGAGCTACAGGTAGTGGCATGCCGCCTCGGCACCGCCATCATGCAGCCCCTCGCTGGCATGTGCAGGGCTGGCCGCGGCGGCGGTTGGGCCTGTGGGGACGCGGTCCCTTCGCCGAGTGCTCTCTGGGGTCCTTCCTCTCCCCCCTCCCTGCCCGACGCGGCGGGCGGCGGCGTGGCGGGCGGCGGGGCGGCCGACGACAATGAGGACGCTGACGACCTCTCTCCCCCTCTTGGAGATAAGGTGTCTGCAATCCCCTGGTACGCAGTGCCTTCCTCTCCCGCTTCGCGCCCAGGCCTCCTGCGGCTGGGGGGCCTCGCAGGGTCTTCCTAGCTCATCGCGCTGCAAGCTGCTACTTTCATCTCTATCGAGAAGGAGGAGGGGGAGAGGAGGAGGACGAGGACGAGGACGAGGACGAGGACGAGGACGAGGACGAGGACGAGGACGAGGACGAGGATGATGATGATGATGATGATGATGATGATGATGATGATGATGATGATGATGATGATGATGATGATGATGACGACGACGATGAGGAGGATGCTTATGGAGGAGATGGATGATGAGGAGGGGGGGGTGAGGCAGGGGGTATATAAATTAGGATGATGTGTGATGGTTGCTGTGATGATGGTGTGATTATTATGATGAAGACGGAGGAGGATAAGGATGAGACACGAGGAGGTGGGGGAATTAGGAGGGGGAGGGGTGACGACGACGACGAGGAGGCAGAAGGAGGAGGCACGAGGAAGGGGGAAGCGGAGCAGGAGAGCCGAGCACGAGCGGCAGAGCCACAGCGGGTCCTGCAGGAGGTCCACGACCTGCCTCTGCAGCCCCGCCATCTCCGCCAGCTGGCCAGACGGCGACCCGGGGTCCTCTCGACGCCCCAGACGCCTTCAGGCGCCTCCCGCTTCTGCTCCCGCTCCTCCTCCTTCTCCTCCTCCTCCTCCTCCTGCTCCTCCTGCTCCTCCTGCTCCTCCTGCTCCTCCTGCTCCTCCTCCTCCTCCACCTCCTCCTCCTCCGTATCCTTATCCTCCTCCTCCTTCTCCTCCTCCTCTTCCTCCTCGTCATCATCACCACCAACCACATCCATCATCATCATCATCATCATCTCATCTCATCATCATCAACATCATCATCTCCTCATCATCATCATCAGCCATCATCACCATCATCATCAACTCATCACCATCACCATCACCACCACCAACCGTCTCACCACCACCATCATCAGCATCATAAGCATCATCCTCATCATCATCCTCATCATCATCATAATCATCCAGCATAAATCCTCAAACATCATCATCACACCGCCACCATCAGCAATCATCATCATCACACCATCAACCATGACCACACAACCCACCACCACCACCACCAACCATCATCATCACTCCATCTCATCATCATCATCAACATCATCCTCATTCATCATTCATCACATCATCTCATCTCCTCAGTCCTCATCCGCATCCTCATCATCACTAATCATCAGCACCATCATCATCCGCAGCAGCAGCAACATCATCATCATCACCATCACCATCACCATCAGCATCAGCATCACCATCATCATCATCATCAGCATCATCATCACCAACCATCATCATCAGCAAGCAGGCAGCACATCATCATCACCATCATCAGCATCCAGCATCAGCATCAGCATCAGCATCAGCATCAGCATCAGCATCATCATCATCATCACCATCATCATCATCATCATCATCATCATCATCATCATCACCATCACCATCATCATCATCATCATCATCATCATCATCATCATCATCATCATCATCATCATCATCATCATCCGTTCTTGACGTTGGCCAGACTCTAATCGGGTAAAGTGCGCCAGTGGATCTCCCTGAATACCCTAAAGGAGGGGGGAGGGTCCACAACCCCCCCCCCCTCCCCCCTTCAAGGGGGGGGGGGGAGGGGTCGTAACTCCCCCCCGCCTTCCCCCCTGAAAGTGGGGGGGAAAAGAGTGTCCGCCCCCCCCCCCCTCCCTTGGGGGGAGTGGGGGTCCGGACCCCCTCCCCCCCCCCCCCCCTGTCGCTGAAAATGGGGGTGGTGGTTCGCACCCCTTTTCCCCCTCCGCCCTTTGCGCCGGAAAGGGAGCCGGGGAGGGGGGGCCTCTCTCGCTTCTCCTTTCTGCGCCGGAGAAGGTGTGTAGGGAGTACGGAGTTGGGAGTAGGGAGTGGTGCGTACTCAGATAGTGCGTAGTGAGTAGTGAGTACTGGGTAGTGAGTAGAGGGTAATGAGCGGCGAGTAGGGAGTAGGGAGTAGGGAGTGGAGAGTAGTGAGTAGTGAATAGTGAGTAGTGTGTACTGATAAGTGAGTCGTGAGTGACGAGTAGTGAGTAGTGAGTAGTGAGTAGTGAGTACTGAGTAGGGAGTAGGGAGTAATGAGTAGTGGGTAGTGAGTAGTGGGTAGTGAGTAGTGGGTGGCGAGTAGTGATTAGTGAGTAGTGAGAAGTGGGTAGTGCGTTTTGCGTAGTGAGTAGTGAATAGAGAGTAGCGAGTCGTGAGTAGTGAGTAGCGAGTACGGGAGTATTGAGTAGCGAGTATGGATTAGTGGATAGTGGGTAATGAGTAGTGATTAGTGAGTAGTGCTTACTGAGTAGTTAATATAGAGTAGTGGGTAGTGAGGAGTGGGTAGTGAGTAGGGAGGAAGGAGTGGTGAGTACGGAGTAGTGAGTAGCGAGAAGTGGATTGTGGTTAGTGAGTAGTGGATAATGAGTAGTGAGTCGTGAGTACTGAGTAGTACGTAGTGCGTAGGGCGTAGTGAGTAGTGATGAATAGAGAGTTGTGGGTAGTGGAAGTGGGTAGTGTGTAGTGACTAGCGAGTAGTGAGTAGTGAGGAGCGAGTAGGGCGTAGTGAACAATGAATCGTGAGTAGAGAGTAGTCAGTCGTGAGTAGTGCGTCGCGATTAGCGAGTAAAGACTAGGGAGTAGCGAGTAGTGAGTAGTGAATAGTGAGTAGTGGGTAGGGAGTAATGAGCAGTGAGTAGTAAGAAGTGGGTAGTGAATAGTGGGTAGTGAGTAGAGATTAGTGAGTAGTGGGTAGTGTAGTAAGTAGTGACTAGTGACTACTGACCTGTGACTAGTGACTAGAGACTATGTAGTGACTAGTTAGTAGGGAGTAGTGAGTAGTGAGTAGTGAGTAGCGGGGAGTGAGTAGTGTGTATTGAGTAGCGAGTATGGGAGTAGCGAGTAATGAATACTGAGTACTGTGTAGTCAGTACTGTCTAGGGAGTAGGGAGTAGCGAGTAGCGAGTAGTGGGTAGTGAGTAGGGATTTGTGGGCAATGAGTAGTGAGAAGTGAGTAGTGTATTAGTGGGTAATGAGTCGTGATTAGTGAGTAGTGCTTACTGAGCAGTGAATAAAAAAGTAGTGGGTAGCGAGAAGTGAGTAGTGAGTAGGGAGGAGGGAGTGGTGAGTAGGGAGTAGTGAGTAGCGAGTAGTGGGTTGTGGGTAGGCAGTAGTGGATAGCGAATAGTGAGTCGTGAGTAGTCAGTGGGGGTAGTGAGAAGTGAACAGCGAATAGCGAACAGTCAGTAGTGGGTAGTGAGTAATGAGTAGTGAGTACTCTGTGGGGCTGGGGTTAGTGTTTGGGGTTAGGGTTCGGAGTTTGGGTTAGGGTGAGGACTAGGGGGGTGGCGGGGGTCGGGTTCCAGAGTCAGGGGCGGCGTGGCGAAAGGGGGGGGGGGGGGGGGGTGCGGCCAAAGGGGGCGGAGGGGGGGGGGTCGGACCCCCCCCCTTTGGAAAGGGGGGGAGGGGGGGGGTCCCCGACGACGGATCGGGGAAAGGGACGGGGAGGGGTTCCCCGACGACGGATCGGGGAAGGGGGGGAAGGGGGGGTCCCCGACGACGGATAGGGCAAGGGGGGGGGGTTCGCAACCCCCCCCCCCCCTTGGGGAGATCTAGCGGCGCACCCTCCTAATCGGGCGTTGGCAAAACTGGGTTTAGCGGGACCTGGTTGAATGATGTGTACTGGGGGACGACCCCCCCCGCCCCGTTACACTAACCGGAATGGCCGCCATCCGAAAAAACACGAACTACGGCAGACATGGTTTAGTGATTCTGGCTACGTAATTCAGGGGCTCCGGTGCCCTACTACCAACCGGGTCCCCTTACCTGGGGTCCTGGCTATACCCGATCTTAGCATCAATGCTCGTGGCGTTCGTCCGTTTCCTCCTCCTCCTCCTCCTCCTCCTCCTCCTCCTCCTCCTCCTCCTCCTCCTCCTCCCAAATGCTGCTGCTGCTGCTCCTCCTCCAGAAACTGCTCCTCGGCCTCCTCCGTGCCCCTGCCTCTCTCTGGCGCGAGCGCCGCACCCCCTAGCAACGGCAGGCGTGAAGAACGCTTGCTTGCCGGAGCTTTCAGCGAAGCACCAGAGGAGCGACGGGGCGGCTGAGGGTAAGCTCGCCAAATCCAGCAGGCTCCTGCGCAGCCTTCGAATTGGCCTGGGCGGGGCCCTGGGCGAGGCTCAGGTATCCACAGGATTTCCAGACCACCCTCCAGAATCATGAGGAATTCCTGGAGAACTCTCAGGACTCCCAGAAAGCACCCCGAAGGATTCCATGAGGCATTCCAAGGGTTTCCTCACGAGTCCTCATGTGCTCTACTGGAGGCCTGACGAACCCTACGACTTCACTCGGGAGCCTGATCGGGAACCGTACTTGGAGAGCCCCCGAATCCCACAAGAGGACCCCAGGATGCCCGAAAACCCTCCAAGAGGGTTGTGGATGCCATGAGAATAGACACTCTAACCCTTCTATCGTTGAGTTGAATACGTATTTCAGATGTCTTCTACATGTTCAAAAAATGTCCGAAACATGCTTGAGACATGCCCCTGCACTTTAAAAGACATGTTTGAAGCATGCTTCAGACATCTGGATTTTTGTTTGGCAACATGCCTCCTCTCCATTGATCGTCTACCACAACAGGAGGGCCCCGGGAAGGCTCAAAGACGGCCCCCAAGGAGGACGTCCCTATAGGACCCGCCCTCCTCGGGAGAGCTCTCGGTGGAACTGGCGCGCCCGATGCTGCAGGCGTCCAGCGCGATTCGAGAGGCCTCTCGGGAAGCACCCGAGAGGCACCCAAGACGGCCTCGACGGCCTCCAAAAGTGATGGGCCAACGTCCCACCACTACCACAGGTAAGACGGGGAAGCCGGGAGGATGGGACGTCCTCCTCCTCCTCCTCCTCCTCCTCCTCCTCCTCTTCCCTCTCTTACCTATGGTGGTGGCGGTGGTGGAAAATCGGCCCATCAAAGAGGCCCCCAAGACGACCCAAGAGGCTCCCAAGAGGGCCCGGTAAGC
Source organism: Prorocentrum cordatum (assembly GCA_963575745.1). Taxonomy (NCBI): domain Eukaryota; class Dinophyceae; order Prorocentrales; family Prorocentraceae; genus Prorocentrum; species Prorocentrum cordatum. The sequence continues at coordinate 972,727 of CAUYUJ010016138.1, read as the reverse complement.
CCAGCAAGCTGTTTCAAGATACCCACAAGGCGGCGTCCAAGAGGCATCTGATGGGGCATCCAAGGTGGCCGAAGGTGCCCTCGGACGGCCTGTTGACCCTCCGAAGAGCCCTCAAGACGGGCCAAAAAAAAACCCTACAGACTTTCAGGACGGCCTAAAAGGCCTCTGAAGCATCTGGAGGCACCCACCCAACCGTCCAAACACCGCGACAGCCAAAATATGCCTCCAAGAGGAGCATACATTTCCGAAAGGCTCTCAAGACTACAGATATGTATCAAGCATAATGCCGACGAGGACCCGAAGAGGCTGGCAAAATATACTATCAATGATAGTGCAATGCATTCATGCTGGAATAATGATATCGCCCGTTCTTTTCAATGGTCGTCTCTCGCTCCCCCTGTCACTACCAGAGATCACATCGCACCAGCTCATCAGATCACACAGGAAGCCGAACCATGATGAAACGCATCAAGTCCCAACGCTTATGAGATATATGCTTCCCCTCGCTGATGCGCTCTTTCATCGACCTTGTGCAGTTGCTCGCTGGCCCATCCCTGCGAGGCTCGCTGAGCGTGTCGATTCGGACCGTCTCTTCGTTTCCCCCATTCACTCTGACAATCTAAACAATGTGCGAACGCTGGGGATGGACCCTCGCAGCGCTCACCAGAATATGGACAAAGTGGTTAAATCTATTCTCCCTCCCTGGCTTGAGCATGGAGGCGTGTATATTTAAGGCGGGCATGTCCTTCTACAGGCGGATGTTGGATACTTAAATGTGGTAAAACTGTTCGAAAATACGGCGGCGGTTTTAGATAAGTATTACCTTCGAGAAGGAGCCCAGGGTCTCGCGACCGATGGGCGGCCAAACGTCGGCCACCCACCTCGCCTTGAAACAATTCGCCAGCCCAACGGGCCAAGGGCGTGCTAAGATCTCCGGTAACTGGTTAACAATATTTCTAGTTCGCGCGCGCGGGACCGCCCCTGGGGGTCCCAAGACGAAGATGACCCCCGGAAGTCCCGGCAAAGTCCCGGCAAGATCCCGGGCAGGTCCCAGGCAGGTCCCGGCCAGGTCTCGGCCAGGTCCCAGCATGCTCCCAAGAGCGCTCCAGGAGCGCTTCAAGTGGCCTCTAAGAGAGCCCAACATGGTCCGAGACGGTCGAAGAACGATCCAACACGCCAGATATTGCCTCCAAACAGCCCAAAGTGCCGTAAAGACGCCCCAAGAGGCCTCCAAGAGACCTCCCAAGAGGTGAAATTAGTCATTGTCCTTCAGTTTTTCTGACGGTGTTTTTGCGTACTCGCCTTTTCGGCTTACCAGCGCTCCAAGACGGCCCGAGAGGCTTCCAAGACCGCCCCAAGACGGCCCACAAAGCCTCCAAGAGGGCCCCAAGACGGCCCAAAATGGCCCTAAGACAGCCCAGGAGGCGCCCAAGACAGCCCAAGAGAGCCCCACAACGGCCCCAAGAGAGGCCCAAGAAGGGGACCAGGAACAGAAAAGTCCAGGCTTCAGCCCCAAGAAGCCCCCAGGCCCAGGAGGCCCCCAAGAGGCCCCAAAGAGGCCCCAAAGAGGCCCCGAGGGGCCCCCAAGAGGCACCCCAAGAGGCCCCCAAGAAGCCCCCAAGAGGCCCCAACACGGCCCCGAAAAAGCTTCAAAACTGCCTCCCAAAGGCCCCTGAGAGGCCAACCACGAGAGCCCAACCAACATCCGTGAGGTCTCTGACCCGCCACCCACTGCCTCCGAAAAGTGGCCGCCGCCCAACCGCACCGCATTGACAACACCACCCGACAGCGGCGAGGCAATATGGAACGGCGGAATGAGCAAAGCGATTCAAGAAGTAATGCACCAGGGTCCTGGCCCCTGGAAGACGCTCCTTATGCGATGCCGCCGCCGTAACAAAAAATAGTCGAAAAATCGTCCCCAAAATCGAAAAAAAAAAAAAAAAAAAATCCCGGCAAAGCAACCTAACAGCCATGTGTAGGAGCATATCTGGAAGCATCCCCCTTAAGATTCGGATGAGAATCCAGTTGTAGAATTCTGCTGTTCTCGCAGTCGTAGTCGCATTCGCGATGACAGTCGCAGTGGCAACGGCAGTCGCAGTCACAGCCTCAGCCTCAGCCTGCCGCAGCCTCAGCCTCCAGCCTGCCTCAGCCTCAGCCTGCCTCAGCCTCAGCCTCAGCCTGCTTCAGCCTCAGCATCAGTCTGCCTTCAGCCTCGGCCTCAGCCTCAGCCTGCCTCAGCCTCAGCCTGCATCAGCCTCAGCCTCAGCCTCAGCCTGCCTCAGCATCAGCCTGCCTCAGCCTCAGCCTCAGCCTGCCTCTGCCTCAGCCTCAGCCTGCTTCAGCCTCAGCCTCAGTCTGCCGTCGGCCTCGGCTCAGCCTCAGCCTGCCTCAGCCTCAGCCTGCATCAGCCTCAGCCTCAGCACGAAGCGACCCAGCTAGAAGGACAAAGCGCTGAATGTACACCGATGTGTTCGACGACTGCGTATGTAATGATGTGACGATATACAGACTGAGCCCTTCGTGAATGTCTACATGTTTTTCTGACGCCTACAAACGGCGCTGACGTGTGTGAGAAAATTGTCCGCGCAGCAAAAGCCGGCGAAGCGTGCGGGAGCTCGCATGCTGAGACAGACTACGTCTGCAGACCGCCAGCTGCAAAAGGTTGCGAGCGGCTCTTGGAAGATGTTTACGGAACGGAGCTACGGTGTCTGAAAACATTGGCATCGAAGCGAAGAGCCTCGGAGCCCTGCAACCTGAGAAACACCGCAGGAACTCGCATACTGAAAAGGAATGCATTGCAAACCGCACGCTGCGAACCCTGCAGGCTGAGAAGCACCGCAGGATGTCGCATGCTGAAAAGCACTTGTACTGCAGAGCGCTAGCACTCCATCTCGGGCTCGGACCCCCCCGTCCTGATCCAGAACGTGTCCGGCCACGGCCTGAAAATGCCGTTCCAACTCCCGAGGATCAGCTGGCACTCCGGCTCTGGGACACTCCAGTACGTCTTGAGCACCTTGAGCCAGGCCCCATCTCGGGATCCCCACAGCACGCTGTACTTGACCGAGACCGTGCCGAACTCATAACAATTGACCTCCGAAGGACCTGCGATGCGGTGGTTCTGAGCCAGGACGAGGTCCGCATGGTCGAACGTCGGCACCGTACGCCCATGCCCAGACGGACCATCCACGGCGAGCCACATCATCTGAGACAGCGTCTGGAGGGCGGTCGACAGGCGACTGGCGACTGGCGACGACGAGCTGGTCTTGGACTGTCAGGAACGCTACACGACCAAAAGAAAACGAAGCACGACCGAGGAAACACCAGAGCTCCTAGCTGGGAGGCGAGATCAAAGGGGGACGAGGAAGAAGGGAAGAGGAGGAGGAGGAAGAGTCAGAGCAAGAGTAACGGTGAGAGTAAGAGTCAGAGTAAGAGTAAGGCGAACTGCACGAGTCGGAGTAAGAGTCAGGGCAAGAGGCCCCCCAAGCGGCCCCAAGAGGCCCCCAAGAGGCCCCCAAGAGGCCCCCAAGAGGCCCCAAGAGGCCCCAAGAGGCCCCCAAGAGGCCCCCAAGAGGCCCCCAAGAGGCCCCACGAGGCTCCAAGAGGCCCTCCAAGGGCTGGTGGTACTCGGCTTTTAATCATGTGGTGGGAGGGCGGAACGCGAGGGCTTACGGCCGCCCTTCGGGTTTGATCACTGCTCCTTATCAATCCCACCAGCCCTTTGGGCGTGAGTGGTTTAGGGAGCCCGCTCTGTTCTCAACCCCCCTTCTTCCCCTTCGGGGAGGGGTTTACCCCTCCCCCTACCCCCTACCCCTGGGCCTGGAGAGGGCGCCCCGCGGGTCGTTTGAGGGGTCTTTTTCGACTCCTGGGAGGGCTAAAAAAACGACGACCCTCACGAGGATTCTGGCCCCGACGGGGGGGGACCGTCTGGTCCCCCTCCTCTTCTTTAAAGCCAGAATCATTGATTGTACTACGGTTTTGGCCCCATTTTGGCGTCCTGAGGGGGCCGCGCTCATCTTCCTTCACAGCAAAATCATTGATTTTACGAAGGTTTTCGGCTCATTTTGTCCTTCTCAGGGGGCAGCTCTCATTTGCGCTTTTGAGGAGGTCGCAAGAGGCCCCAAGATGGCCCCAAGAGGCCCCCAGGAGGCTCCCAAGAGGCCTCCAAGAGGCCCCCAAGAGGCCCCCAAGCGGCCCCAAGAGGCCCCCAAGAGGCCCCCGAGAGGCCCCCAAGAGGCCCCAAGAGGCCCCAAGAGGCCCCCAAGAGGCCCCAAGAGGCTGAGAAGCACCGCAGGAACTCGCATGCTTTCGAACACTACTGCTCGAGACCGCAGCTGGAGAGCGGCAGACCGCAGGCTGAGAAGCACCGCGGGCAGGGAGACTTGCAAAACTCAGATGTCCTGATCGTCTTGGAGGAAGTCACGCCAGTCCGGCGGCTGCCAAGAATCGATGATGCGCCTGGAGCCACCGCCCGTGCTGCCGCCGATGTCCAGGTAGTCGCCATCGGCCCTGAACAGACGGCCGTGCCCCAACGCCAGAATCGCTTGGTTGCGGATTTGAAGCAGCGCTCCGCTCTCAAACATCTGCAACACGTCCAGCTGCCTGCGCGTGAAGTTCGGCTTTGGCTGGCCAGCCTGGGCAGACAGATGGCGGGAAAGCCGCTCCCCCTCGTTGTAGCGCGCGATGGCCTCGGCCTTCTGGTGGTGCAGCCGGCGCCGCTGTTGCCGCAGAGCTTCCTCGGGAACTGCTGCATCACGGCCCTCACTGTGATCAGCTTGCAACGCTTGCGTTAGCCAATCAACGTCGAAGCGCCCTGAGAAGGCCAGCACCTCCCAGATCTGTTTGGTACCGGCCACACGTTGCAAATGGCGATGCCACCGCTTACGCTTCTGGTCTTTCACAAACTTGGCGACGCTACCCAGACCTGCACCCTTGGCCTGGCCACCTTTTCCCGCAGGCTGAGAAGCACCGTGAGAACCTTTCTTACCGCCTGGCCCTTTGTTAGGACCCTGCGGAACCGCATGGCCCCCTTGTGGCGCAGACTTGCCTCTCGCTTTTCCCTTTTCGACATCCCGTTCCTGAAGCGCACGCTGCTGCCGCGGCTGCTCGTACTGGTCGCGAGCTACTCTGACCAATTCCTGGCGCTCAGGCTCCGTGAGAACGCAGCGCATGTCGTCGATGTTCTTGCTCCGCAGAAAGTCATGTCGAAGCTTAAGGACAGAGAGAATGGCTCGGCCAGTCTCCTCCTGAGACGCAAAGGCCGCGTCATATTCCGAGCCATGCTGAGGAGCGCCAGCTGGATCAGTGTCCGCTGGCTCCGTGGACTTCCTCTTTTTGAAAAGCAAGAGGCCGAGGTGATGGAGGACTTTCGGATCGTACTCCTCGTCGTACCTTTCGCCCCAAACCTGCCTCAGCTCCCTGTGCAAGTCGTTCGCGCGATTCTGAACGACATCCTCGACGTAGTCGGGATCACCCGGTGAAGTCGGTGAAAGCGGAGGAGTAGAACTCGGCGACCGATCCCAATGCGCAGAAGACTCGGCGTCCGCCTGTACACTGACGTCGGCGTCGGAGACGTTTTCGACGACAATCTTCCGCCTCTTGCTCTCCCCAGGCTGAATAGCACCAGGGGGAGTGAGCACAACCGCCACCGCATCGTGTGCGTCGTTGCGCATGCCACGATCCGTAAAAGACGCGCCAACGGCAATGGAGCAGAAACGGGCGACTGCTCCGCAGACCGCGACGTGGTCGCCTTTGAGGTCGGCCGGAGTGGCATGGACCTCCCAGAGCTTCTCGTCGTTCTGCTGGCGCTGGTAAGCCTCCCGCGCCTCCTGGAAAGTCAGGTTGTCGTCGCCGACTACAAGCAGAACGACTGGCACGTGCGGCTCCGAAGCATTGAGAATCTGACCCATGCAGTCCAGGTGCAAGCGGAGATGGCGAACTGTCCGCTTTCGAGTCTGGATGGTCGGCGGTTTCTTGCCGCACACGATGTGCATGTTGGCGATCACCACGTGGAACTTGTCATGGCCTGGTTTGTTCACCTCAAAATGTGAAATAACAGCATCAATCTCTCGGCCGCTAGGAGGCCTGTAAACTTTGCTGTCTTCGCACAGAGTCAGTTCCGCAGGCTGAGAAGCACCGCGGAACCCCCAGAGAGTCAAGTAGTTGTCGACCTCCGAGAAGCGAATGCCATCACCGAAAGGCTTACTGAGGATCTCTGTCACGTTGATCCCTGCTCGGCGAAAGCCTTCACGGAACGCGCCGACCTCGCAGCCACAGACCATATCAGCATCAGCGGTCTCCACTATCGTGGCGCACAACCTTCCGAAGTTAGCGCAGTGAGTGGCCGCCTGCTTACCAGTCATCATGCCCTGCTCGAACCCGAAATTGAACGAGGCGACCGTGAAAGACGCAGGCTGCACAGCGCCAGAACCAGGCGTCTGTCCACCTTCCTCCGCAGGCTGAGAAGCACCGCGAGGCGGCGCAGGCTGAGAAGCACCGCGAGGCGGCGACACTTCGGACGAGCCTCGCGGAGCAGAGGCTGCGGATGAACGTTGGACATGGGGGTACGGCCAGGGGAACGCCATTGCAATCGAAACTCAGTGGACTGCAGTGAATGAATGCAGTGGCACGATTGAATGCAGTGGACTGCAGTGTCACTAGCAAGTCCTGAACCAAACACGGCTGTGGCGGAAGGATTATGAAGCGTCTGGCTATTCAAAATGTGGCCCGGGAATGGAGTTCTGGGAACTCGAAGACCAGGAAGTGGACTAGAGTTGGCTCGGGCATCCAAAATGTGGCCCAGGAATGGAGTTCTGGGAACTCGAAGAGCACGAAGTGTGTGACTGTTGCATCCGGCCCTCCGCGATGTGTAGAAGCATATCTGAAAGGCATTCCCCTTAAGATTCAGATGAAAATCCAGTTGTCGAATTCTGCTGTTCTCGCAGTCGTAGTCGCATTCGCGATGACAGTCGCAGCGGCAACGGCAGTCGCAGTCACAGCCTCAGCCTCAGCCTGCCTCCTCCTCTCCTCCTCTTTCTCCTGCTCCTCCTCCTCCTCCTCCTCCTCCTCCTCCTCCTCCTCTTCCTCCTGCTCGTCCTCGTTCTCGTCCTCCTCGTCTTGCTCGTCCTCCTCCTCCTGGTGCTCTCCTCCTCCTCCTCCTCCTCCTCCTCCTCCTCCTCCTCCTCCTCCTCCTGGTGGTCCTCGTTCTCCTCCTCCTGGTGCTCTCCCCCCCCCTCCTCCTCCTCGTCCTCCTCCTCCTCCTCCTCGTCCTCCTCCTCCTCTTCCTCCTCCTCCTCCTCCTCCTCCTCCTCCTCCTCCTCCTGGTAGTCCTCCCCTCCTCCCCTCCTCCTCCTCCTCCTCTTCCTGGTCGTCCTCGTTCTCGTCCTCCTCGTCTTGCTCGTCCTCCTCCTCCTGGTGTTCTTCCTCCTCCTCCTCCTCCTCCTCCTCCTCCTCCTCCTCCTCCTCCTCCTCCTGGTGGTCCTCGTTCTCCTCCTCCTGGTACTCTCCCCCCCCCCTCCTCCTCCTCCTCCTCGTCCTCGTCCTCCTCCTCCTCCTCCTCCTCTCCTCCTCCTCCTCCTCCTCCTCCTCCTCCTCCTCCTCCTCCTGGTACTCCTCCCCCTCCCCTCCTCCTCCTCCTCCTCCTCCTCTTCCTGGTCGTCCTCCTCCTCCTGGTCGTCCTCCTCCTCCTGCTCGTCCTCCTCCTCCTCCTGCTCGTCCTTCTTCTCCTGCTCCTCCTGCTCCTCGTCCTGCTCCTGCTCGTCCTCGTCCTCCTGGTCTTGCTCGTCCTCCTCCTCGTCGTGCTCTTGCCCCTGCTGAAAATGTGGCCCAGGAATGGGAGTTCTGGGAAGTCGAAGAGCACGAAGTTGCCTACAGTTGGCTACGGGCATTCAAAATGTGGCCCGGGAATGGAGTTCTGGGAACTCGAAGAGCACGAAGTGGCCTACAGTTGGCTCCGGGCATTCAAAATGTGGCCCGGGAATGGAGTTCTGGGAACTCGAAGAGCACGAAGTGGCCTACAGTTGGCTCCGGGCATCCAAAATGTGGCCCGGGAATGGAATTCTGGGAACTCGAAGAGCACGAAGTGTGTGACTGTTGCATCCGGTTATTCTAAATGTGGCCCGGGAATGGCGTTCTGGGATGTCGATGAGCACGAAGTGTGTGACTGTTGCATCCGGTTATTCAGAATGTGGCCCGGGAATGGCGTTCTGGGATCTCGAAGAGCACTTTGTGTGTGACTGTTGCATCCGGGTATTCAGAATGTGGCCTGGGAATGGAGTTCTGGGAAGGCGAAGAGCACGAAGTGTGTGACTGTTGGTGAAAAACGAGCCCGGCACCTGCCGCCCGGCAACTCCCAACACCTGCCCGGACCCCCCTGTGGAGTGATCTGCTGCTCTCTTTTGATCCCACTAGAAACCTATCAGTCTTCGCTGTTAGGTAAAAATAGTCGAAAAATAGTTGAAAAAATAGTAGGAAAAATAGTCGAACAAATAGTCGAAACACTAGTCGAAAAAATACTCTGTCCTCCTGTGGAGGGACACGCCCGACCGAAGCGTCGCCGACCCTGCGCCCCCGCGCGGGGAGGTACGCGAGGTGGAGGGCCGGCGCCCTCTCCGAGGGGGGGCGGGCAGCGGCTCACTTCTGGTTCCAGTAGTGCTGGATCACGTTGAAGGGGAAGATTGGCCCGGCGGCGAGCGCGCGGTGGAAGCGAGAAGTAGGAGGGCACCAACTATACACCAACACCGATCCTGGCCAGGATCACCCTGGGCCCAGGATCGGTGTATACGCCCTCCTGCCTTGCGCAAGAAGGCATATACACCGATCCTGGGCCCAGGGTGATCCTGGGCCAGGATCGGTGTTGGTGTATAGTTGGTGCCCTCCGAAGAAGTGAAAAGGTACCCATGCACCCCCCCCCCTTAACGTAGCCAATCCCTGCCCCAACTTGACCCAGGCCCTGTCGACGCTGCGCCAAAACTGACCTGACCCAGTAAAGTCAACGTGGCCAACGGCTCGGCGACACCAGTGTGTCACGCGCGCGCTGTAGCAAATGATGCACCGCTACCCTTCCCTCGTTCTCCTCTTCATGCGGTCTCCTGGGAGGCCCTCGTCGCCACCGCCGGATTCGCCTCGAGATCCTGCTCAGAACGCATCCCAGGAGAGGTCTGGGGAGTAGCGGTATTGGTAACTTTTGGTGTCCCCCAGTGAGAAGGGGCGGGCCTTCTCAGAAGGCTCGGAGGTCCCCCAGCCTTCTGAGAAGTCTTCTAAGCCCTCCCCGAAGACACAGAAGGCTTCTCAGAAGGCGCGAGGGCTTCTGAGAAGTCCCGCCGCCTCCTGAGAAGGCCTTGTCCTTCTCATTTCCCTCCTAGCTCGCCGCCGTATTGGGGGCCAAGAGGCGGGCCTGGGCGGGGGGTCTGCAACCGCCTTGTTGCTGTGGTCGAGCGTCTTGAGGTAGTGCACGATGTCGACCCTCGTCTGGAAGTCGTCGATGCCTCGGAAGTTCATCTGGATGTTGCCATCGACCGCCTGCCGCGGGTTTTTCATGTAGTTCATGAGCGCCCCCGCCGTCCAGATCGTGCCTTCGGCGCGCCCGCCCATCATCACCTTCTGCTGGATCTCCATCTGCCCACTGGCGCGGCCGTAAACACCAAACAAGGTGGGCCCGAGCTGAGTGGCGCCCTGCCTGGTGATCCGGTTGTCCACGTAGACCGAGTGGCACTGCGCGCAGTGCTTCTTGAACATCTTCTCGCCGTGCGTGGCACTGCCCTCCGGGAGGACGAAGCTGGCAGGGTCCCCGACGTCGCTGAAGTCGCTCCTCACCTTGCCGCCGCCGACGTTCTGGCCGACGCTTGCAGAGGGGCCGGCGCACGGGGGCATTGCTCCAAAGGCGGCGGGCGTCAGCGGCGACGGTGGCCAAGGTGGCACGCGACCGCGCGCGCGCGCGGCTGCGGGTTGCAAGTCGAACCTGCAACTTTTGAACCACAACGGCTACGGATTGCCGATTAGGACTCCTCTCAAAATGCAGCCACTGCGCATGCAATTAGAATATAAGGGCAGGAAGCGGCATGAGCAGACGTTGTCCGAGGTCCGCGCGGAATTCTCAGATTGGCGCTGCACCCCTGTCCCCACACCTCGTCCACGGCGCTTCGACTTTGGGCGGAAGGGTGGGGAGGGGGGGGGGGTCATGGTTCCGGACCTCTGCTTAGTGCGACTGTTTGCAACCGTGCGTCCATTATGGGGGAGGCTCCACCTGCCTGAATGCAGGCGCCGAACAAAACAGCCAAGATCCACCACATGGAGGGGGGAACGGGGGGTGCGAGGGCCCGCGCCGATCGGCAAAACAATGAATCAGAAAACGATCACATGTGGAACAAATATGTACGTTCAAAATGTGGTCGAAAAGAGCGTGGAGGCGTAATGTGTTTGACTTGGCATTGCTTCGGCGGCTGGTGGCCGGGATGCCTTGCACGGGATGTGGCGGTACAGGCCAGGCGAATCGAGAACTACAGGCGGGACTTCGACGAAAAATGAAACATTGCCAAAACATATAATACGATCCTGGCGAAGGGCCCAACCATATGCAGTTGTGAATACCGCTAGTGTGAATATCTTCTTCGGTGGCGCTCCCTATGGGGCCACGAATCCCCGAACCGTATCAGAGGTGTGCCGAAAGGCGTGGCGGGATTCACAACACGAAGGGAGACTATAGGTTGAATTACGAGAAACGGAGCGCGGGTAAGTCTGAGCGCGAGTGAGTATGAGTGCGACTAAGTCTGCGTGCGAATGAGTATATTTGCATGAGTGCGATCATGGCTACACCTAACTAGAACCACGCGCGCGCTTCGCGCGCGCTTAGGTTCTGTCGAGTCACAGACCCAGGAATCGTTGTGAGAAGAAATTGGTGACGCGAAGCGTCGTGGGGGCGTCCTTGGACGTCTGGGGTCTCCTGGGGCCTCTTGAGGGGCCTCCTGGGGGCCTCCTGGCGGCCTCTTGGGGCGGAAGGCTCGAGCTTGCGGTTCGTGGTCCCCCTCTGGGCCCCCTCTTGGGCCCGTCTTGGGGCCCTCTTGGGCCATCTTGGGCGCCTCTTGGGCCGTCTTGGGGCCCTCTTGGGCTGTCCTGGGGCCCTCTGGGAAGCTTCTTGGGCCGTCTTGGGGCGGTCTTGGGCGCCTCTTGGGCCGTCCTGTAACGTCGGAAAGCCCAAAAGACAACTTTGTTGAAAATGTACGTTTTACGAAGGGAATGGGCCAATGTTTGCGTCTAGGGGCCCTCTTGGGACGCATGTTGGAGGCTTCTTGGGGCCTCTTGGGGGCGTCCTTGGACGTCTGGGGTCTCCTGGGGCCTCTTGAGGGGCCTCCTGGGGGCCTCCTGGCGGCCTCTTGGGGCGGAAGGCTCGAGCTTGCGGTTCGTGGTCCCCCTCTGGGCCCCCTCTTGGGCCCGTCTTGGGGCCCTCTTGGGCCATCTTGGGCGCCTCTTGGGCCGTCTTGGGGCCCTCTTGGGCTGTCCTGGGGCCCTCTTGGAAGCTTCTTGGGCCGTCTTGGGGCGGTCTTGGGCGCCTCTTGGGCCGTCCTGTAACGTCGGAAAGCCCAAAAGACAACTTTGTTGAAAATGTACGTTTTACGAAGGGAATGGGCCAATTTTTGCGTCTAGTGGCCCTCTTGGGACGCATGTTGGAGGCTTCTTGGGGCCTCTTGGGGGCGTCCTTGGACGTCTGGGGTCTCCTGGGGCCTCTTGAGGGGCCTCCTGGGGGCCTCCTGGCGGCCTCTTGGGGCGGAAGGCTCGAGCTTGCGGTTCGTGGTCCCCCTCTGGGCCCCCTCTTGGGCCCGTCTTGGGGCCCTCTTGGGCCATCTTGGGCGCCTCTTGGGCCGTCTTGGGGCCCTCTTGGGCTGTCCTGGGGCCCTCTTGGAAGCTTCTTGGGCCGTCTTGGGGCGGTCTTGGGCGCCTCTTGGGCCGTCCTGTAACGTCGGAAAGCCCAAAAGGCGACTTTGTTGAAAATGTACGTTTTACGAAGGGAATGGGTCAATTTTTGCGTCTAGGGGCCCTCTTGGGACGCATGTTGGAGGCTTCTTGGGGCGTCTTGGGGGCGTCCTTGGACGTCTGGGGTCTCCTGGGGCCTCTTGAGGGGCCTCCTGGGGGCCTCCTGGCGGCCTCTTGGGGCGGAAGGCTCGAGCTTGCGGTTCGTGGTCCCCCTCTGGGCCCCCTCTTGGGCCCGTCTTGGGGCCCTCTTGGGCCATCTTGGGCGCCTCTTGGGCCGTCTTGGGGCCCTCTTGGGCTGTCCTGGGGCCCTCTTGGAAGCTTCTTGGGCCGTCTTGGGGCGGTCTTGGGCGCCTCTTGGGCCGTCCTGTAACGTCGGAAAGCCCAAAAGACAACTTTGTTGAAAATGTACGTTTTACGAAGGGAATGGGCCAATTTTTGCGTCTAGGGGCCCTCTTGGGACGCATGTTGGAGGCTTCTTGGGGCCTCTTGGGGGCGTCCTTGGACGTCTGGAGGCCATCTTCAGCATCTCGGAGCCCTCTTGGAGGCCTCTTGGAAGTTTCTTGGGCCGTCTTGGGCGCTCCTGGGGCCGTCTTGTCTGACCGGGGAGGCCTCCGGCAAGCCCCGACGAGCCTCCGGGCCCCCCGGAGCCCACATTTGTGGTCGAGGTCCCGGCCCCGGGCCCCCGGACCCGGTGCGCCGTTATATGTATATGTAAATGTAAGTAAATGTAAATGGTTCGGGTATGCCTGACTCTGAAGCCTCGTGACGCTGAGCGAGACCGCCGCAGGGAGCTTCCCCGGGAGCCCCGTCGGCAACGCCCGCATGCCGCGACGCCCATGTCGGCACACCCCTCACAAGGATCGCGCCCGTTTCCTTCCCCTCCTTTCCTCGCTCTTTGCCCGCGCACTCCAAACTCCGAGGCTGCGGGCGCAGCGCAGTGCGGAGTCCCCGCGACGCGCGCCGGTCGCCCCGGAGGGGTCCCAGCGACGCGCTCGGGTCGTCCGCTGTGCGGAGCAAAGAGAGCTGGCTGGCAGGCTGACAAGGTTCTGGCCGCTGGGCAGAGTGACGACGGGCGAGCGAGGCGCTGGGCAGAGCGCAGCACGGAGTTCCCGCGACGCGCGCTGGTCGCCCCGAGAGTGTCCCAGCGACGCACGCGGGTCGTCCGAGGAGCGAGGCCAAACAATTAGTCGGGCAATCGAGAGAAAACGCGGCTCGGGCGGGGCACCCCTCAAGTCAGCCTTCGCGGGTGAACTCGGTGAAGCCGAGCTCCCTTGCGAGGGCCGTCGCCTCCCTCCTGCACCGCTTCGTGCGCGCCGCAAGCTGCCCCAGCTGTTTCAGCAAGCCCTCTGGCGGCCAAGCGAGCCCCAAAAACAATTTCAATTTTTCGCGATGACCTCGTACTTCTACCTTGCACGCATTAGAACAAGTCCCCACGAACTTTCACCCACTCCCACACATACCTCCCGCCGGCCACCGTGCGACCGTCCGAATACGCGCGCGCAAAGCGAGCGCTCCAGCGAGGGCAAAACACCATTTCACAAGTTTCGCGATGGTCCTGCACGCGCGACACCGACCTACGCGCGACCGTCCGAAAGCATCTGCGCAAGGCGAACGTCAAAACGAGCCCCAGAAACCCATGTCAAGATTTTGCGATGGTCCTGTCCTTCTACGCACCCGAAAAACTCCCCACGAATTTCATGCACTCACACACATTCCTCCCCGCCAGCCAATCTGCGGCCGTCCGAATACGCGCGCGCGAAGCGGACATTCCAACAAGCGCTGGGTCCTCCAGACACAACATGGAATGACCAAAGCGACGATAACAATCAAACGACCGAAGAGGACCTGCCTTCTCCGAGCACATGAGCCCTCTGGCACCGTCCAGAAGCCTCTGGATGGGCGCAGAAGGACGCGACCCCGAATTTCAAATGTCGACCGCATTTCCCCCTGTCCAAATCAGAACGCCAAAATATCATGCGACTTCTCTTGAATCTCAGTCCTCCAATATCCTCCCTCCTCCATCCCTGCCTGGCTTACGGGACCCCATTGCAAGTAAGCAAGGAGGTGGAGAATAAGCAGGGAGGTGGTGCTCGGGGTGCGCGAGGAGGAAGTGCAGGGGGAAAAATGTAGGTGGATAAGGACAAGAGAATGTGGAGGGGGACTAGGACGAGAACGAGGAGGAGAAGAGAAGACGACGACGATGACGACAGCGGGGTCGGCGGCGACGACGACGACAACGACGACTCAAAATGATACTGTCACGTTCGCAAGCAACACAAAAAAACATCGATGTGCATGGCTCGTCGAAACCGTTCCGGTTCATGACCATGCCCTTGAGGACACCCCATCGCTTAGTAATCCTAGACACCGGGTGGGGCCACGCCGCGCGCCGCGGTGGTTCAGATTACTTGGAACTGATGGCTTCAGCGCGAAATGGACTCAACGGCCATATACAAAGCCACTACTCGGGCAAACAGGACGAGGAGGAGGAGAAGGAAGAGGACGGGGGAGGATGCAAACGCAGCACTGGAGAGAACCATGCGCCCGCCCTCCCGCTTGTATACTCACCCTGGTGCGGAGGCGCGGCCTATTCGTCCCCCTGAGCCTCACCCCCCCCTCATCATTGTATTTGTTTGCCCTCCTGGTCATCCTCCTCCTCCTCATCATCCTACTTAACCTCCGTCATCCTGACCCGAACTGCCTCCGTCCACAGAAGCCATATGTGACGCTCCCTCTGGGGTGCGATCTGCGCCAGGGGCGTCCCGAAATCGGCACGGCGCCGCCATGTGAACCCTGCCACTGTGGCATTCGGTGGAGCTCCCTGTAGGGCCACGAAGCGTGCGAGGGGTATGCAAAAATGGGGCGGCACCGACATGTGGACCCTGCCGCTGCGGCCTTCGGTGGTGCCGCCTCCGGCCACGAAACGTGCGAGGGGTGCGCCAAAATGTTGGGTGGAACCGCATGCGAACGCAGCCATTGGAGCCTTCGGTGGAGCTCCCTATGGGGTCACGAAACGTGTGAGGGGTGTGCCGACATTGGGGTGGAACCGCATGCGAACGCAGCCACTGGGGCCTTCGGTGGAGCTCCCTATAGGGCCACGAAACGTGTGAGGAGTGTGCGAACGCAGCCACTGGGGCCTTCGGTGGAGCTCCCTATGGGGCCACGAAACGTGTGAGGGACGTGTGCCAACATGGGAGTGGAACCGCATGCGAACGCAGCCGCTGGGGCCTTCGGCGGAGCTCCCTGTGGGGCCACGATACAAGTGGGATATGTGCCGAAATTGGGGTGGAACCGCATCAGAACGGAGCCACTGTGGCCTTCGGTGGAGCTCCCTGTGGGGGCGCGAAACGTGTGAGGGGTGTGCCGAAATGGGAGTGGAACCGCATGCGAACGCAGCCGCTGGGGCCTTCGGTGGAGCTCCCGATGGGGTCACGAAACGTGTGAGGGGTATGCCGAAATGGGGGGGTGGAAACCGCATGCAGGCGCTGCCGCTGGGGCCTTCGGTGGAGCTCCCTATGAGGCCACGAAGCGTGTGAGGGGTGTGCCGAAATGTGGGTGGAACCGCATGCGAACGCAGCCACTCGGTGGAGCTCCCTGTGGGGCCACGAAACGTGTGAGGGGTGTGCCGGCATGGGGGTGGAACCGAATGCGAACGCAGCCACTTGGGCATTCGGTGGAGCTCCCTGTGGGGCCACGAAACGTGCGGGATGTGCCCCGACATCGGGGCGGAACCGCATGCGGGTGCTGCCGCTGGGGCCTTCGGTGGAGCTTCCTATGGGGCCGCGAAACGTGTGAGGGGTGTGCCGAAATGGGGGTGGAACCGCACGCTTGGCGCTGCCGCTGGGGCCTTCGGTGGAGCTCCCTGTGGGGCCACGAAACGTGTGAGGGGTGTGCCGAAATCGGGGTGGAACCGCATGCGGGCTCTGCCACTGGGGCCTTCGGTGGAGCTCCCTATGGGGCCACGGAACGTGTGAGGGGTGTGCCGGAATGCTGGTGGAACCGCACGCCGGCGCAGCCGCTGGGGCCTTCGGTGGAGCTCCGTATGGGGCCACGAAACGTGTGAGGAGTGTGCCGAAATGGGGGTGGAACCGCATGCGAACGGAGCCACTGGGGCCTTCGGTGGAGCTCCCTATGGGGCCGCGAAACGTGTGAGGGGTGTGCCGAGATGGGGGTGGAACCGCACGCCGGCGCAGCCGCTGGGGCCTTCGGCGGAGCTCCCTATGGGGTCACGAAAAATGTGAGGGGTGTGCCGAAATTGGGGTCGATGATGGTGACGATAACGGCGATGATGATGGCCGCGATGATGATGATGATGACGATGATGCCGATGATGAAGACGACGATGATGATGACGACGACGCTGATGATGATGATGATGATGATGATGATGATGATGATGCTGATGATGATGATGATGATGATGATGATGATGATGATGATGATGATGATGATGATGATGATGATGATGATGATGAGAGGAGGAGGGAGGAGGCAGCGGGAGGAGTGAACGCGGGGCGCTGTCTCTTCAAAACGAGGATCCAACACCACAGGATGGTTGGGAAAGCATTGTCAAACCTTGTGGAAAATTCGTCCCCGGACTATGACTATCTTTTTTAACCATTGTGGAATACTCCTCCTGTAGAGGGACACGCCCGACAGAAGTCGATGGGGCCGTGGCCGGGCCTTCCACATGGACTGGGGCATCATCTCCAGCAGAGGGTTATCTGGAGTATCTTTGCTTATGGGGGGGCGACAGAGCCACTCGCAGGGACTGGGACATCACCAGATCGAGCAGTGGAGTCTTTCTGCCCATGGGGCGGTGACAGAGCCGCCCACAGGGACTGAACAAAGAACGATGACGATGACGATGACGATGACGTCATCGTCATCGTCATCGTCACCATCAAAGATGTGAGACTGCCGACGTTCGTTTGTTTTCTTATTCCTCCGCCCCCGTCGCCTCCTCGTCGTCTCCTCGTCTCTCCCTGTTCCCCACGTCTGTCCCCCATCGCCGTCGATTACGTCGTCGTCGTCGTTGTCGTTGTGGCTCGTGCGTGCCGTCTCACTGCTCGACCGCGCCATTGGCGGTCGAGCGTGTCTCCCCATCTTCTGTCAATGCACCTCTGAGGTGCACGGCTTCTCTGTCTCTCTCTCTCTCTCTCTCTATACGTATCTCTCTCTCTCTCTTGTGATGTTGCCGATGCTTCCAGAGCAGGAGGCGCTGCCCGACATTCCTGGAGCCCCCCGGGAGGGCCCGAACGGGGCGCACAAATCTCCAGCACCTCTCATCCTCGGGACCCCCGTCCTTTTCGTACCTGGGCGGCGCGCCCAAGGGGATCGAGGGAGAGGGGTCCTTCCGAGAAGCCAGAGGCCTTCCAAGAGGAGAACCTAACATAAACACAGGCTTGTAAGCGTTGTTGTCTTTATTCGGCGTTTCGACATTGGGCGGAAGGGGCGGACCTCTGCTCAGTGCAGTGTTTTGGGGACCGTGCGTCCTATGGGGGGGGGGACTCCACCTGCTCGAAACAGGCGCCCAAAAATAGCCAAGAGCTACTCCATGAGGGGGGGAAGGGGGGTGGGGCCCGCGCCGATCGGCAAAACAATGAATAAACAACGATCACAAACACAAGCTTTCGGCGCGGCCGCGCCGATTCAAGAAACCCGCGCGGAGCGCCGAAAGTGTATCTTTACGCAGTGCTTCTTCCTCGACTCTTCGAGTAGGAGATCGACTGCAGACTTGAGTGACCCCCAAAGTTATGCCTTCTTGTCGGCTCTACAAGCGGTCTTGACTGCTCGTGGATCTACGAACCTTCTACGCATTTGCTTGCAGACCCGACGAAGAAATCAACCCTGGGGTAAACCAATTCTGCAGCCGATCCCCTACTCTCGGCGGCGAGCAAGGGGGGGAAATGAGAAGGAGAAGGCCTTCTCAGAAGGCGGCGGGACTTCTCAGAAGCCCTTGCGCCTTCTGAACAGTGTTTTGTATTTTCGGGGAAGGCTCAGAAAACTTCTTAGAAGGCCGGGGGACCTCCGAACCTTCTGAGAAGGCCCGCCCCTTCTCACTTGGGGACACCAAAAAGTACCGATACCGCTTCTCCCCGGGCCTCTCCTGGGGTGCGTGTTGGCCAGGATCTCGAGGCGAATCCGGCGGTGGCGACGAGGGCCTCCCAGGAGGCCCAACAAGGGGGAAAACGAGGGAAGGGTAGCAGAATGGGTACCTCATCACTTCTCACTCTTCCTCCCTCGCTCGCCGCCGAGACTCGAACTCTCCAGAATGGGGGAACGAAGAATGACATAAACATAAAAACTCGGATGCCCGCGCCGATTTCTCGGATCGGCGCTTGGGCCCCCTGGCGGCGCCTCCGGCGCCGCCCCTGGCGCGCTCCGCGCGCCGTGGCGAGAGGTCCAGCGCGGACCCGAAACATCCGCGCGGACTTCCGAGCTGTTATGTCGACGTCCTTCTTCGCTTCCCGACAGGAAGCCCCCCCCCCCCCTGCGAAGCTTCCGGGCCCTGCCGAGAGAAGCACCCCGCCGCCTCTTCCCGGGAGGCCGCCGCCCCTCTCCCCCGGCCGCTGCGGCCAGTCGGGGGTCCCTGGAGCCCCCCTCCCGGGGGCCCTCTCGGGCGGGTGGCACTGGGGGGTGGCCCACATGGGGGTTGAAGAACCCAGACATGATCGCGGGAAAATGAAGGGGCCCTGGGACACACAAATAAATACACACAAATAACACATCCCAGTATTTTCATAATTTTTCTGGGTTTCTGTCTTCCCCCTCACTTCCCATATTTCCCATATTTCTGGGGAATCGACGATTAATTGTGTCTGTGTGTCTTTTCCCCTCCTGAGAAGAGTCGGGAGTCGGGACGGAAGGTTTTCGGCTAAGTTCGGCCTCGGGGGGCCCTCGCTGGGCCTCACAAAAAAGAATCCCGATGAAAAGCCCGCCCCGGGGAAAGGGTTTCTGGACCTCCGGGGACGCCGTCCTGGAAGCAGGACGTCGCGCGTCTGGGCAACGGACCCTATATACAGGGACCCTCTGGGGCCCCGGGGCCCCACGAGGGGCCCCATTCGGGAGCCCTTTTCCTCTTCCCCCCAGCCTGCGTGGGTGCTCCTCCTCCTCCTCCTCCTCCTCCTCCTCCTCCTCCTCCTCCTCCTCCTCCTCCTCCTCCTCCTCCTCCTCCTCCTCCCTCCTCCTCCTCCTCCTCCTCTCCTCCTCCTCCCCCCCCCCCCCTCACCACCCGCCCGGGGCCCATCACGCCCAGACTCCTCGGGGCCGCGCCCCGCCGCGCGGCGGCGAGGGCCTCCCAATAGGCGCCATCCGGGAGACCGCTCCAGGAGCCGCCGGCCAGAGGCCTCCCTGGGCCGGCGGCCCCGGAGGCCTCCGCGAAGCCTCCGGCCGCGGCAGCGAGAACCTCCAGGCGCCCTCGTCGTCCTCCTCCTCCTCCTCCGCTTCCTCCTCCTCCTCGTCCTCCTCGTCCTCCTCCTCCTCCTCCTCCTCCTCCTCCTCCTCCTCCTCCTCCTCCTCCTCCTCCTCCTCCTCCTCCTCCTCCTCCTCCTCTTCCTTCTCCTCCTCCTCTCCCTCTCTTTCCTCCTTCCTCCTCCCAAGGGGCACTACGCGCTCGCTTGGGGGCTACTTGGGATGGGGGCCCGGGGCGACGTCCAGAGGCCTCGGGGCGCGCAAACATGGATGGGATGGGCGCGCAGTCGCCAGATCCATGGATCGGGGGAGGTGCCCTCCCCAAACTGCGGCCGGTGCCGCCGCGTTCGGCGGCGAAAGTCCGCGGCTTCCCAGAAAAACGAGATCCGTCGCGAATCCACGCCCCCTTGATCCGTGTTTGCGATCGCCTGACAGACGGGGTCCGAGCAGATGGGGTCGAAGGGTCGCGCCGCATCGGCGGCGCGCATCGGCGGTGCATCGGCGACGTCGGCGATGCAGCGGCGACGTCGGCGTGGAGAACATCGGGCCCCTCATCGAACCGCATCGCCGATGCATCGGCGATGTGGCGCGATCCTCCGACCCCTTCTACTCAAACCATCTGAAGGCCAGGAAGAGGGGCAATGTTAGGGGGGGACCGGCTCAGGTGGGGGGAAGCATCGAGCGTGAATCGGCGATACATCGCCGATAGGCCGGTGATAGGCACCCGATAGCGGATCCGCATGGCTCCTCGGCGGGGAAGGCTGTCGGACCCCACATCAGCGATGAGTGGGCGGTTGGGGGTCGACACGTCTCCCCCCTGAGCCTGCCCCCTCCTGGCGCTGCCCCTGCCCTGGCCACAGCAACAGACCCAGGACCCCCGACGCCATGGCTTGTTTCCAACGCCGACCCTCACGGGTCTCCACCGACTCCCCGGGACCGGCTCCTCATCCCGAGACGTGCCCTGACGGCCCCGAGGCCTGGCGCCAGGCCCCGGGAGGCCGACCGTGGCGCAGAGCCTCCCGCCGTGACCTCCTCCTCTCATCCCGAGACGTGTCCTGACGGCCCCGAGGCCCGATGGTCCACGCGAGAAAAAATCCACACTTCCACGCGATGCCACCCCTCCCACCGTGATTTCGGCTGCACGCAAGAGTGGCCGCTTCGCGCTCAGCGATCGGGGTCCCATTTTGAGCAGGAGTCGCTGTCGGTGTCGCCGCCGACGTTTCACCGCAGATAAAGAATCGTCTGCCCAACAGCGCCCGCTGTCGATTTGAAAAGCTTCTGCTGTTAGGCATCGTGCCCATTTTCTCCGTACTCTTCTCGGGCGTCCCCAGAAAGGGGGACCCCCTAGAGCCCGCACCAGAAGTCACTCCAGCGAAAGGTCACTCTTTTACGTCTAGCCGATGACTTTGTGATCCCTCCTGTCGCTCGGACGTCAATTCCCAGTGCATGTTTCGGTTTCGCGCGCGCGCGCCTTTTGCGCAAGCGGCTCCAAGCTACCCCCCCATGGCCCCCGCCGAGAAGAAAAGATGCACACGTCCGAGCGACGGCGACGGCGACGACGGCGACGGCGACGACGGCGACGGCGGCGACGACGACGACGACCACGACGACGACGACGACAGCGACGACGGTGCCGCCCTCTGCGCGCGCGCGCGGCCGACCCCGGCGCGAGGGTCCCGCAGCGACCCCGGCGAGGCGTCCCCGCCCGCCGCCGCCGCCCGGCCGGCGGCGGGGGCGCCGCCGGCGCCCACGGGCGGCGTCGCGACCTCGGGGCGGCGACGTCGGCTGGGCGCCGCTGACGCGGGGGGCCTCCCAGATGGGGTCGGAGCAGGCGGGGTCGGAGGAGCGCACCGCATCGCCGATGCGTCGGCGACGCATCGGCGATACATCGGCGATGCACCGGCGATGCATCGCCGACGTGGATGGTGCATCGGCGACGTCCGCGTGGAGGAAATCGGGCTCCGCATCGAGCCGCATCGGCGATGCATCGGCAATGCCAGAGATTTTGCTGAACAGCAAAATCCGCAAACCATCACCGCCAAGCGAAGTTGATACATGCTCTGGTTTGTATTCGCCGTCAGAGATGACGCTGAGAGCGTTTGAGACGTGCCGAAAGGTACATCTTACTTAAACGTGTATCTGCGCATTGTCCTGAAGCTGACTTTCCCAGCCGAGCGAGAAATGGTGTGGGGGGCGCTTACAGTCAACCCGTATCATAAGGAGGCACGGTGAGGATGCAATGGCCGAGTCGACACTTGGCGGGCGGGGCGCGGCCAGCGAGAGCGGCCAAGGATGGGCCGAGGAGGCAAAGATGCCAGGGTACCCTTGGGAAGGTTGCCCATCCTTGCTATGCGGGTTGACTGTACATGGGGGGGGGGGTGATCAATGGGGGGGGCGCTTCAATGGGGGGGGGGCGCTCAAATTTTTGGGGGACAAATGGGGGGGGGCGATACAGCGGAGGGGGCGACACATGGACGCACTCTTCGGGTCCAAGATGAGGCCCCCCTTTCGGACCCTAGAGAGCCTCTTTACAGGGGGCCCTAGAGGGCCCCCTCTCTGCAACGCTCGCTGCCCCCCCCTCTCCATCTATCGCACCCCCACCACGCGAGGCCCAAGTCGGGGGCCCCTGGGGCCGCCCGGGCGGAGCTCCGGGCTCGAACTCAGGGAGTGCTCCCCGGGAGAGCATCTCACGGAAGCTGTTGGCCGTCCCCCGCGGCGCCCCCTCCGCCACCGTTTCCGCTCTGTGTCGCAGCGCGGGGCGAGGCCGGAACACGGCACCGCGAATCAGCCCGCAGGCAAGAGGGAGGGCAGGAAGGAGGCGGCCGCAGAGAAGAGGACGGAGCGCGGGGGCACGCTCATGCGCGGACCGCCACCGTGCCCGCACGGAGCGGACACTTGCCAGAATGCCCAGTCTGTTGTCTGGGAGGTCTTTTGATGTTTTCTAGGGCCCCCTCTCCTAGCACGCGACATTACAACGTCGCCCTCTGTGAAATTCGCTCCGCCTCCAGGCGGCCAACATGGCGCCTGCGCAGGCTCCGTTAGAGTTCCATAGGGGAAGTATGCGTGAACACTTTTGTTTCGCTTCCTGCTGCGCTGTTTGATGCGCGTGTTCTTGATGTGTGCTGTGACTGGCTTCGCCGCTTCTGATCTGCTCGTTGTCCCCGAACTGGTGAACCTATACCTATTCTCCGTCATCGGGAGACCACAGCTACGACGCCCTGCGGAGGAGGAGACTCGAAGCACAACCGACGACATAGATGAAGGGGCCCCAGGACACACAAATAAATACACACAAATAAGAATATCCCCTATATTTTTCCATATTTTCTGGGTTTCTGTCTTCCCCCCCACTTCCCATATTTTCCCATATTTTCTGGGAAATCGACGATTAATTGTGTCTGTGTGTTTCTTTCCCTCCTGAATAGACTCAAACACTCGGAGGGCCGCGGACTCTTCGCAGGGGCGCGGGACCCCCACCGCTGGCGCGCGGAAAGCGCGCCAAAGGGAGGTGCCGGCGAACGGGGGCCTGCATCGCGCCCGTGCGAGGAGTCCGCGCGGAGGTCCGAGAGGCGTTTTTTCTGGCTTCTGTTCCGGTGTCTGTTCCTCGAGGGGGAGGGGGAGGAGGAGGAGGAGGAGGAGGAGGAGGAGGAGGAGGAGGAGGAGGAGGAGGAGGAGGAGGAGGAGCAGGAGCAGGAGGACGAGGAGAAGGAGAAGGAGGAAGAGGAGGAGAAGCAGGAGAAGGAGGAGCAGGAGGAGGAAAAAGAGGAGGAGGCGGAGGAGGAGGAGGAGGGAGGACTGGGAGAACTGGGAGAGAGAAGGGGAGGGTTCAGGTAGGAGGTCGACTGCAGAATTGACTCCCCCCATGCTCTTCCGTCGACTCTACGGAGAAACCTTGCGCGGAGCGTTCGCAGATCTACGAGCATGATTATGTATGTTTCGTAGCTTCTACGCGAATGTCAATGCTGGGGCAAAGGGAGTCTGCCATCGACTTCCAGCTCGACGGGCCTGGGGATGAACGATCAAGGCTCTGGGGCCAGGTCGGGACCCCGGCTGTGGGCGTCGCGGCCTCGGCCAGAGCTGTTCGGAAGAGCGCGGGAGGAGGAGGAGGAGGAGGAGGAGGAGGAGGAGGAGGCTGTTGGAAAACAAGCCAGCGCTGCCCATGAACGAGACAGTCATGCACATTCACAACGAGACGTTGCGCCGAGTAGGGGATCGACTACAAAATCGATTTCCCCCAACATTGATTTTCAGTCGAGTCTACGAAAGGTGCGAAGACTGGTCCGAAGATCTACAAGCATTCTACGCTGTTCTCATAGATTCGACGAGACATCCAGTTTTGGGGTAAATCAATTCTGTAGTCGATCCCCTGCTCGAATGAGCAGGCTGCGCACCAAGCGACTGTAGAGCCCATAATTCACGTGAGCGAATCAGAAACGGGTCTTACGCGGGATGACCTGGCCGCCTTACGCGGTGGCTTACGCGGAACGCCAGCCTGGCAAGCCGTTTCGGAAACGAGGGCGCTCACGCGCGACCTTACGCGGTGAAAACGACCCTGGCTTTCTGCGTCGCTCACGCGACGTGCACGCTAACTACACTTGCTTGGAACAGGAGTGTTTCACGGTTCCGCGATGCGGCGTACGCGCCGGAGGGAGCGACACTTGTTCGAAGCAGTGTGTTCCTGAACGGGGAGGCTCGCCAACTCCATGCTCAAAAGACGACCCCGAACTCTCGGAGCCCGCTTGGCGGTGACCGTAACAAAGCCAACCTGCATGATCAGGACGACCTGCACGGGGTATCACGGGATGCCGCATCCCTCAGAATCCTTCAATGACCGCAGCAGGCGACGTGGACCTAGAGAACAATAACATAGCCATGTGAAAATGAGGAGGTCCACGCGAATTTCTTGGGCTAGCGCCGGGCCGCTTTCACGGAGACGCCGCCCGGGGGCAGGGAGTGGGGAAACCATAAAGTACTGATGCCGCCACTCCACGGATCTCTCCCGGGATGCGTTCTGACGAGGATTTCGAAGCGAATCCAGCCCTCCCAGGAGGCCGAAAAAGAGGAAAACGAGGGGAGGGGTAGCGGTATGGGTACCCTTTCCTCCTCTGAGGGAGGGGGTCCAGCGCCGACCCAATAATGCACACGGACCCCCGATGTATGCAGAGGCCCAGCCGTCCAAAGCAGCAGGCTCTGCTCTCGAAGTGCACAGGGCTCGGCGAGGGGCCAGGCCTTGCAGCCTGGAAGGTGCGCACAAGCTCTGCTACCCCCCCATCTCTTCGTGCCAACGCCGCTTTCGTGTCTTGTGTCAGATTTCTTTTGCTAGAGAGGCCTCCTCGATGGGGTCCGAGTAGATGCGGTCGGAGGATTGCACTGGATCGCCGATGGATCGCCGAAGCATCGGCGATGCATCGACGATGCCTCGGCGACGTCAGCGATGCATCGGCGACGTCGGCGTGGGGAAACTCGGGCTCCGTGTCGAGCCGCATCGGCATCGGCGATACGGAGCGATCCTTCGACCCCATCTACTCGGGCCCCATCCAGGAGGCCTAGATTTGACGAGGGAAGAGTTCGGAGCGGACCGCATGCTTCAACAGCCAGCATCGTCGAAGTGCGAATGCCGCCACGCACCTGAAGCTCAGTTGAAACAGGGATCGACGAAACCAGGTAGGCAGGCCACAGAGAACGCGGCTGCAATTGAAAGCCGTTGCCTTCCTCACCCAGCGCGCGGGACAGGCACTCACGACGCCGAGGGGTAGGAGCAGGAGGAGGAGGAGGAGGAGGGAGGAGGGAGGAGAAGGAGGAGGAGGAGGAGGAGGCGGGGAGGAGGAGGAGAGGAGGAGGGAGGAGAGGAGGAGGAGGAGGGAGGAGGAGGAGGAGAGAGGAGGAGGAGGAGGCGGGAGGAGGAGAGGGGAGGAGGAGGAGGAGGAGGAGGAGGCGGAGGAGGCGGAGGAGGCGGAGGAGGCGGGGAGGAGGGAGGCGGAGGAGGGGGCGGAGGAGGCGGAGAAGGAGGAGGAGCAGGAGGAGGAGGAAGACGAGACAGGGACTGCGACCGGCGCGTGCGCGGTGCCGCGGCCCGGCCAGCCCGACAGCGCCGCCGCCGCCGGAGACGCAGCGCGCGCGGCGGCGCGCGCCCAGGCACCGTCGGAGCTCCGGCTCTGCGCCTCGCGGCGGGCGCGGGGGGGAGGCCGCTCTCCTCCTCCTCCTCCTCCTCCTCCTCCTCCTCCCTCCTCCTCCTCCTCCCTCCCTCCTCCGCCTCCCCCTCCTCCTCCTCTCCCCTCCTCCTCCTCCTCCCCCTCCTCCTCCTCCTCCTCCTCCTCCTCCTCCTCCTCCTCCTCCTCCTCCTCCTTCCTCCTCCCAGCGGTCGGGGGCGTCGGCTCGACAGCCCTCGCTCCTCGGCTCCTCGCTCCTCGACTCCTCGCTTCTCGGCGGGGCGGCGGGAGCTGCGCGACCGCTCCGCGCGGCGGGGCGGCGGGAGTTCGAAGAAAGAGGGGCTCGACTACAGAATCGACCAGGCTCGATCTCCCCGCCGAGTGTACAGGACACGCGCGGGGTGCTCGTAGATCTGCGGGGCAGGGTGCGCACTGCTTCGCAGATCCAGCCGGAACAGGGATGTGGGGGCAAATCAATTCTGCAGCCGATCCCCTTCTCGAGGCGCGACCGCGTGCCCTGGCCGGTTCTGCCCAGGGCCCTCTGCTGCCACGCCCCCGCTCCGCTCTGCACGGCGCTGCGCGGCCCCAGGCCCGGCTCTGCCATGGGCCGTGCCCAGCCTTCTGCCACAGGTACCTCTGTCATGCCGTTGCCTTGCCTGGCGCTGCGTCCGACAGTGTCTTCCCCCCGGCTTTGCGCTGTCGCTGTCCTGCCTCTGCCCTGGCCTGCTCTAGCGTGCCACACCTTACTCTGCCCTGCCACGTGTGCAAGCAAAGCCACCAGATGCGAACATACATGCCTGCGTGCATGCGTACGGACCATGTAAGCACGCGTGCAGCAAGCACTTGCAACACCAAACAATAATGTACGCGGCGGCCAAGGGAGCACGCAAGCATGCAAACAGTCACGCAGGCAACACATCAGGTACACAGTTAAGCAAGCAAACGCCTGCAACAGATGCAGGCAACAATGATGCCGCCATCCATACCAACCGCCCATCGGCACAGAATCGCAACCCCATTTGGGACAACAACAGCGCATTGGGATCCGGGGAGCGGGCCCCGCTCGATCGCAGTGGGCAAAGAACTCATGAGAGCACTGCTGCCCAAGGAAACCAAGATCGTCAGCCCAGAGGTGGTGCCCGATATGCTCTCGTCCCCGCAACCCATGTCGGCACACCCCTCACACGCTTCGCGGCCCCATAGGGAGCTCCACCCAAGGCCCAATGGTGCCGCCTGCATGCGTCCCCGCCACACACTTCGGCACACACCTCAAACGTTTCGTGGCATCATGTGGCATCATGTGGAGCTCCACCCGAGGCCCTAATGGTGCCGCCCGCATGCGTCCCCGCCACCCATTTCGGCACACCCCTCACACGTTTCGTGGACACATAGGGAGCTCCACCCAAGACCCAATGGTGCCGCCTGCATGTGTCCCCGCCACACACTTCGGCACACACCTCAAACGTTACGTGGGATCATGTGGCATCATGTGGAGCTCCACCCGAGGCCCTAATGGTGCCGCCCGCATGCGTCCCCGCCACCCATTTCGGCACACCCCTCACACGTTTCGTGGACACATAGGGAGCTCCACCCAAGACCCAATGGTGCCGCCTGCATGTGTCCCCGCCACACACTTCGGCACACACCTCAAACGTTACGTGGGATCATGTGGCATCATGTGGAGCTCCACCCGAGGCCCTAATGGTGCCGCCCGCATGCGTCCCCGCCACCCATTTCGGCACACCCCTCACACGTTTCGTGGACCCATAGGGAGCTCCGCCCAAGGCCCCACGTGGTGCCGTCCGCATGCGTCTCCGCCACCCATGTCGGCACACCTCTCACACGCTTCGCGGCCCCATCAGGAGCTCCACTCAAGGCCCAAACAGTGCCGCCCGCATGCGTTCCCGCCACACACATCACAACCACACGCTTCGTGGCCCCACGTCGGCACACCCCTCACACGCTTCGCGGCCCCGTGGAGAGTTCCATCGAAGGCCCCAGTTGCGCAACCCGCATGCGCCCCCGCCATCCATGTCGGCACACCCCTCACATGTTTCGTGACCCCATGGGCCCATGGGGAGCTCCACCGACGATCCAAGTGGCGCAGCCCGCATGCGGTCCCACACCCATGTCTGCAAACCCCTGACACGTTTCGTGGCTCCAGGGGGAGCTCCACCGAAGGAGCCGGCATGCGTCCGCCCCACTCATGTCGGCACACCCGTTGCACGCTGCGCTGCCCCACAGTGATCTCCTCAGAAGGTCCCAGTGGCGCAGCCCGCATGCCTTCCCCAAAGATAGCTTCCGATTTACCTCCAAGAAGCCCGACGAGGGCCACAAGACGGTTCCAAATACTTTCTGAACCCCCTGGAGACCCCCCGAAGAGGACTACATCCGTTAAAAGCCTAAAGGCATGATTTGTGCCTGCTCGCCTTTTCGCTTGCGATGCGCTTTTGAAGCCGTGAGATGGCCCCTATTTGGCCCAAGAGAGCCCCAAGTGGGTCCCAATAGGCCCCCAGACGGTCCTAAGAGCGCCCAAAAACACATAAAGAGCGACCCAGGAGGGCCCCAAGCGGCGATGTTGATGGTCCCAAAGTGGCGAGGCAAATCGGAGAAACCCCGTTTGGTCGATGGCCTACAACATGGCCCCAAGAGGCCCCTCCAGGGCTCCCAGGGGACCTCCAAGAGGGCTCCAAGAGGGCCCAAAGACACCCCGAAAAAGCTCCACGAGGACCACACGATACCCAAAAAGAGCTCAAAGAGGGCTCCAAGAGGCGATGTTGACGACTCTGTTCTCGTCCTTGTCCTCGTCCTCATCATCCTCCTCGTCCTCGTCCTCGTCCTCGTCCTCGTCCTCCCTCTCGCCCTCATCGTCTTCCTTTTCATGTTCACAGTCTTCCTCGTCGTCGTGGTCGTCGTCGTCGTCGTCGTCTTCCTCCTCTTTCTCCTTCCCTCGCCCCCACGCGGGCCCCAGAGATGGCCCGAGGAGGCACTCCAAGCCCACCCACTTGCTCCCAGAGACCTCACTCTTCACCCTATTTGCCCGCTGTGCTTCACTACGCGTGTCTCCTCGTGCCTCGTCGCGCCAACTCTCGTGGCCAAGGTCTTGGAGTGGGCTGGTGGGGATGCGCGGACACTGACAACTTCTGGGCGCACGAGACCGCTGCCGCGCCGCGCCGTGCCGCGCCCGCGTGCCGAACCGTGCTCCAGGCTCCTCGCAGGGGTCCGAGCCGGGCCCGCGTGCCGTGCCGCGCGCCCGGCTGCGAGACATCATGCGACACGGTGGCCGCGGCGTGGGCGTGCCCGCGTGCCGCACCGTGCCCGCACGCTGCACGCCATGCCCGCACGCCGCGCTGGGCCTCGAGAGAGCGAGACACCTGTGAGCCACGTTTATAACCAATCCCCTGTCCCCACCGGCGTGGCCTGGGGCCCCACCGGCCGAGGCATCCCCCCTGGACGGGGGATCTACAGGCTGCTCCCTTCGTGCTTCGAGGGGGCCATCCCCAACCGGGGTGGTACGCCGGCGGGGCTGCGATCCCGCGGACCACTGGGGCTCAAGATCGGAGAACCGATACTGAGCTTGGCATGCCGTTGCCGTGCCGATGTGGGCTTCCGGGGTACGGGAAGACAGCGGGTGCCGTGCCGTGCCGTGCCCGCGCGCAGTGGCTTTCTGCCGCGAGCGCACAATATTTTTGTCGTGCCGTGGCCACGCCTGGTCTTCCAGCATGCGAGTTGACGTGTCGTTCCGTGCGGTACGGCGCCCGGGAGTCGGAATGCAGAGGGAATGCCTGGTCGTGACGTATTGGCCATGTGCCTCATCATGAAGCGTTTGCGTGTTAGGGTGCCTGCGCAAACGCACTTCGCATGATCCCCGTCTCGGCCACCTAGACGCCCAAGATGCCCGAGACGGCCCAAGTGCCGCCGATCTGGTCCCAAGAGCCCACCGAGACGGCCCCAAGATAGGGAATACGAACAGACATCTAGAATCCTCCACCCATAGATAAGATCCCCCGAAGCGCCCCCAAGAAGCCCAACGAGGCCTCTGACCCACAACCCAGGCAAAGTGGCGGGATGGGTCGAAGGCCACTAGGTCACTGGCTGCTTCGGGTCTCCGCATGATGCATGAGATCTGATTCCTGAACCTGGTGAACTGTCATGTTTATGCTGGCCTTCACCTGATGGATCGCGCCCTCTTCCCCAACCCTCCGACGAGTCAATCATTTCAAGCCGACGGCCACCAGAGCTTGCGACCCCGCCCCCAGCACCGACTTTGCATCCTGATTCGTTTGTTGACGGTCGTGGTGCCCGGGAACGGCTTCCGGAAGCCGATTGGACTTCGGCGCTAACCTGTTCGGGTCGCAAAGACGTGTCCCAACCCCAAAAGAATCCCACCCACCTCGGCCGGCCGTGGCGACGAGAAGCCTCGCCGAGGCCCAAAAAGGAGGAGAACTTGCCAGAAACCTCGGCCCTCGAACCTCGAAAAACCTCCAGGCCGTGGCTAGGGCCCGCGCCAGCATCATCGCGGGGTTGCTGAATGAGCGGCCCAGCTCCGGGGAGCGGGGCATCCAGGACGCTGGCGCAGAGGCCCCAGCCTTGCGCGACGAGCAGCGCTGTGTTGGGGGGGAGCTGGTTGCAGTTGCCCAAAGTCAACGAAGGAAAAGCATCTCGACCCCAGGGCCCTGCGCTAACTCAGCTGCTGTGTGCGCCTGTCTGGGTCGATTCCTGCCTCGGGTTCGTTTTCTGAACTATTCGTGCTGGTCATGAAGTTGCCGCCCTCTACAAGGAATCGTCTGCGAGGTGGGACCGACGAGGACGAGCGCCATGAGAAGGAGGAAGAGGAGGAGGAGGAGGAGGAGGGGGAGGAGGAGGAGACCAAGAGTAAAAGATCAGGATGGGCAAACGAACTCGGCACTCACAAAACGTAGGAAAAGTGTAAAGCGCGAGTGGAGTAGGCACGGAAAAAGGAGCTACTGTGAGCTCCAAGCGGCGGCAAAAGACAGCCAGGATATACAAGGCTATCGTTCGAGTCTGGTGCTCAAGCGGGTCTGTTGTGCCTCGTCGGCCCGTGCACGCAAAACGTGCGCGAACTAACGGAGCAATAGCAAACTATCACGAGAGGACGTTCAACTGACCACGCCCCTCATAACAAATTGTACGCGGCTGACATAACATGGAGCATGGCCTCATTTACTTGCCAGCTCTACTTTTAATCGCCTGCTGCTCCACGAACGCAACTCACGGGAGCAAGCCTCTCATGTGCATGCTCGTTGCGTCGCATTCGCGAGGGTAGTTCGCGAAAAGCGAGCGTCTGCCTCGTTCTTCGCCATCGTTGGGGCCGTGAGTCGCGCTGGCATAATCAGTGCTAACCCAAGTCGCCTTTGCCCGTGGCGTTCGGCGACCCAGTACCTTCGTCATTCTGCTCGTCCCTGCCCTGGTGGGTGAGACTGCTGTGGCGGGAAGTCGGCGCAGTTGTCTTGCGTCGCTCATCGCTCAGCCTGACGGCGTCGCGGTCGTAGCTGAGCTTCCCGTCCATGATGTCGAGAGTCAATTTCTGGCCGATGTTCCCTTTCGCCATCGGGTCGGCCCTCATGTCTCGCGTGTCACACGAAAGTGCGTCGTCGATATGCTTGGTGCGGAGCTGGTCTGACAGCCACCAGAGATGGCCAGCCGTGCTGTTCTCCAGTGGTGGCCGCACAAGATCCATGGCCAGGGCCGACAAGACAGACTGTGCCGTCGATGACCAGCTCGGCGGGCACAGCGTCGCCTCCTCCCTCCCTCAGCCTCCCGATCTCCTGGGCTGAGGCAGGTCCGCGCACCATCTCGTGGAGCGCCTGGAGGTGCGCCTGTATGCCGTCGGCTGCCGCGCAGGCTGCTGCCTCAGAATTTTAGCCAAATCGTGATCGGCACACCAGTTTGTGCGATCGGCTCGCAGCGTCAAGCAAGTGGCATACCTGTTTATCATTAGGTCGGGCATGCCCCCCTACAGGCGGAATTTTGGCGAAAGATGGAACTCTGCCAGACAAGAACCGAACTATATTCAAAAATTGTCGAACATCTTACCCAAACTAGAAATATATATATATATATATTATATATAATATATATATATATATATATATATATATATATATATATATATATATATATATACTATGTTTGGATGCTCCTCCTGTAGAGGGACATGCCCGACTTAAGTTTACCAACACTGCGGCACCTGCCAACACACGTGTGCACGGCTCCTCTTGTGCCGCAGCCTGCAAAGCCCCTGGGGCACCGCGTCAGAACATCGTGGGCCCGGGGGGCGGGAGGGCCGAGCTGCCCCGGGGAGCCAGCATGGAGCGCCCCCCCCACAGGACGCGTGAACCCTCCTCGATGCGCCTGCTGCTGATCGGGCTCCTCTGCAAAGTGCGGTACGAACGTCTGCGCCCGCGTACCGGAACTGTCCCGCGCCCCCTGCACCCCGGCGAGAGCCCAATTTTTTTGGGGGGACCCTGGGTTGGCCTCGCGCGCGCCACGGAAGGGCACGAGGTCCGGGTGAGAGAGCACGGGGAGCAGGCGACGGGCCGGCGCCGACGAACGGCGACGGTGAAAACGTGAGCGGCAGACGAACCGAGCGGAGAGACAACGGACGACGACGACGACGGCGGCGGCCCCAGCGACACGCTATGCCTTGCAGTCGGATGGCGTGTCGCTCCACTCCGCGGGGCGGGATGCTCCTCTGAAGCAAGGCGAGAGCGACACGCGCAGCCAAAATTCCGAACGGTTCCTCCTCCTCCTCCTCCTCCTCCTCCTCCTCCACTGGTGACCCACGACGTGGACAGAGCAGGCCTGGAAATGCCCCGACGCCCCAAGCCTGCCACAGACGTGCCTACACTTAAAGGCCCAGGCCTGCGCAGAGGCACCAAAAGAGGAGGCGAAGCCAGGATCGTGGCAACATCGGATCGGGATACGTCGCGAACCTCTGAGATCCAGCGGTCCTCGGGGATGCATCGGGCGCCGTGGCCTTCTCGGAGCGCTCCGGAAGGCCTTGAGACCCTGCCCTGCAGGTAGCCCCGCCGGAGCAGAGCGTGCGCAGAAACGGGCAGCCACCACAGGAGAGAGCGCCCGTGGCGGGAGGCCCGCCGGAGGTCGGCGGACAACAGGGTCGGGTCCAACAAGGGGCACGCGTGCCAAGGATCATACAATGACGATGTGGGTCCATGGGAGATGGAGAAAACCAGGGATCGCGAGGGAGGCAGTCCTTGGCAGGCGCCGGGAAGCGCGCCGCAATTGCTGCGACACGCTGGCAAGGGACAGATTCGAAGACGGGAAGGGGCGGCTAGAAGCATGTCAGTTTGGGTATGGAGGAAGGTCGCTTGTCCTCTGTCTCGTCCTCCTTCTCCCCCTCCTCACCTCCACTTTCTCTTGTCCCGCCTCTCTTCCTCCTCCTGGTTCTCGACCTCCTCCTTGTCCTCCCCCTCTCTCCACCTTCTGGGGCGGTGCGGCGCGTGGCGGCGGAGTCGCCCTCGCCGTCGGCATGCGGCCGGGCGCGCTGCGTCCTCGTCCTCCTCCTTCTCGTCCTCCTCCTCCCCCTCCACCTCCGCCTCCCCCCCCTCCCCCTCCGCTTCCTCCTCCGCCTCACCGTCCTCGCCTCCGACCCGAGGCTGGCCCAGGCAACTCATCCTCGCCTCGGGCCCGAGGCTCGCTCACCGAGCGGCGGGCGGCGGCGAGCTTCCCGGCCGCCTGGCCTGTCCGCCGGGGTCGCCTCGGAAGGGTCCCAGAGGCCCAAGACGGTCCAAGAGGCTCCAAAGAGGCCTCCAAGACAGCCCAAGAGGCCTTCAAGAGGTCGTCTAGGAGGGCCCGAAGAGGCCAAAATCATTGATTTTCTTTGGGTTTGGGAAGGATTTGGTCATTTGCGCCTTTGGGAGCGGGGAGGGAGGGCCCACGGTCGGTCGGAATAAGGGGAGGGGGGCGCAAGGGGGGAAGCGGAGGAGGGGCCACGGTCGTCGGAATATGGAGAGGGGGGCGCAGGGGGAAGGGGGGGGGGGGGGCACGGTTGGACTAAGGGGAGGGGGGCGCAGGGGGGGAGCGGAGGGGGGGGGGCACGGTCGTCGGAATAGGGGGGCGCAGGGGGGAGGTAGCGGGGGTGGGCCCATGGTCGGTCGGAATAAGGGAGGGGGCGCAGGGGGGGAGCGGGGGGCCCACGGTCGGTCGGAATCGAGGGGGGGCGCAATGGGGAACGGGGGGGTGGCCCACGGTCGGTCGGAATAAGAGGAGGGGGGCGCAGGGGAGGAGCGGGGGGGGTGGCCCACGGTCGGTCGGAATAAGGGGACGGGGGCGCAAGGGAGGAGCGGGGGGGGGGCCCACGGTCGGTCGGAATAAGGGGAGGGGGACGCAGTGAGGCGAAGGGGGGGGCCCACGGTCGGTCGGAACAAGGGGAGGGGGGGCGCAGGGGAGGAGCGGGGGAGGGGTGGCCACGGTCGGTCGGAATAAGGGGACGGGGGCGCAGGGGGGGAGCGGTGGGGGGGCCACGGTCGGTCAGAATAAGGGGAGAGGGGCGCAGAAGAGGAGCGGGGGGAGTGGCCCACGGTCGGTCGGAATAAGGGGACGGGGGCGCAAGGGGGGAGCGGGGGGGGCCCACGGTCGGTCGGAATAAGCGGAGGGGGGCGCAAGGGGGGAGCGGAGGGGGTGGCCCACGGTCGGTCGGAATAAGGGGAGGGGGGCGCAGGGGGGACGGGGGGGGTGGCCCACGGTCGGTCGGAATAATGGGAAGGGGGGGGAACGGAGGGGTGGCCCACGGTCGGTCGGAATAAGAGGAGGGGGGCGCAGGGGGGGGGCGGGGGGGGTGGCCCACGGTCGGGTGGCCGCAAGGAGAGGAGCGGGGGGGGGGCCCAGAATAAGGGAGGGGGGCGCAAGGGGAGGAGCGGGGGGGCCCACGGTCGGTCGGAACAAGGGGAGGGGGGCGCAGGGGAGGAGCGGGGGGGGTGGCCCACGGTCGGTCGGAATAAGGGGACGGGGGCGCAGGGGGGGAGCGGTGGGGGGGCCACGGTCGGTCAGAATAAGGGGAGAGGGGCGCAGAAGAGGAGCGGGGGGAGTGGCCCACGGTCGGGCGGAAGAAGGGGACGGGGGCGCAAGGGGGGAGCGGGGGGGGGCCCACGGTCGGTCGGAATAAGCGGAGGGGGGCGCAAGGGGGGAGCGGAGGGGGTGGCCCACGGTCGGTCGGAATAAGGGGAGGGGGGCGCAGGGAGGAGAAGCGGGGGGGGTGGCCCACGGTCGGTCGGAATAAGGGGAAGGGGGGGCGCAGGGGGGGAGGGGGAGGGGCCAGCACGACCACCAGCACGACCACCAGCACCTCCACCAGAACGGCCAGCAACACGACCGCGAGCACGACCACCAGCACGACCACCAACACGACCACCAGCACCTCCAGCACGGCCAGCCACCAGCACGACCACCAGCAGAACCACCAGCACGACCACCAGCACGACCACCAGCACCTCCACCAGAACGGCCACCAACACGACCGCCAGCACGACCACCAGCACAAGCACCGGCACGCCCAGCCACCAGCACGACCACCAGCACAACCACCAGCACGACCACCAGCACGATCACCAGCACAACCACCAGCACCTCCACCAGAACGGCCACCAACACGACCGCCAGCACGACCACCAGCACAAGCACCAGCACGACCACCAGCACGACCACCAGCACGACCACCAGCACGACCAGCCACCAGCACCTCCAGCACGGCCAGCCACCAGCACGACCAAGCACGACCACCAGCACGACCACCAGCACCTCCAGCACGGCCAGCCACCAGCACGACCACCAGCACAACCACCAGCACGACCACGAGCACGACCACCAGCACGATCACCAGCACCTCCACCAGAACGGCCACCAACACGACCGCCAGCACGATCACCAGCACGACCACCAACGCGACCAGCCACCAGCACGACCACCAGCACAACCGCCAGCACGACCACCAGCACGACCACCAGCCCAGCACGACCACCAGCACGACCACCAGCACGACCAGCCAGCAGCACGACCACCAGCTCGACCACCAGCACTTCCCAGCACGACCACCAGCACAAGTACCAGCACGACCACCAGCACGACTGCCAGCACCTCCACCAGAACGACAAGCAGCACGACCACCAGCACGACCACCAGCACGTCCACCAACCACGACCACCAGCACGGCCGCCAGCACAAACACCAGCACGACCGCATTATGGGCACACGGTCGGTCGAAATAAAGCAGTGCGAGATCACACCGGTAGGTATGATGACGAGAGGAGGAGGGGGTTGTAAAGGGGGGAGGCCATTAGCCAATGCGCTCGCGCAGCCGAGGTGCCCGGCAATGGAGGCGCCCAGGGCATCGAGGAGCGCGCCCAGCGGCGGGGCCGAAGCTGACTGCACGCAGCAGATCTCGAAGCTCCGCCCTTCCCAACCCTTGCCGTCGCTCGGAGGACCTTTCCCCGTGCATTCATCGGCTTCGCGTGCTCTTCCGCAGTCTGATCCGAGGTGCTCCTCGATGGTCCTTGCCGAGACGGAATGCACGCGTGCGAGCGATGTGGCCAGCCTCGGGCTTGTTCCCATCCCTAAGATTGACAAGCCCAAAGGCGGTGACGACCTCAGGGATGCGCCCTCGGAAACTGAGGGAATCCTTAGGATCGACATCGGGATGAGGCCATGCCAATCATTCGGGTAGGTTGGCGTGTGCGCTTGGTCGCTACTCTTTTACATGCAAAAATCCAGCCAAAAGTGCAAATCAAGCGAGAATGCAAGATTCGCCAAAAATGAAACAGCATGGTTCCCCAAACCCATCCAAGCATGTGAATGCCGTTTGTAGGGGGCGCGGCTGGAAGGAATGCCTGCGTTGGCCTTCTACTCAACGGGCCACAGAACCTTCCCAAAAC
The DNA here is from genome assembly GCA_963575745.1 of Prorocentrum cordatum. Classification (NCBI taxonomy): domain Eukaryota; class Dinophyceae; order Prorocentrales; family Prorocentraceae; genus Prorocentrum; species Prorocentrum cordatum. The sequence continues at coordinate 936,291 of CAUYUJ010016138.1, read as the reverse complement.
GCGTCTTAAAGTCGGGGGGCAATCTTTGAGAAGGGCCAAACGTAATTACCCCCAGAACGACGTACCCCCAGTGAGGTGTCGTAGCGGCCACGACCCAAGCCACGCTGGGCACCAAAACGCAGCCGTTGGGCGCCCCGCGATGGGCCCTGGGACTTCAACACCGCGGATCAACGAAACTGTTGCACCCTCATAATCCTGAATCTGTCCGAAAAACCGTTTCCGATACGTTGGTTAAAAGACGCCGCGAAACCCTTACACGTATTAAGACGGGATATGCGCGGCGCCACGGCGAGAGCCACCGTTTGAAAACGAGCCGCCCTCCACCCGTGGAAGGTTTGCAAGACGAGAGCGCGGGGTGCTCAGGCGAGAATCACACGTTGAAAGCGGACCGCCCTCACTCCGCGAAACTCTTACAAGTGTTAAAACAAAAAAACGAATGCGCGCGGCGCTAACGCGATGACTACGTTTTGAAAACCACCCTCCCTCAATCCGTGGAGCTCTTGCAAGTGTTTGCGACGACTGTGCGCGGCGCTATGGCGAGAGCCACATTTGGTAAACGACCCGCCCTCCATCTGTGAAGCTGCTGCCAATGCTTAAGCTGCAAGGTCATGAACGGTGACGATGTCTCAGGCGAAACGCCCGGCCCTCCCTTTCGACTGGCCTTGGCGTACGACAGGGAGAACTCTGTTATAAGAAAATGGAACGGAGGACGAGGAGGACAAGGGGGAGGAGTAGGAGGATGAGTCGGAGAAGGGGGAGAAGGAGGAGGAGGAGGAGGAGGAGGAGGGGGAGGAGGACGCTACAGTCCCGAAGACTGAAATCTGCTCCATGCTTGCAAACCAGAGGAGGGAGAGGGCCCCTCCCTGCCGGGATGCTAGCCACCCCGTAAAGCGCGCGACGAGGGAGCGAGGGATCAGCGGCAGCCGGGTCCTGGGCACTGGGGTCTCTCACGGGCTATCGTCGGGTGCTGCCAAGAGGTGCCCCATGGCCCGAGGGCGTCCCCCCGGGGTCTTCGCGGAGGCCTCCGCGGCCTCCGGGGAGCGCCCCAGCACGAGGCCCAGAGGCCCCCCCCCGCGGCCGCAGCGTGGGGCGAACGCCCCAGGGCAACTTGGGCAACTTGGGGCACCTGCGGCGACCCCCGAGATCGGCTTCTCGTCTCCAGGCTGAGGGGGCCCTGAGACGCACAAATAGATACACACAAACAAAAGGATTCCCCATATTTTCCTATATATCCTCTAGGGTTTTGTCTTCCCCCCCACTTCCCATATTTTCCATATTTTCCTAGGAATCGGCGATTAATTGTGTCTGTGTGTTTTTTCCCCTCCTGAAAGTCATGTTTCTGACGGCACGTCTTAGAGGCGGATCGGCTGGTTTGCTGGTCTGCAGCCGATCGGCGGGTCGGGCCTAACCCGCCCGATCGAATGCAGTGGAGGCCGGGCCAGAAGAAGACTTCTACAAGAAACCCGACCATGAGACCCCAGGAGATCCGTTGATTTCTGGTGCGGGAGCGTCACGATTTCCACAGCAGAACAATCGAAACCCACAAGAAATCCAGGGCACCCTGGAGGCAAGCAGGGTGTTTCTTGGCATGGGCCTCCACTGTAAGGAAACGAATGGCGACCCGAATCCCCGACCTTGTGGGCCTGTCGGCTGGGTAAAGCCTTGGCGGCCCAGCTCGGGGACATGAGATGGAGGGCATCCATCTCGACATCATCCGACCGCGTGCCCCTGGACCTTAGTGGGCCCTGGAAACGACAGAGCCGTTTTTTTACCGGTTCCGTTTTGCCGTTGTTTCGCCGGTTCCGACGCCGTTTTTTTACCGGTTCCGCCGCCGTTTTTTGACCGGTTCCGGCTCCGGTTACAATCCTGGAGCCGTTTTTTTGCCGTTTCCGGTCGCCGTCTTTTTGCCGTTTCCATTTTCAAGGGACATTTTTTCTGGAAACGGTGAAAAACGGCCCTGCCGTTTCCGGGGCCCACAAAGCCCTGGACCAGGTCGATGACCCTCCCTGCAAATCTCCTCGCACGGGTCAGCTCAGAAGGGGAGTTACGGCCAAGCACAGTCTGTCGGACTCAGCGTACAAAGTCTGTGGAAATGGGGGATGAGGGGGAGGAGGACGACGACGAAAAGGACGACTTGCCATGGCTCGAACGTCCATGTCCCGTGCATTTGTCTGGTCCGTGCGTTTGTCCTTTCGCGCGATGGTCCAAGATGCTCGTCGATGGCCCTGGCCGAGAAACGTCGGCGGCGAGCGAGGGGGGGAAGGTGAGAAGGAGAAGGCCTTCTCAGAAGGCGGCGGGGCTTCTCGAAAAGGCTCCGGCCTTCTGAGGGGCTTTCTGTGTCTCCGGGGAGGGCTTAGAAAGCTTCCCGGAAGGCCAGAGGACTTCCGAGCCCTCTGAGAAGGCCCGGGCTCGCCGCCGAAGAAACGCGCACGTCCAAGCGACAACAAACCGATGCGACGGACGAGGACGAGGACGAGGATTAGTTCGGGCGTGTGCCCCTAAAAAATCGTCCCCTGACTATGTTTTGCTTCCTTTTGGACGAGGACGAGGATGAAGTCGGGCATATCCCCTAACAAATACAGTGGGGGCATTGGATAAGGAACCCTTAGATAAGGAATCCTGGGTCTGGAAGCCAGTGGAACTCCAAGCGTGGATCGGCTATGGATACCACCGCCGCCCTCATTGGATAAGGAATCCTCCAGGGTCTGGCGCCTCCTGGGACGTTTTCCTTAACACGAGACAAATGCTAAGAAATCGCCCCCTTACTATGGATTACTCTTGGAAGTTCCTCCTGTAGGGGGACACGCCCGCCTTAGGACGAGGGCGAGGACGACGAGGCCGCGCGGCGGCGAGGCCTGGCGCAGCGCCGCGCTGCCGCCGCAGTGCGCACGCGGGGCGGCGGGCGGCGGCGAGGGGAAGTGCGCGTCGGCGCGCCTCCGTGGCACGTCCCGAACTGTTGTGTTGCATCCTCGGGGGACCTCCTCCTCCTCCTCCTCCTCCTCCTCCTCCTCCTCCTCCTCCTCCTACTCCGCCACCACCTCCACCTCTTCCTCCTCTTCCACCTCTTCCTCCTCGCCTTCCTCCTCCTCCACCTCCTCCCCCTCCTCCCCTGGATCGAGGAGTCGAAGCTAAACTTATGTTGCATCCTCAGGAGTCCTTTGTCTGTCCCGCCGTGGCTCTATCCGCGTCGAATCCGTCTCGAACCCATGTCTGCCTCGTCGGCTCCGTGTCGAATCCGTGTGGAATCTACGCCAAGTCCGCGTCGAGCCCGCATCGAGCCCGCGTCGGGCACTAGATAAGACACCAAGTTTGGGGACAGGCGAGGTTCCACGAAGATGCAGCTTAAGAGCTGGAGAGGGACGGAGCGGGGGGGGTGGCGCCCAAACTGGAGGAATAGAGCACTGCATGCACATGAACTGCCGGCGCTGCGCGCGGATTTCTTGGCTCGTCGCTGGCTCTCCTGGCGGAGCCTCCCGCGCCGCCCCTGGTGCGCTCCGTGCGCCAGGGAGGGGGTCCAGCGCTGATCCAAAAACTCCGCGCGGAGAGTTGCCTATGCACCTGTCTCTGCTTCGAGAAACGGCAAGCCCTGAGATCGGGGCGCCCCCACTTTGTTCACGCCGGACGTTCTCCCCGGGCCCCGGCCGGGGCGAAAGTAAGACTCGGGCTCGGGGGACTCGGGTTGGCCTGGCAGGGCCATCATGGAAGTGACGAGGCCCAATCTGAAATTTGACGCGAAACACCGCCGCAGACATCCCACGAAAACTGAACCGTCAAAGTCAAGGACTCGAGTACACGCAAGAGTGACCCTGGGTACACGGGGCCTTTGGTGCGCGGACCAAGGGGGCGCAATGTGGCCAAATCCAAGCGCACAAGCAGCCTCTATCGCATCACGCTCAGCGATAGTGGGGACCCAGATGAGCCCGCACCAAAGGTCACTCCGGCGAAAGGTCTCTCTTACCCTGTGTCCCTCAATAGTTCTGGGTCCCCGGACTACCACCCCCCGGGCTACAGGTACCCCCTCCCCGAACTACAGGTAACCCTCCCCCGGACTACAGGTACCCCCCCTGGTCTACAGGTATCCCCCCTGGACTACAGGTACCCCCCCTGATTACAAGTACGCCAACAGGATTACATCCACGCGTGCGTTGACGAGTGAACACGCGTTCCACCCCAGACTGCAGGTACCCCCCCAGACTACAGGTTCCCCCGAACTGCAAGTACCCCGCCCCCGACTACTGGTACCTCCAACCGGACTACAGGTACCCCTCCTCTGGACTACAGGTACCCTCCCCGGACTACAGGTATACTCCCAGAGCTGTTGAGGGACAAGACGTACGCGCAATCGAAGGACACGCTCGTCAAGAAGCGTCGGCTGACCCGCGCTCCGGCTCACTTCAGCCTTACGTTGCCCCGACACGCAGGGCCCTCACGGATCGGTCCGGCTCGAGCAGTGCCGCGGACGGGTGAGGCCCAGGGGCCCTCTGGCCCTGGTCTTGGGTGGGGCCTGTCCCCCTACAGGCCGAGTTTGGGCGAAAAATGAAAATACCCAACCCCAACTAAAATCCTCAAACATACTTTTAAAAAATCGCCCCCAGACTATGTTTTTACTATTTTTGGATATTCCTCCTGTAGTCCCGACTTCACCCTGGCCTCTCGGCGCCCCTTGCACGGGGACTCCACTCAGTGGCCCAGGGAGCCCAACCCTCCCAGATGTAGGCCACGCAGCAGTACCAGAGGGGCTCCAATTCGTGCGGCCTGCCTGCAGAGGAGGCAGCCTCTGCTGCCTCCTCCTCTCGCCATCGCTCGGACGTCCATTCCCTGTTTTTTCCGGTTTCGTGCGTGGTTTTTTCGCCAAATGATCACGGATGCTCCTCGATGGTCATCGCCGAGAAAAAAAAGCATACGTCCGAGCGATGCCAGGTCCTCAGCCTGGACCCGAAGTCTCGTGGCCTGGATCCCCTCAAGGAGCCCCGTCATCGCAGGCTGCCGCAGCGTCACCTTTTCGGGCGTGGCAACGTTCGGCGAACTTCCAACAAAAAACCTCTCAGTGAAGACCCGTTACGGTGCCGCTGATTATCTCACGATGTTGCAATTGGTTCTGGACGTCGGGTTCTCAGGGGAACCTTGGCCCGAATCCACAGCAGCCGCTGCCTGGGCGGGCGACGCTCACCCCGAATGGGCAGCGTCTCCACTGCGGCACCGGCAACGAGACCCTCTGCTGCATCCTCGGGGGGGGCCTCTTGCCTGCACCGTCACGGCCCATTCTGCGTCGAAGCCGTGTCGAATCCATGTCAGCCTCGTCGGCTCCGCGTCGAGTCCGCGTGGGATCCACGCCAAATCCGCTTCCAGCCCACATCGAGCCCGCGTCGGGCACAAGAGGAGAAGAGCACCAACTGTGGGGGCAGGCGAGGTCCCCCGAAGACACAGCGCAGAAAGACCTGCCCAGAGGGGACGAGAACTGCAGTCGGCCTTCGTCCCAGCTGCTTCAATCCCCGTTCGGGTCCCCCCGAGCCTGAGCTGCTGGTAGGCGGCGAGGCCAGCGCTGGCCGCGGAGTAGTCGCTTGCGCCTGTCGAGGGCATGGGGGTCCGCCTCCTCCATGCTTCCTCTCCCTCTCTCTCTCTCTCTCTCTCCCTCTCTTTCTGACGACTGCGGCAGGAAGAAGACAACATCGGGCAGAGAGAGCTCGGGATCGTTTAGAGCTGGCAGGTTTGGAGTATGTAAGAGTCGTGCGTCGAGGCCGTTCCAGAGCGCTCTGGAACGCCCTGAGAAGGATGCGGAACGTCCTGGAACGATGTATATCCTTCTTAAGCCTGCCTGACCTCTCGCTCTCCCGTCCTTTCCTTACTTATGTTTTT
>CAUYUJ010016138.1:857935-925435 GCA_963575745.1 Prorocentrum cordatum | reverse complement strand
GTTTCGTAGCCCCATAGGGAGCTCCACCGAAGGCCCCAGTGGGGGTGTTCGCATGCGGTTCCCCCACCCAGGGCAGCGTTTCGTGGCCCCATAGGGAGCTCCACCGAAGGCCCAAGTGGGGGTGTTCGCATGCGGTTCCCCCACCCAGGGCAGCGTTTCGTGGCCCCATAGGGAGCTCCACCGAAGGCCCCAGTGGGGGTGTTCGCATGCGGTTCCCCCACCCAGGGCAGCGTTTCGTAGCCCCATATGGAGCTCCACCGAAGGCCCCAGGGAGCTCCACCGAAGGCCCCAGTGGGGGTGTTCGCATGCGGTTCCCCCACCCAGGGCAGCGTTTCGTAGCCCCATAGGGAGCTCCACCGAAGGCCCCAGTGGGGGTGTTCGCATGCGGTTCCCCCACCCAGGGCAGCGTTTCGTGGCCCCATAGGGAGCTCCACCGAAGGCCCCAGTGGGGGTGTTCGCATGCGGTTCCCCCACCCAGGGCAGCGTTTCGTAGCCCCATAGGGAGCTCCACCGAAGGCCCCAGTGGGGGTGTTCGCATGCGGTTCCCCCACCCAGGGCAGCGTTTCGTGGCCCCATAGGGAGCTCCACCGAAGGCCCCAGTGGGGGTGTTCGCATGCGGTTCCCCCACCCAGGGCAGCGTGTTCGCATGCGGTTCCCCACCCAGGGCAGCGTTTCGTGGCCCCATAGGGAGCTCCACCGAAGGCCCCAGTGGGGGTGTTCGCATGCGGTTCCCCCACCCAGGGCAGCGTTTCGTAGCCCCATAGGGAGCTCCACCGAAGGCCCCAGTGGGGGTGTTCGCATGCGGTTCCCCCACCCAGGGCAGCGTTTCGTGGCCCCATAGGGAGCTCCACCGAAGGCCCCAGTGGGGGTGTTCGCATGCGGTTCCCCCACCCAGGGCAGCGTTTCGTGGCCCCATAGGGAGCTCCACCGAAGGCCCCAGTGGGGGTGTTCGCATGCGGTTCCCCACCCAGGGCAGCGTTTCGTGGCCCCATAGGGAGCTCCACCGAAGGCCCCAGTGGGGGTGTTCGCATGCGGTTCCCCCACCCAGGGCAGCGTTTCGTGGCCCCATAGGGAGCTCCACCGAAGGCCCCAGTGGGGGTGTTCGCATGCGGTTCCCCCACCCAGGGCAGCGTTTCGTGGCCCCATAGGGAGCTCCACCGAAGGCCCCAGTGGGGGTGTTCGCATGCGGTTCCCCCACCCAGGGCAGCGTTTCGTGGCCCCATAGGGAGCTCCACCGAAGGCCCCAGTGGGGGTGTTCGCATGCGGTTCCCCCACCCAGGGCAGCGTTTCGTGGCCCCATAGGGAGCTCCACCGAAGGCCCCAGTGGGGGTGTTCGCATGCGGTTCCCCCACCCAGGGCAGCGTTTCGTAGCCCCATAGGGAGCTCCACCGAAGGCCCCAGTGGGGGTGTTCGCATCCCCCACCCAGGGCAGCGTTTCGTGGCCCCATAGGGAGCTCCACCGAAGGCCCCAGTGGCTGCTCTCGCATGCGGTTCCCCACCCAGGGCAGCGTTTCGTAGCCCCATAGGGAGCTCCACCGAAGGCCCCAGTGGGGGTGTTCGCATGCGGTTCCCCCACCCAGGGCAGCGTTTCGTGGCCCCATAGGGAGCTCCACCGAAGGCCCCAGTGGGGGTGTTCGCATGCGGTTCCCCCACCCAGGGCAGCGTTTCGTAGCCCCATAGGGAGCTCCACCGAAGGCCCGCCCCGGTGGCGCAGTCCGCATGCGGTTCCCCCATCCAAGGCAGCGCTTCGTGGCCCCATATGGAGCCCCACCGAAAGCGGCACCCACAACGCGTTACCAACAATTGCTTATGGTTGGGTCTTTCGCCAGGATAATTTTTGATTATTTGCTGGGGGAAAAAAATCGTCGACAATCCCCCGGCAGGGGGACAGGCCCGCCTTAACACTATGTGGGTGGACGGTACTGCCTGGCAGTGCCCCGCACCTGGCCCCCCGACTTCGCCCTGCGCCTCACTGGTGCTGCCCGACGAGGCGCTCGACGAGCGCTCGGCCCCTCGCGCAGGCACGCCGTCCCACGCCCCCCCCCCTGCCCAGACGCTCACTCCCCACTATAAGGTTAGTGATCCATTATAGATTAAATATTCGTTACAATATTAAACATATGTCAATAATATTGTTATAATACAGATTTCCATATAATATATTCATGGGGGCAGGGGTCGGCACACGTGGCGTAAACCTGTACAGATAGTCGGCGGACGTGGCGTAAGCCTGTCTATATATGTACATACATACACACATGTGAGTGTTTGCGCGAGTGTGCGTCTGTGTGTGAGCAACGGTACACAGGCCTGCGGCCCCAGATTTTCCAGCTGCTAGCGCTCAATGCCAAACGCATCAGGAGCGTCTTCCGTGAAATTTAGCAACAACCATTTGCTGAGGGAAGCTGTGGCCAGCGTACGAACATGGCACGACTCCCCGATGCCCACAAGATCGCCGACCAGGTTTTCGTCGGCGTAGCACCAGTACGATTTGGGATTGAGACGAAACTCTGGAATTTGCCATTCTAGCAAGTGCGCAAACATGTGCAATTTCGGGGTCAGTTTCCAGGCCTTTGTTTTCACTCTGAGCGCGTCTCTTGCTAAAGAGGCGTAGATCTTTGGAAAAAGGCCGCCGATGAACACAAACCTTCTCACAACGTCGTCATCGAGGTAAAGTCCGTTCGAAGAAATCATGTCGTAAAATTCCACGAAAAGCTGCGCAAGGGCTATCACCCTCTGGTCATCGACCTCACGCTGTGCCAGATCCAATGCAAAATGCACAAGGGCTCGTGTGGAAGCACCTTTCGCTTTCAACTTAGGAAGCCCGCTCTCGCTTCGAATGCGAGCCAATGATAATTTTCCTCGTAACATGTTTTGTTTCCCCCTCGCTCTGTACCATCTGACGCATTCCTCGCCAAGGGCACTTACTCTGTCATCAAGCAGGCCACCTCGCCTTTTCAAGCACACCATGATAAAGATATTGCCAACGACGTGGCATGTGATACCTAGGTCGCACACGTGTAGTGTGTCGATTGCGACACAGTTGAGTATCAGCCCGCATGTCAATTTGAAGAGTAGTGGTATATCTCTACCCTTTTATGGCGCATTCGGCTAACCACGAAGCATGTGTCATCCGAGTCTCGCGCAAACCAGCATCTCTGTTAAAGTTCCCATACAGCAAGTTGGGAGTGCTACTGGAGGCGAGGCACATCCAACAGTTATTGATTTTATCGTTCCAGTGAGCAAGCTTGAAGACGCTGTTCAGGAACTCCCCATCCCCGCGCACTTTCACGAGGGTCCCACGATAGCCCTCTGCAATAAGCTGCCCACCTCCAGGCCACGGCTTCATCTCCCAATTTTTATATGATGCCACGCCACACAGCAATTGATTCATTGACCTCGCAAAGACAGTCCACAGAGCATCGAACGTGCCGTCCACCATATCTGCTTTTCTAAAAATGGTATAGATGAAGGGCGGAGTGAAGCCCTCACCAGCGCCGCCAGATACCAACGAGTTGAATGATAGCACAAATAGCGAGCCTTGTTTCGAAAAGGCCCCCCCGTCTCCGTGGAGCCCAAGGGGGATTGTCATGCGTCTGCTTCCCTCTGGCAGCAACGGGTGATTCGATACAACTGGGGAGTCTTTGATGTGAGTCCAGAACTTCATAGCCTCGTCTGGTGGCCCTCGCAAGCCTTGCTCCCACACAGGGAGCCTCTCTGCAAACAGTTTGCCGAAAAACTCGTGCGGTAGTAGCACAGGGTGAAGTATGCGACCCCGAGTCGAAGGCACGTGTACCCAAGTGTATTTTGGAGTACCCCGAGGGGTTCCGAAGAAATTGAATAACGCACGTTGGAAATTCTGATGGTGTTTCCCAGATGCCCCTGCCGAAGCAAGCTTGCTCATTCCAGGGGTACCTTGTTTGAAAGCTGCATCTGCAAGTTCGTACACTGCTGCACTCGAGAGGTCTCCTTTCGCCCAGCGGCGTAACAGTACACGATTGAGTGGCAACGAGTTGTCTGGTTGGCTTGGCTGACCACTGGCCCGATCGATCCTTCGACACAAAGGCCCACGTGGCGGCTCAGAGCAAGCGGGCACCGTTTCGCATAGAGTGGTGAGCTCGGAACTGGCGCGATCTAATCTTCTCTTGAGCGAGTTTGATACGATCTCCGAGCTCATTATGTATAGGAAGCATATGTAGTGTCGCATCATTGTCATCGCAAGAATTAAGCCAAAGCGGTTGCAGACATGGTGATGATGATGACGATGATGATGGCGATAGTGATGATGATGTTGTTGTTGATGATGATGGTGATGGTGATGCTGATGGCGATGATGATGACGACGTGGTCATGCTTATGGTTGTGGTGATGATGATGATGATGATGGTGGTGATGATGATGATGATGATGATGATTGTGGTAATGGTGATGGCACTGCTGATGATCGTGCTGGTGATGGTGATGGTGATGGTGATGGTGATGGTGATTGTGGTGGTGATGGTGAATTGCTTGTTTGCGTATCGGTACTTGCGTTTAAGAAGCGATCGCAATGTCATTCAGGTGTCCCCAGCTTGGCCATCATGATGCTACTTTTGTCGAAGAGTTGTGGTCTGAGCTCTCTCTTTGCGCATACCCCCTGTCATGACTGTGCGTTCTACCCCGCGGCAAGTTGGAGAAGGAGGAGGGGAATGACGAGGATAGGGAGGTGTGAGGAGGGAGAGGCGGGAGGAGGAGGAAGGAGGAGGGAGGAGTGCATGTTATGCACATGCTGAGCTCAGCATGTCCCCCGTTCTGCTCAGCGCTTGCGCTTCTTGGGCCCGCTGGTCTGCACGCCGAACCTCTTCGCAGCCTCCTCGACTTTGCCGAACTCGTCAACGATGGCGTCGAAGGTCTTCGTCATCTTGTCGATGGTATCGCGCCCCTTATCGGCGTCAGGATCGACGATGAGCGCCTCCACGAGCTTCACCATCCTCGTGATTTTCGGCGTGAGCTTCTTGTAGTCGCCCTGGAGCTCGGACGTGTACTTGATGCTCTCCAGCGCTTGTGTGTTCTTCTTGCAATCGGTGACCATCATCAGCAGCTGCGTCACTCACCATGTCGACGTCGGCATCGTCGGCATCATCCTTGACGTGGTTGATGCTGGACGTGGACACCTCCATCCCTTGAAGATCAGTGTAGGACTCCTTGAGGTAGTACTCCTGGATCTCCTTCTCCGTTGACCCTGTCTGCGTGCATGGGCGAGTCGTCACAACATTCTTCTCCAAGAAGAGTTCGGCCTTCTTCTCGCCGAGCACGTCGCAGAACTTCTTCCAGCTCACCCAGCCAGTGATGGTGTGTGACCGCTTATCGGTGCCTGTTTTGTAAGTCGAGGTCTGCCCAACCTTGGCCTTCTTGTCGCGAGCCTGCATCACCAAGAAGTCGAGCAGATACTGCTTACGCTCCTCCCCCTTGCTGGCCATGACGTCCTGCAAGAGGCCAGGGTTCGTGGTGCCGCCGCCCTTCTCGATCAAGTAGTACCTGAAGCTGGCCAGCACAGCCCTCTCCTTCTTCTTGGGGTCCTGGCTGCGATCCAGGATCTCCTTGGCGTGCTGGACCTCTGCCGCTGTCGGAGCCATGCCAAGCCAGCCCTTGTCACCCGCGGGCATATCCGACAACGATCGATGTCGGGCGCGGTATGTAGACAGCTTGGGCCAAAAGCTACCAACAGAAATCAGAAACTGAGTTCTGATTTTCTGATTTTCTGATGTTATGATTTCATTGTTTTCGTATATAGATATATGGTTTCATATGTTGTAATCAGAAAATCAGAAAATCAGAAATCGTTTTCTGATTTTTCTGATTGCGTTGAGCTGCATCATGATATTCAGAGAAAGCGAACCCAAGTGAGGACGTCACGGATGCTGGGCCCTCAGCTCTCCTGTGATTGTTGGGCCCTCGTTGCCTCTCCGCAGCGCCGCGCGTCTCAGTTTCTCCCCTTCGTCCCCTGCCTCCTCGTCTTTTTTGATATTTGTTCAGACCGACAGACCGGCTCCTCCTCCTCCCTCCTCCGCCTCCTCATTGCCTCCTCCTCCTCCTCCTCCTCCTCCCCCTCCTCCTCCTTCTCCTCCTCCTCCTCCTCCTCTTGGGGGTGGGGTCAAGACCGATTTTGAGCGAGGCTCGGGGGATTGCCGCGTGCGGCCCGTCTCGCGCCCCACTGGGCACCTCGATGCGTGGCCGCGCTGACGGGCAGCCTGGAGGATGCGGAGGAAGAGGAGGAGGAAGACGAGGAGTAGGAGGAGGAGGAGGAGGATCAGGAGGAGGAGGAGGAGGAGGAGGGGGAGGAGGACGACGCTGAGGAGGAGGAGAATTTCGTTTGCCCGATACCCCAGGAGTCGTTTCTCTGGTTCGATACCGCAGGAGAAGGAGGAGGAGAATGAGGGCGAGGATGACGAGGAGGACGAGAAGGACGAGAAGGACGAGGAGGAGAAGGAGGCGAAGGAGGAGGAGGAGGAGGAAGAGGAGGAGCTTCGGGCCCTTCGAAGGGAGGGCGAGGACGACGCTGAGGAGGAGGATGAGGACGACGCTGAGGAGGAGGATAATTTCGTTTACCCGATACCCCAGAAGTCGTTTCTCTGGTTTGCCCGATATCGCAGGAGGAGGAGGAGGACGAGGAGGGGGAGGACGAGGACGAGGATGACGAGGAGGACGAGGAGAAGGAGGAGAAGGGGGAGGACGAGGATGATGATGATGAGGAGGAGGAGGAGGAGGAGGAGGAAAAAGAGGAAGGAGGATGAGGAGGAGGAGGAGGAACAGATTGCTGAGAATGCGCAACATGGTCTTAATCACATTGAAACATGTTGGGGGAGGAGGAGGAGGAGGAGGAGGAGGAGGAGGAGGAGGAGGAGGTAGCGTGCTGCGCGCACTGGTAGCCAACCCTCAGTCGGCTTTCGCTCAGCACTCGCGGATCTTGCGGCCCACGCAGAAGTCGGTGGAGAAATCGTGGCCCTGAAGGCGCTGAGCTCGTTCATCAGGTCGAGCGTCTGATTCTTGATGTTCTCGAGGTGTACGGTCCAGGAGGTGGTCTCAGGGCCATCTGACGTGGCGTGGACAGTCGAGGCGAAAGTGACAGCCTTCTCGATCCAGCCACCGATCGCGCCACGAATCTCCATCATGTACTTGTCCTCGCCAAGCTCGACCACCATGCCATTGGCCGCCGCGATACCGTTCTCCAGGTCGTGTAGTTCAATCTTCGCCAACTCCATGAATGCCGAGTAGGTCAGCAGATTCGAATCCGTCGGTGGCGGTGAGTCTTCGGCGACATGGACATCATCGTCGAACAGGTCCGATCCGCTCATGTCGTCCTGGGCTGCCGCTGGATTTCCCATGAAGGCGTCCAATGGTGTGTCTGGCAAGCGTGGGCCATCAACATGGGGCTGCATGCTTTGTCGATGGCCTCTGAAGTCGCTGGACTGCTCGGGCTTGGGCCAGACTGGCTACGGGAGTGGGAGGTGTAAAAAGGGGAGCCCGCTGGACAACACAACTCAGAAACGTAAAACACCGACGCCTCACGAACAAACTTGGGGTCGGAGTACCCAGCCCTCTATATGATATGACTCGTAGGCGCACCAGCTCCAGATCGAACAACGCACGCGGGCTGTTTCAGGTGCCGTTTCGGTGGATGAGGGGGCAGAAGGACGACGACCGTACGGGGGGGGGCAAAGACAGCCTGCCAGCCCATTGGGCACTCGCGCGAGGACACGGCCATGAAAACTCACACGGCTTGATGGCGATGGTGGCGGTTATGGTGAGTGGTGGTGATGGTGATGGTGATGGTGATGGTGATGGTGATGGTGATAGTGGTGATGGTGGTGGCGATGACGGTGGTGATGATGATGATGATGATGATGATGATGTTGCTGATGATGATGAGAATGATGATGATGATGCTGATGCTGATGATGATGATGATGCTGATGTACATTATGGTGATGACGATGGCAATGTTGCCGAATGTAACGTCATGTGCTTTGCTGCGCACACTAAAGATGATGATGGCGATGCTGTCGATGATGACGATGTTTTTTTGTTCTGCTCAGTTGGGCACCTGTCACTTGTCAATGTATGCGAGCATCTTCGCACAACGATCGCGTGTAATCTGTCGAGCTCTCTCTTTGGGAACACCCTTACGAATCAAAAAGCTCATTGTGTTGTGATAGATGCGGCTGTGGAGCCTGTTTTTCATCACATTCCAATTGACGGCTGGATCTATCGATAAGTCTATTTCTGGAAACTCGTCTTCATTCACTTCGCCCTCGCCCTCAGGGTGTGCTGGGTCCTCTGACGGGGGTTCTGCAGCTGCAGGCTTTTTTCCTACAGCTTGTGCACGCTTTTTTTCCTGCAGCTCCACTCTTTGCAGCTGCAGGCCTCTTAAACACATCGGTATACTCCTTGCTCGTGGGACCCACTTTGCCATCTCCCGCTAGCGCTTCCAAAGCCGCATCCGTGATTGGCTCTGGTGTTTTTTTTAGACTCTTCAGTCGGCACTTCAACAATATTCCCAACCGTATGTGGTCCAACTGATGAAGAAGATGGTAACTCTGAACTAGGGCGCTTCTTTATGAGGCCCTCCAACTCACCCAAAGTTTCATCAACATCGAACTGCCCGCGGGCAGACTCATCAGCCGATGACACGTCGACAACATCAACTGGTGAACGACCCGCTTCAACAACAGCCACCTCGTCGTCTGATCCATCTCCATCTGTATCTGCGTTGCCAGGAACCTCCGTTGTGTCCATACTGTTCACCAAAGCCTCTCACTGACAGTATGATTTAGGAATCTTCTTCTTATCAACTCTGATGCGTTGTAAGTGCGACACCATCGTGCGAAATCTATTACATACCAATGAAACTTGATCGATGGTAAAGGTAGTCGGCGCCACATTTTTCAGATATGTTCCAACTTGACGTTCGAACTGTTTCAAGCGCAAGAGGCGACCGCGAGTTAATACCATGCAATCTGTCAGTACGTGGCGCTGTCGGTAGAGCCCTGCCCAATCAGGCCCTTGCTGTCTGTTTTTTTTGTAAGGCCAAAGATCATCAACCGTCAAATATTTTGCTTTGATGTGTTCCTCGAGCAACGATTGTACCTGTGAGTCAGTCAAGTCAACGCTTGGGGCACGTTTGCGTTTCCCCATCAATTCACATGTAAATGAAACCGCTGAATGCGCACGAACCGAAATGTCAATGGATTGCACGCACGCACGCACACTCACACACACGCAGCAAACTCAACACAACACATTCAACACTTGATGAACAAAACACAAACAATCACATCATATTTCACAACACAACTCAACAGCACAACTCACACAAGGCTACAGCACGACATGTCAAAAGCCCACGCGTGTGCACCAAGTAAACATGTATATGGAAAGCAGAACACAGCAACAACAGCTCAATGAGTCTAGTATCGCCCATCGGTGTCTTACATCCTTCTGGCCCCAAATCATAAGTTGAACAATATATTGACAAATCTTTAATTCATGATTTCGATCTGATTTTATTGATTGTCAATAATTCCAGACCAGAATCATTTATTATTTAATGAGATCTGGGAAATTAGAGATAGAATTTAAAGATATCTTTAACTTCCTATTGTTTTTCTTTAATTTATTACCGTTTTATCAATAAAATATGATTTCGCCTAGCTAAATTAAAGATAGCAACAACTTATTAAAGATCTCGAGCGTGTGGGTGGGCCCTGGCCCGGTGCCGCTCTCCCCGGCCGCCCCGCGCCGCCCGGAGCAGCGTCGTCGACGGCGGCGTGGCGTGGCGCCGCTCGGAGCTTGGCATCCCGCCGGGGCCACCTCCGGACCCTGCCCCCACCGCGGGGGGAAAGACCAGGACATAGACATAAACTTTTGGAGGTCAGCGCGGATTTCTTGGATCTGGGCTCGAAGCCCCCTCCCTCCCGCGCGGAGCGCGCCAGGGGCGGCGCCGGAGGCGCCGCCCGGGGGCCCCAGCGCGGATCCAAGAAATCCGCGCGGAGCGTCGAAAGTCTATGTTTAGGCCGTTTGTTCTTCTTCGAAACCAACCAGCGAATCTCCGGAATCGATGGGATGCGGGGGTGGGGTTCGGATTTCGTCACGTGTTCGACGAATTCCGAACTCCTAACCCCCGCCGCCCATCGAGTTGCCTCAATCGCCGATCGGCGAGGGAAGGATTCGGATCTAGCGTCAGCGAGATTGGGCATCCCACTTCGCGGAGGCCTCCATGTAGTCAGAATTTTGCTTTGTCATTCTCTGTAGTGGTCGCTACCTGGGGGAAGGGGGGGGTGTTACCGCCTGGGCAGGGTGTGGCACGACGGGGCAGGGGTGCGCAGCGATCGCCACAGTTCGCGCGCGAGCACCGCTATCCCATCGACTCCCAGACGCTGATCGACGCTAGTCGACGCTAGATGCGGAATGACGAGGGTACACAAGGCTCCCATGATTTGCCAACGAACTGAAACGCACGGGCGAGAACCTTCACAACTACGACAAGGCCTACCAGCAGATCACGGGAAGGCGGCTGAAGGTGCCTGGTACCTCCGAGGGCACCCGACCGTCAGGAAAGCCTGACGCATCGAGTTCAAGGGCATCGAACTCCGCGGGGAGAGGGCCGCTCCGTCCGTCGGAGGCCCCCACACACTCACTCTCCTCTTCGGTGTGCCGTTCGACCCCGACGTCTTCGACATCTGCGTGCGCCAGCGGCCCGCCATCTCGGCGGGTCTTTGCGCTGTCATCCAGACGAAGCTCCCCATCGCTCGGACGTCCATGCCCCGTGCAGGTGTCGGTTTTGTGCGTGTATCTTTGCACGAGTAGATCAGACATGCGCCTCGATGGCCCCTGCCGAGAAAAAGGGCACGCGTCCCATCGGTGCCAAGGAACACGCACGGCATCAATATTACTCTGACGCGAGGACGAGAATCTGAGCGAGACACCGGGCAGAAGAGAAAAACTAGGTCACCAATATTCGCGTTTCGCGGTGAACGATGCGCGGTGCGTGGTTACCGTCGCGTCCACGCAGGGCCAGCCTGATGAAAGGCTGCTCCCCAGCCTGTGCTGCACCGCGCGAAGCACGATTATCGTCGTGCCCCCGCGGGTGACCTGGGCAACGCGCTGGCGCATTATTGAACTCACCCTTGTCGGCGGTGGGGACTCGTGGCAGCGATGCTGATGGTGGCAGCGGTGAGGGTGGTCGCCGTCGTAGTGGCGTCTTCGAAGCTGAGTCTAGAGGCCGTCTAGATGGGGACCGAGCAGATGGGATCGGAGGATCACGCCGCATCGGCGATGCATCGTCGAAGCATCGGCGTCGTCTGCGATGCAGCGGCGACGTCCGCGTGGAGAAGATCAGGCTCCGCATGGAGCCGCGTCGCCAACACATCGGAGATGCGGCGCGCTCCCCGCCCCCATCTACTCCAGCCCCACCTCAGCGACGAAAAGAAACGAACGCGAGAAGACATAGCGACCTTACGCGGCGGCTTACGCGGGCCGCCAGCGCGGCACGCCACACTGGAGACGAGGGCGCTTACGGGGGCAGCTTACGCGCCAATGTCGGCGAAGACGAACCCGTTTTCCTTCGTCGCTCATCTTGGAGGCCCAGAGAGTTGCCCGTCGGACGAGCCGTGGGCGCCTAGGCACATCCGCTCCAGCGCGGCAGCGCCCGGGCTGGCGGGGCCTCGGGCAGCTCCGCCCGCCCGCGCGCCCCACCCGGCTGGCCCGCCGCGAGCACGCCACCGCTGGGACCCCGATCGCAGCTGGCGGGGAGGGGGATGGGCGGAGTTGAAGTTACGATCGAGGTCGGATGCGCAGTTGTGCTTCGGAGAACCCACCACCGCGCCCAGCAAACAAGTGCACGGATCACCGCTACACCGGTCATGAATCCATGCATGATTATAGATCCGAGTCGGCAGAAGAGGTCCACTTGAAAAGTCAACTCAACCAAACCCCAGCCTCAGCCCTCCCTGACTGACTGATCACTCTCACTCGTGGGGTGACCCCGAAACATACTTTGGGTTGGTTGGCCTGTATACTGTGTCAAAGCCCCGCCGCACATGTGGTTTCCCCTTGGGCTGCCCCCTCTCACCCTCTTCCTCGTCCTCGTCCTCCTCCTCCTCCTCCTCCTGCTCTTCGAAAGCTGGTCAGGAGGAGGAGGAGGAGGACGAGGAGGAGGAGGAGGAGGAAGAGCAGGAGGATTATTCTCTGTCCTCCTCACCGAAAAAATAGAATAAGAGAAGGACTGCAAAGACTGATCTGGGGACTCCCCGCCCCGAGATCAGTCGGGGGGGATCCCCCCCCCATCCTCACACTCTCCACTCTCATGTCCAAACCTTCTTTCCGTCCCTCCCTCCTTCTCCTTTTCCACCTCCTCATCCCTACTCTTCCCTACCCTTCACCTCTCCCTCATCTATCCCTTCCTCATCCTTATCCGTTAATCCCTGCCTCCGCCATTTTCCCTCGTCCCTCATTGCCGATCGGCTCGCCTTCCTCCTCCTGCCTCCTCCTCCTCCTCATCCTCCTCTTCCTCCTCCTCCTCCTCAGCTTCCTCCTCTTCCTCCTCCTCCTCCTTCTCCTCCTCCTCCCCAGATTATGTGTATGATCCTCCTCCTCCTCCTCCTTCTCCTCCTCCTCATCCTCCTTGAACTGGGTGGGACAAGACGGGGGGGTAAGGACAAATCCTTTCAAGATCCGCCCCTGGACCCCTCCTGGGGTCCATCTGGGCGGAATGCTCGCCCCGGATCGAGGCCTGGGGGCCCCAGGGCCCGAAAAGGATCCCCAAGCGCCCGAAAATGATCCCCAGACGTCGAAGGCTATACCGCGTGCGCTGCTCGGAGCCTGCGCGCCCCCCATCCGTATGCAGCTGCGAGTGCCGCGAGGGAGAGGAGACGAAGGAGGGGGAGCGCACGCGGCATAGCCTTCTGCCACGAAACGTGTGAGGGGTGTGCCGACATGAGTCGGGAGGACGCCTGCGAACGTCGCCGTTGGGGCCCTCCTTGGAGCTCCCTATGGGGCCACGAAGCGTGTGAGGGGTGTGCCGAAATTGGGAGGCGGTGCCATTCGAACTTTCCCCACTGGGACCTTAGGTGGAGCTCCCCATGGGGCCACGAAACGTGTGAAGGGTGTGCCGAAATGGGGCGGCGGTACCACGGGACAACGAACCGTGTGCGAGGTGTGACGTAAAGGGGCGGCGGTGCCATGCGAACTTGCCCATAGCGGCACGAAGCGTGTGAGGGGTGTGCCGAAATGGGGCGGCGGTGCCATGCGAACTTTCCCACTGGGGCCTTCGGTGGAGCTCCCTATGGGGCCACGAATCGTGTGAGGGGTATGCCGAAATAGAGCGGCGGTGTCATGCGAACTTGCCCACTGGGGCCTTCGGTGGAGCTCGCCGACATGGGGCGGCGGTGCCATGCGAACTTTCCCACTGGGGCCTTCGGTGGAGCTCCCTATGGGGCCACGAATCGTGTGAGGGGTGTGCCGAAATAGAGCGGCGGTGCCATGCGACCTTTCCCACTGGGGCCTTAGGTGGGGCTCCCCATGGGACCACGAAGCGTGTGAGGGGTGTGCCGAAATGGGGCGTTGGTGCCATGCAAATTTTCCTATTGGGGCCTTAGGTGGAGCTCCCCATGATCCACGAAACGTGTGAGGGGTGTGCCGAAATGGGCTGGGCATGCGGAGAGCAGAGGCAGGAAGGGGAGGAGGAGGAGGGAGGAGGGAGGAGGAGGAGGAGGAGGAGGGAGGAGGAGGAGGAGGAGGAGGAGGAGGAGGAGGAGGAGGAAGAGGAGGAGGGGAAGGAGGAAGGAAGGAAGAACGCGGGGCGCTGTCTCGTCAAAACAAGGACCCAACACCACAGGATGGTTGGGAAAAACATTGATCTTCCGTGCGGTTCGGGGGTGATTCTCGCTTTTTCGACTTTTCCGACGCTCCAGCAACGGCCCAAGAGGCCCCCAAGAGCACCCCGAGACGGCCCAGGAGGCCTCCAAGAGGACCCCAAGACGGCCTAAACGTGCCCCGAAGAGGCGCCCAAGACAGCCCAAGAGGGCCCCAAGACAATGGGCCCGAACCGAAAATCCGAGCTTTCCGCCCCAAGGAGCCCCCACGAGGCCCCAAGAGGCGCCCCAGAGGCTCCAAGAGGCCCCCCAAGAGGCCCCAAGAAGCCCCAAAGAGGCCCCCAAGAGGTCCAAAAAACTTCCCCGAGAGGCCTCAGAAGTGCCTCCAAGAGGCCCCCGAGAGGCCTCCCACGAGACTCCCACGAACATCCACTGGGCTTATCACCTGCAACCCAAGCACGGTGACGGGACTTGCCGAAGGCAGCTGGATATATATATATATATATATATATATATATATATGTGTGTACCCATCGGTCGGAAGAAGTAGGTAGAAACATAAAGTAGGAAGGCGTTGAAAATAGATTGGGTATCCGCCCGCCCCCTAGGGAGGACGGAAAAGGTGAAGCCACTCGATCATTCAAATAGGGAGGCACTTAGAGTAGATTGGACTCTAGGAATCCAAAAATACCTACTTTCAACGACCGATGGGCGTGTACACATATATGGGAGATCCGGCCCCGGGGCCCCGGACCGGCCCCCCGCTTGTACCATGGTCCCCCCTCTCCCCGGGGGGCTCCCCGGACGAACCCCGGACGCTCCCGGACCTCTCGAGAGCGCTCCAAGAGCGCCGAGAGGGCCCCAGGAGCGCTTCAAGACGACCCAAGATGGCTTCCAGAAGGGCTAAGAGGCCCTCAAGACGCCCCAAGAGAGCTCCAAGAGGCCCCCCACGAGGCCCCGGGAAACCAAAATGGCCCCATTCCCGTTGTAAAACGTTCATTTTCAGCATACCCGCTCCCTTGGATACCAGAGCGCCCAAACAGCCCCAAGAGGCGCCCAAGGACGCTCCCCAGGCAGCTTAGGACAGCCCAGAGTCGGCCCAGGAGGGCCCCAAGACGGCCTAAGTGAGCCCCAAAGCAAGCCCCAAGGGAGCCCCAAGAGAGCCCCAAGAGGGTTCCAAGAGGGGCAAGACGGCCCATGATGGCTTCCAGAAGGGCTAAGAGGCCCTCAAGACGCCCCAAGAGAGCTCCAAGAGGCCCCCCACGAGGTCCCCGGGAGACCAAAATGGCCCCATTCCTTTGGTAAGACGTAGACTTTTAGCAGATCCGCTCCCTTGGATATCGGTGCGCCCAAACAGCCCCAAGAGGCGCCCAAGGAAACCCCAGAGACGGCCCAGGAGGGCCCCAAGACGGCCTAAGTGAGCCCCACGGCAAGCCCCAAGGGAGCCCCAAGAGAGCCCCAAGAGGGTTCCAAGAGGCGCAAGACGGCCCAGGATGGCTTCCAGAAGGGCTAAGAAGCCATCAAGACACCCCAAGAGAGCTCCAAGAGCGCCCGAGGACGGCTTAGGACAGCCCCAAGACGGCCCAGGAGGGCCCCGAGACGGCCCAAGTGAGCCCCACGCAGGCCCCAAT
This sequence comes from Prorocentrum cordatum, assembly GCA_963575745.1. Taxonomy (NCBI): domain Eukaryota; class Dinophyceae; order Prorocentrales; family Prorocentraceae; genus Prorocentrum; species Prorocentrum cordatum. The sequence continues at coordinate 909,954 of CAUYUJ010016138.1, read as the reverse complement.
TGGGAGCCCCAAGCAGGCCCCAAGAGGGTTCCAGGAGGGTCCGTGGGGCCTCATGTCCGGCCGCCTGGCTCCCAACATGCCGACAAGACCAGCCGGGAGACCTCCGGGACGCCCCCAAGAGAGCCCCAGAATCTCCCAAGAGGCCCCCGCAGAGGCGCCGAGGGGACCCCTGGAGGCCCCGCAGAGGCGTCCAAGAAGTCCCCGAGAATCGCTCCGCGAGGCACCGAGAGGCATCCAAGATGCCCCTGACTCACGACCCGCGCACGGGTATTGCTTGTACGTGCCTCTGGTTGTGTGCACTTGTCTGTATGTACGCATGTGTCCTCCTCCTCCCTCCTCCTCCTCCTCCTCCTCCTCCTCCTCCTCCTCCTCCTCCTCCTCCTCCTCCACCTCCACCTCCTCCACCTCCTCCTCCTCCTCCTCTTGCCTCCTTCTCTCTCCTTCTCCCTCGTCCTCACTCCTCCCTCTCATGCTCCCCCCTCCTTCTCCATCTCCCTCCCTCTCCCCACATCCATCAGATTCTCTCCTTGTCCCTCTCCGCCCCGAGCGGGAGCTCTAGGCGAGAAGGCTCTGAAGGACGAGCCAAATAAGGAGTCAGGGTGTTTCGGTCAAGGTATTGAGCTAGGGTGTTTGGGTCAGGTTGTTGAGGCGTTCGGTTTCGGGCTTAGGGCTCGGGTATCCGGTGTCAAGGTTAGGGTGTAAGGGTGAGGGTGTCAGGGTAATGGTGTTAGGTTAGGGTTAGAATGATAAAGTTCGGCTGTTTGGTTTCGGGTGATAGTGTTGGGCTGTTCGGGAGTTCGAGTATTGGGTTAGGGCTTTCGGGCTCGGGTACAAATAATCGGTGTGTGGGTTAATTCGGGTGTTCGGTTTGGGGTATTATGATTCGAATGTCAGGGTTCGGGTGTCAGGGCTCGGGAATAAGATTTTAGGAGTGGGGATTAGGGTTACGGTGTGCGGGTATTCGGGTGTTCGGGTTCAGTTGTTCAGTCTAGGGTGTTGGGGTTCGGGTGATAGATTCTGCGGGTATTTTGGCAAACGCCACGGGATCGGACCCGTGCCTGCCTGCTAATACCGTCTTCGGAGCCGGCTAGAACCTAATCGCGCGCGAAGCGCGAGCGTGGTTCTGAAAATCGATCCCCGGGCGGTGGTGCTGGAGGCAGACCCCCGCCTCGTCGACCCTCCCCGACGCCGACCCCCTGGGCAGAGGCCGAGGCCGTGACCCGTGGAGCGCGTGGCGCTCCACGACGCTCCCGCGCAGCTGGCGCCCAGCTCCGCGGGCAGCCCCGGCGAGGCCACCGGCTCCTGTGGCAGAGGCCTCCTAGATGGCCCTTCCTCCCCCTGTCTCGCCCCATCCCCCCCCGAGGAGGAGGAGGAGGAGGAGGAGGAGGAGTAGGAGGAGGAGGAGGAGGAGGAGGAGGAGGGAGAGTAGGAGGAGGAGGAGGAGGAGGAGGGGGAGGAGGAGGAGCCGTCAACCGTGCGGCAAAAAAGCCTGTGGTCGCATGATCGCATCGCGTCGCCGATGCATCGGCGATGCGTTTACGATGCGCCGGCGATGCGTCGGCGATGCACGGGCGACGTCGTCGTGGAGAAACTCGGACTCTACATCGAGCCGCATCGCCGATGCATCCGGCGCGTTCCTGCGACCCCATCTGGTGGTACCCCATCTAGAGGGGAGGAGGAGGAGGAGGAGGAGGAGGAGGAGGAGGAGGAGGAGGAGGAGGAGGAGGAGGAGGAGGAAGAGGAGGAGGAGGAGGAGGAGGAGGAGGAGGAGGAGGAGGAGGAGGAGGAGGGAGGAGGAGGAGGAGGAGGAGGAGGAGGAGGGAGGAGGAGGAGGAGGTGGAGGAGGCGGAGGAGGATGACCAGTTTAAACCCAAGAGTCATCAACCATTTTGGAAGTGACCCTCCCTCCAAGCTACCTCTTCATAGGCCCCTACAACGGTTCATTCCCATTGAGGGAACTGCTTCTTTGGAAGACAACCGATTGAAGACCCTGAATCATGCCAAAACATTTTATTTTTCTCGGGATTCTGACACCACGGATCAACCTGACTATTGCTTCTTGACAATCCTGAATCTTGTCAGAAAGCCATCGGGGGGGCTTCAACACCGTGAACCAACGTAACGGTTGCACCCGCGTAATCCTGAATCCTTCCAAACCGCCATTTCTGGTACGTTGATCATGGGAATCCGTGAATCAATCTCTCGCAAGTATTATACAGGAACGTGCGCGGAGCTAAGGCGAGAGCCACATTCTGAAAGGAACCGCCCTTAAGCCGCGAAGCTCTTGCAAATGTTTAAAAGGAATGTGCGCGGCGCTAAAGCGAGAACCACGTTTTGAAAACCACCCGCCCTCAATCAGTGAAGATCTTGAAAATTGTTTAAACGAATGCGCGCGGCGCTAAGGCGAGAGCCACATGTTGAAAACCGTCCGCCTCCATCTGTGAAGCTGTTGCCACTTTTGGGTCTTCAAAATCATAAATAATGAGGGAATCTGATGCGAAACGCCCGGCCCGCCCTAAAAACAGGCCTCGGGGTGCGACAGGGGGAAGTTATTTATAAGGGGAAGGAATGGAGGAGAAGGCAGGAGAAAGAGGAGTAGGAGGAGGAGGAGGACCAGTGTAAACCCAAGAGTCATCAACGATGTTGGAAAAAAAACCCTTCCTCCAAGCTCCCTCTTCATAGGTCCCTACAACGGCTCATTCCCATTAAGGGAAAGCCTCGTTGGAAGACAACCGTTTGAAGATCCTGGAGAATGCCAAACCATTGTTCCCGGGATTCCAACGCAACAGATCAGCCTGACCGCTGATTTGACGACCCCGAATCGTGCCAGAACGCTATTTTTAGGAGTTCAACACCGCGAACCAACATAAGCGTTGCACCCGCATAAGCCTGAATCCTTCCAAAACACCAACTCTGTTATCCTGATCATGGACATCCGTGAAATTCTAGCAATTTTTATAAACGAATGTGCGCGGCGCTAAGGCGAGAGCCACAGTTTGAAAAGGAACCGCCCTCAACCCGTGAAGCTCTTGTACATGTTTTAAGCGAATGAGCGCGGCGCAAAAGCGAGAGCCACATTTTGAAAACGGCCCGCCCTCAGTCCGTGAAACTCTTTCATTGGTTTTAATCGAATGTGCGCCGTGCTATGGCGAGAGCCACCTTTTGAAACTCATCCGCCCACAATCCGCGAAGCCCTTGCAATTTTCGAAAGCGAATGTATTGAAAAAACCCGCCCTCAATCCGTGATGCTCTTGCAATTGGTTCAAACGAATGCGCGCGGCGCTTAGGCGAGAGACACATTTTGAATACCGTCCACCCTCCATTTGTGAAGCTGTTGCGACTTTGAAGCTTCAGAGTCATACATTGAGGAAGTCTCAGGCGAAAGCCCCGCCCGCGCTAAAAACAGGCCTCGGGATGCGACAGGGAGAGCGTATTCATAAGAAAAAGGTAGAGGAATGGAGGAGGAGGAGGAGGAGGAGGAGGAGGAGGAGGAGGAGGAGGAGAAGGGAGGAGGAGGAGGAGGAGGAGGGGGAGGAGGAGGAGGAGCAGGACGAGGACTCCGACCCCATCTGCTCTGACCCCATCCAGGAGGCATAGACATGGAGCCCTGGCCTTCTCCGCAAAAGCCGCCCCACAACCGCACCACGGCCCTCCGCGAAGTAGAAGCAGGCCTTTAATATGTTGGTCGACGCGCGAGACGCGGCCCCTGGGACCAGATTTGATGTTCGGAATCGCTCATTTCGGCGCAAAGGTTGAACTTTTGAGGTCCTGGGACGACGCCAAGTCGCGGGAAAAGCTTGCGCTTGATTTCGAGGAGGAATGTCGAGAGGCAAATCCGCTCTCAGAACAAGCACCCCCACAAGCGAAGCCGTGTAGCCAACGCACCCCAGGGAGCTGCCGAACCAGGACAAGGCTGCCTCGCAAGCGCCCTGGGCCGCCTGGCAAGCGCCAATTATCAAAGTAGGAGAAACCAGCCGGACACGACAATTGCTGTTTACTAAACGGCCCTGGGCGATTACTAAACAACCCTACGCTGTTCGATTCCTTCTATGGGTGCGTTTGCTAAACGGCTTCGCGTGTCGGGGTGATCATTCTGGGGATGGATCTTCTGCCCTCTAAATGATCGGGATCGGGATGGCTCTTCCTCCCCCCACTCGCACGCCGCGCACCGCGGCACGCGGTCATCTCCACCGCCTCGCGCCGACCCCTGCAGAAGGCCAGCTCGGCTTCCTCCTCCTCCTCCTCTTCCTCCTCCTCCTCTTCTTCCTCCTGCCTCCTCCTCCTGCCTCCTCCTCCTCTTCCTCCTCCTCCTCCTCCTCCTCCCTCCTCCCTCCTCCCTCCTCCTCCTCCTCCTCCTCCTCCTCCTCCCTCCTTCCTCCTCCTCCTCCTCCTCCTCCTTCCTCCTCCCCCGGCCGCGACGCGCAGAGCACGGCCAGCTGCGCGGGCCTGGATGCGCGAGCCTGGCCTCTTGCGGCTGGTCGGTGGGGGGGGGACCCTGGCGAACGCCTCCTCCTGGGTCCTCCTGGGTCCTCCTCAGTAATGTCGACGTCACCGCTCCCACGTCGAGAGCCCCGTCGTCGACGTCACCGCTTCCACATCGAGGTCGCCGCTTTCGCTCCTTCCCCTGAGCCCGTCGCCGAACATATCAACGTCCGTCGCCGAATATAACAACGTCTCATTGCCTCAAAGGGAAGCCCCTTCCCTTTGATCCCTCCCCCTGGGCGGGGGGGGGGTCCCGGGCGGGGTCCTGGCACGAGCACCAGGAGTGGGGGGGGTCCAGGTCCCCTTCCCCTGCGTACGATCGTTGCCACTTCCTTTTGGGGGGCCTGGGTAACGACAGCTACGCGCCAGAGGATAAACACAAACAAACCATCCCCCTAGAACGAAACATCCGACCAGAAGCATTGCGAACATGGACGGGGGACAGATGCCACCATCCCTCCAGACACATGCTGCTTCCATCGTATTTCAAGACCACATCCCAGAAATAATCTCGAGCACCCAGACGAATATCGAAACAGTGTCGAACGAGCATCGCCTCCCAGGACACGACGCGTGAAAACCCTCAAGTTTCGGTACTCTCTTGGTGCCAAACAATCCTTTCTGGTGGTCAAAGCTAAAGTCGGTTGAAGCATCGTAACTCCTGGGAGGCCCCCGCGGGACTGGCCGAAGCTCCAGCCTGCAGGGAGGGGCCGAGGTGATTGTGCTCAGGCCCGAGCTGATGACGTCGGGCTGCGGAGGAGGGTCCCAGACGTCGGCGAGCAGCGAAAGCGCAAGCTGTGGCTGCCTGCCCTGTCCGCATGTCAAGATACGCACGCAGCATGTGCTGATGACGCTGATACTGATGATGCTGATGATGCTGATGATGCTGATGATGATGATGATGATGATGATGATGATGATGACGATGACGATGACGATGATGATGATCATGCTGATGATGATGAGGATGAGGAGGATACCGATATCAATACCACGCTGCAAATGTAGCTGGGCCTCCTTTGTCAAAGATCTACGAACAAGTGCACTCCTTTGCTTGGAGCCCGCACGTTGAGTGACGGCCGCGCTGAGAGAAGGTGCACCTGGTCGAGGTCCTACCCAACGGGCTGGCTCACGATGGTGTCGCCATGTGTCTCTAGATTTCTTGACGCGTCGCGTATCCCCACCAGCTGGCTGCGCGCTGAGTGCATCAGCCTTCAGCGCCGTCAGCCTTCCACCCCCAGCAGCCCGTACTCCGGGCTGGTGCTAATTGTCTGTTTGAGGTGTTGCTCGGAGCTTGGCGCCGCAAGGGCGACGTTCCGTTGCACCCGCACCTCTGTGCGCTCGTTCTTTTGGACCGGGCGGCGCCTAGGTGCGTCTCGGCTCGAATGTGGAGCATTTTGCTCAGTGCACGTGCACCGCACGCCTTGCGTGCAATTTGCCTGTTCCGCCGTCCCGGACACGCCTGTTGCCGCCAGACCGTCGTCGCGCGGCCGCCGACCAAAAAAGTATCCCCACCAGCCCATTCCAAAATCGATGCCCAGGCGAGTTGTCGCATTCGGGTACGAGATCCAAGACAGAATTGATTTACCCCCAAACATTTTGTTCGTCGAATCGCCAGAGGAATACGTAGCAGTCCACGAACGTTTGACTTTCCCTTCTGGATGCGACAAACATGAATTTCGGGGTACATCAATGGTTGATCCCCTACTCGACGCATACGCCTCGTAGTCCTTCTAGAGCCATCTCGGGAGGAGGGAGGAGGGAGGAGGGAGGAGGAGGAGGAGGCGGAGGAGGAGGAGGCGGAGGCGGAGGAGGAGGAGGAGGAGGAGGAGGCGGAGGAGGAGGAGGAGGAGGAGGAGGAGGAGGAGAGAGCGAGGGAGGGAGGAGGAGAGGGGGGCCCTGGGGCGCAAGCGATGGAATTCAGCGGAGAAGTGAGGACCCCCCCCCACCGAGAACCCAGCGGCGAGGGGCCGACCCCCGGGAGAGTGGCGGTGGTCCGCGCTTCGAAAGCAACTCACGGTAGCTGCTGCGCGTCCCCACCCCACGGCGACCAATGGCGCACCCAAATCGCGCGCAAAGCGGACGTTGGTACAACTCCCGCACATGGCGCCATTGGGCGCCACTTGGGTGCTTACAATTCGGCGCTCCTGGGAGCGCTATATATCTGGGCACTCCTGAGGCACTCTACACTGGGCGCGGCCATGCGCGCGCTGCGGGCGCGCTGGTAGACGCCACCCGCCGATGCGCATTCAATGCAGGACGAGCGGAAGCTACCGCGACTTGCTTTAGGTCGGGCATGTCCCCCTACAGGCGGATTTTGGACGGCAAATAAAACATGGTCAAACCGAAGTACTCCAAAATGGACAAACATAGTCAACACAAAATCGTCCCCAGACTTTTGTTTGACTGTTTTTGAATTCACTCCTCGTGTGGAGGGACAGGCCCGACTTAAGACTTGCTGTCCGAGTCCGCGCTTCTCCTCCGAACCGCGGCCGGAAGAGGCCCGAGCCGCGCGGGGCAGCGGGCGCGCGCGCGCGCGCGCCCGCGCGTCCTTCCACACGGGGCCCTGGCCGCCAGCCATGGGTGGCGCCACCCCACGCCGAGGGGTCCCTGGGTGTGGACCACCTACCAAGCCACCGCAACCCAACCCGAAGACCCGAATTTCGGGTTGTGTGGGGGGTACGGGCTTCATATGTGCTTTTTCAATGTTCCCCGACCCCCCCCACTGGAGATGGAGGGCAAGTCGGGGCCTTCGACTCGGGTTGGGGCAATCTGGCGGGCGGTGAGGTATACGTCACCTGGGCCTCCGACGCTCGCGAGGGGGACGAGACATGGAAGAGGAAGAAGAAAAAAAAGAAGAAGAAGAAGAAGAAGAAGAAGAGGAAGAGGAAGAAGAAAAAGAAGAAGAATAAGAAGAAGGAGAAGACACCACACACGCCCATAATCTTTGGGCGCTGCGTGCGGATTTCTTGAATCTGCGCTGGGCCCCCCTTCCCTGGCGCGCGGAGCGCGCCAGGGGCGGCGCTGGAGGCGCCGCCGGGGGCGGGGGGGGGGGGGGCGCCGCCGGGGGGGGGGGGAGCCAGCGCGGATCCGAGAAACCCGCGCGGAGCGCCAACAGATTCTGTTTATGCCGCTTCTCCTGCTTCGATCTGGGAGACGTAAGACTCGGCTACGAGGGACTCAGGTTAGCCTGACGGGGCCATCATGAAAATGACGAGACCCAAGCTGAAATCGGACGCGAACTCCCGCTGCAGACACCCCACGAAAACCGGACCGCCAAAATCCAGGGACGCGCTCGTCAAAAAGCGAAAGCGGACACGAGTTCCAGCGTACTCGAGTCCTACGCTTCCCCGGTTCGAGCGAGCGGCACCCTGCGTCGCTCCTGTCGCGACGCGCTGCGCACAGACAGAGTTCAGCGTCGGAGGCCCGGAGCCCACCGCACGGGAAGCGAGGGCAGGGCGCGCGGGGCGTGCCGAGCCCTGAGCGAGGGCGGGGAAGGGGCGGGGAGAGGGAGGGCCCTCCTCCTCCTCCTCCTCCTTTTTTCTTCTCCCTTCTCCGTTTTCCCTTCTCCCTTCTCCCTTCTCCCTTCTCCCTTCTCCTCCTCCTCCTCCTCCTCCTCCTCCTCCTCCTCCTCCGCTTTCTCCTCCTCCTCCTCCTCCTCCTCCTCCTCCTCCTCCTCCCACTCCTCCTCCTCCTCCTCCTCCTCCTCCTCCCCTCCTCCTCCTCCTCCTCCTCCTCCTCCTCCTCCTCCTCCTCCTCCTCCCTCCTCCTCCTCCTCCTCCTCCTCCTCCTCCTCCTCCCTCCTCCTCCTCCTCCTCCTCCTCCTCCTCCTCCTCCTCCTCCTCCTCCTACTCCTCCCTCCTCCTCCTCCTTCCTCCTCCTCCTTCCTCCTCCTCCTCCTCCTCCTCCTCCTCCTCCTCCTCCTCCTTCTCGTCGTCCCTCCTCCTCCTCCACCTCCACCTCCTCCTCCTCCTCCTCCTCCCCCTCCTCCTCCTCCTCCTCCTCCTCGTATTCGTCATCGTCCTCCTCCTTCTCCCCCTTCGGGAATCAGGGTAGCAGTGTCGAGAGTCACGTCAAGCCGCTAAGCTTTTTTTTACGCATGGTGACCATCACCGCCGTCGTGGAGGGTAGCATCATCGACAGGACTCTGATGCCGGAGTTCTGCCGTCGTGGAGGGTAGCATCATCGACAGGATTCTGAACCATCTCCGTCAACTGCTCTCGGGACTCCGTTCGACGTTGAGGACCACCCCCTCGTGCGTCCCCTCGTGGCGAAACTCGGTAACATCGGGTTGCTGAGCTTCCTCGGCGAGGCAAGCCTAGTGGCCGAGCGCGCCCAGGAGGGCCAGGGCGAGGCTCGGCGCCCCCCAGAGCAGTTGGTCCGGCAACCTGCCCCCGACTGCACGCGGGTGCGGGTTCCCTCTCTGGGGAGGAGGCCGCGAGGAACGAGGCAGCAGCACCGCAGCTGGATCCAGGGAGGAGGGAGGAGGGAGGACGAAGGCGGAGGAGGAGGAGGAGGGAGGAGGGAGGAGGGAGGAGGGAGAGGGATGAGGAGGAGGGAGCAGAGAGCAGGGAGGGGGAGGAGGAGAGGGGAGGAAGAGGAGGAGGAGGAGGAGGAGGAGGAACCAGGCAGCAGTACCGCAGCTGGATCCAGGGAGTCAGTCGTCCATCAGGCGATCCCCGCCATTACTGCAAGCGCTTCCTGCGGAAGCGGTGAGGTCGAAGAGTACGGCGAGGATGCTTGTTCCCTACCTAGGCTCTGCCTAGAAGGGTTCTTACTCGGTGTGCTGAAAGGGGCCAGGCAGTGGAAAGCGCCCCGGGCGATTCCCCCATGATCCGCCCCGCGGTTCCCCCAGCCCCCTGGGAGCTGTAGCTTCAGCTTTAACTTTAGCTTTAGCTTAGCTTTAGCGTTAGTTTTAGCGTTAGCTTTAGCTTAGCTGTACCCTAGCTGTACCTTAGGTTTAGCTTAACTGTAGCTTAGCTTTAGCTTAGCTCTACCTTAGCTTCAGTTTAGCTTTAGCTTAGCTTCAGCTTAGCTTTAGCTTATGTTTAGCTTAACTTTAGCTTAGATGTAGCTTAGCTTTAGCTTAGCTTCAATTTAGCTTTACTTTAACTTCAGCTTAGATGTAGCTTAGCTTTAGCTTAGATTTAGCTTAGTGTTAGCTTAGCTTTAGCTTAGCTTTAGCTTTAGCTTAGCTTTAGCGTTAGCTTAGCTTTACTGTTACTACTAATGCTGCTTTCCTAGGGGCTCCAACTCCTAGGTAGGGTCGCACTGGGATAATTTTAGAATCCTCATCCTCCCCGGAAGACGACACGAGATCGATACCGCGATTCACCCAGACCCCGGAGACGAGTCACTCTGACTTGGATTCTGAGGCGGATGCAGCCGTGGCAGAGAGGGCCACTGGGGCGGCCGCAAAAGGCAAAAACAAAAGGAATGGCAACAGTATCGGCAGCAGCATCGTTCTCCTCTGGTTCCTTGGCAGCCTCCCATGTGCACCACGCGCTCGAGCATGCCGCCAGGCGGCGTCCACTGAACGATGGCGAGCGCTGCTCCTCGGGACCCGAGCGAGCGCTCCGCCCCTCGGTCCTCGAGCGCTTGCGCACGGCAGCCGTGGAGGTGGCAACGATGCGTGGGGCACGCGCGCGGAATGCAGTGCTCGACGTCAGCAGCGACGTGAAAATCGAGTAGGGGATCGACTACGGAATCGATGCACCCGAGATCTCGTGCTCCTGCCGAAGAGTCCCCAGCAGGCTCCGCAGAGGCACGGCACACTCTGCGCATGTCATGGCAGGCTCGAAGAGCATTCAACTCTGGTGTACATGGAACCCCGTAGTCGATCCCCGAACTCGAGAAGGGCACATGTCATGGCAGGCTCAACGAGCAATCAACTCTGGGGTACACGAAACCCTGCAGTCGATCCCCGAACTCGAGAAAGGCACCGCAGGGGCCCTGGGCCCCATCCGGGCCCCGAGCCTGGCCGACCTCGGTGGCTCCCTCGGACCGCCGACCACGGCATCCCCCGAGTCTACAGCAGAGCCTGCAGCGGAGAGACCCGCCGATGCTGGAGAGGCAGGGCCGCAGCCCGTGGCCACGACATGCGCGACTGGCACGCCGCGGCAGGTTCGGACGCGCAGTCCGGCATCTGCGAGGGGCAACGACAGGGGGGGACTGGCGTACACCCTGCGAAATGCTTAAGAAATCATGGGTTAAGAAATTCATAGTCTCAGAACTTGAACAAAAACCTAAAGTTTCCATTCAAATCTTAGGATTCACATTGAAACATTAAGAATAATCGAGACTCTGGCCGAAAATTTAAGTTTTCTTACGCATCGCCTAAGGTGTACATGCGAATGGCACGCCGCGGCAGGCTCGGACGCGCAGTCCGGCATCTGCGAGGGGCAACGAGAAGGGGGGGCTGGCGTACGGGGGGGGGGGGGGGAACATCGACCTGGAACGGAACCGGCGATACATCGCCGATAGATCAGCGATAGGCCCACGATAGCGAAGCCGCACCTTCCTGGGCGGGGTGTGGCTATCGGACCGCTATCGGCGATCGCAGGGCGATGGGGGGGTCGATGCAACCTCCCCTATGCCCATCTCCCCGAATCGTTGCCGCCGAATTTGGGCGCCCAAAGTGGGTACGGAAAAAATGGGCACAATGCCCAAGAACAAATGTCGTTAAAAACCGACCGCGGCCGCTGCCTGGCAGGCGGCTTCTGGTCTTCAAGGAACAACGTCCGCGGCGGCGCGGACAGCGAGCCCTGTTTAAAATGAACAGGAACTGCTGTTGGGCATCGCACCCACTCTTTCCGTTCCCAGTTCGATCGTCCCGATGGCAGGATTGCCCTCGTCTCCCCGACGCGTGAAGGCCTCGCCCCCGTGCTCCAGGGCAGCCCATCCCCAGAGACGACCCCGGCAAAGGCCCCACGACGGCGCGAAGAGACCCATCCGCCGTGAAGAGCTCCACGACCTCTGCCGTCAACCACGACTCGCGCTGGAAAGGCCGCGCGTCGCGCCAAATTCCCCTGAAGGTCTCTGGATTTACATGATCTCCCATGGATTTCTCAGGGTCTGCTTGGATCTGCCACGACACATCCGCATCACGTACCTTCATGTATCAAGCTTCGTCTCCACAAGCCGATTGGCGACAAGTCGTCAAGCCCTGAAAGAATCCGGCTGATCGCAGTGGCTCGAGGTCCGCGCACGCGCTCTTTTTGTCCGCAGGGTCGCCATCCAGCACGCCCTGGCCCGGTCCAGCAGCCGGACGGCGCTCGGCCTCGTGAACCGTCTCGCCCGCGGAGTGGCAAGCAACTCCATCGGTCGGCGACTCTGACGTGTGTGGTTTGCAACGGGTGTGGTTTGCAACCGGCATCCTGGGGGGCACCCTGGGGGGCGGGCGGGGACCTCGATAGAGTTCTCCGCCGCGCCCTGAGGAGGCCCGACGAGGACAGTGCCGTGACCCCCCGGCCCCAACAGCGCCGATCGCAAACCACACCCCGGCGTAACCGCACCCTTCGTGGTCGCCGAATCGGAGTCGAGCTCGGGAGCCACCGTGAAGAGCGGGTCCACCGGGCCGCCGGGCGGCACCTGCCAGCCATCCGGGGGTGGCAGCGGCGCGACGAGGTCGCGGTGGCGCGCCCAGCCTGGGTGGTCCCAGCCGATCTGCGGGCCCAGCCACCAGCCCTTGTAGTCGGAGCCGTCCCGCTCGTCCCAGAAGAAGAGCACCGCCTCCGGCCGGCCGCTTCCCTCGGCACCGCGCTTCCTGACTGGCAATAAAAGGGCCGCCCCTTACCCCTAATCCTGTTGGGAGCGGCCTTAAGTTGAGTCCCAAAACATCAGGGATAGGGGTCTTTTTGTTCCTACCATCCTGTGGTGTTGGGTCCTCGTTTTGAAGAGACGGAGCCCCGCGGACTCCTCCCGCCTCCTACCTCCCCCTTTTCCTCCTCCCTGCGTTTCACCGACCCAGTACAGCGCTTCGTAGCCCCATAAGGAGCTGCACCGAAGGCCCCAGTGCCACCGCCCGCATGCGCCACGCACACCAAAATCGGGTCACCCCTCACACGTTTCGTGGCCCCACAGGGAGCTCCACCGAAGGCGCCAGTGCCACCGCCCGCATGCGTCACGCACACCCATTTCAGCACACTCCTCACACGTTTCGTGGCCCATAGGGAGCTCTACCGAGGGCCCCAGTGCCACCGCCCGCATGCGTCACGCACACCCAATTCAGCACAACGCTCACACGTTTCGTGGCCCCAGAGGGAGCTCCACCGAAGGCCCCAGTGCCACCGCCCGCATGCGTCACGCACATCACTTCGGCACACCGCTCACACGTTTCGTGGCCCCATAGGGAGCTCCACCGAAGGCCCCAGTGTCACCGCCCGCATGTGTCACGCACGCCCCATTCGGCTCTCCTCACACGTTTCCTGGCCCCATAAGGAGCTCCACCGAAAGCCCCAGCGCCACCGCCCGCATGCGTCACGCACACTCACTCGGCACTCACCTCACACGTTTCGTGGCCCCATGGGGAGCTCCACCGAAGGCCCCAGCGTCACCGCCCGCATGCGCCACGCACACCAATTTCGGCACACCCCTCACCCGTTTCGTGGCCCCATAGGGAGCTCCACCGAAGGCCCCAACGCCACCGCCCGCATGCGTCACACACACCCACTTGGGCACTCACCTCACCCGTTTCATGGTCCCACAGGGAGCTCCACCGAAGGCGCCAGTGCCACCGCCCGCATGCGTCACGCACACCCACTTCGGCACGCCCCTCACACGTTTCGTGACCCCACAGGGAGTTCCACCGACGGCCCCAGTGCCACCGCCCGCATGCGTCACGCACACCCAATTCGGCACAACGCTCACACGTTTCGTGGCCCCGTAGGAAGCTCCACCGAAGGCCCCAGTGCCACCGCCCGCATGCGTCACGCACACCCAATGCGGCACACCGCTCACACGTTTCGTGGCCCCGCAAGGAGCTCCACCGAAGGCGCCCGTGCCACCGCCCGCATGCGTCACGCACACCCAGGTCAGCACAACGCTCACACGTTTCGTGGCCCCAGGGGGAGCTCCACCGAAGGCCCCAGTGCCACCGCCCGCATGCGTCACGCACACCCATTCTGGCACACCGCTCACACGTTTCCCTGCCCTACAAAGGAGCTCCACCGAAGGCGCCAGTGGCTGCGTTCACACGTTTCGCGGCACCATAGCGAGCTCCACCGACGGCCCCAATGGCTGTGTTCACATGCCCCCATCGCACCTATCTCGGCACACCTCTTACGCGCTTCGTGGCCCCATAGGAGTTCCACCGACAGCCCCAGTGGCTCCTTTCGCATGCGCCTACCAGACAAATATTGGCACACCCCTCACACGTTTCGTGGCCCTATAGGGAGCTCCTCCGAATGCGGTGCGTACAACGACGGTGCTCACAATTGCATATGTTTGGGTGCTTCGCCAGGCTATTTTTTCAGCAGGTGCACCAAAGGAGACACCCATATCGCTTATCCCGAACGCAGAGACAGACAGTGAGATCGATTGAGAGAGATAGTGAGATCGATAGTGAAACCGATTGAGCGAGACGTTGGTTCCTCCCCCCCGAACCTCCTCACCACACGAAGGATGGTCGTACAGGTAGGGTCCCGTTCTTCTCGATGACCTCCTGAACCCCCTGAACTCGACGTCTATCGCCGCTCGCTCCTGCGCCGAGGCAAAGCACCCCGAGCAGGTGACGCTCTCCCTCGGCGAGGCGTGCCGCTCGTGCCTGCCGTGTGAGCGGGGACGCCTTCTGGGAGAGAGCGCTGGACTGCAGGGGGGGAGCGGGCGTGGAGGCACCTCCTCGGTGTGCCCGCCTGCCCGCCCATCCTTGCCTCTGGCGCCTGGCTGAGGCAAAAGGCGTGCCAGGCTGACTCTGGCGTCGGGTCGGGCAGGTCCTCCCACGGGCGGGCTTCGGACGAAACATAGAGCAGCAGAACCTGTCCAAGCATTGCCGAACATCGGAGACGACTCGTCCCCAGACTATTTTTTGTGGCTGCTCCTGTTTTTCCTCCTGCAGAGGGATCGGCCCGACTTCACTCTGGCCGCAGGCCCTGCACCGAACGTCGGCTCCCCCCCCCCCCCCCTCGACCTGCTGGAGGCGCCGGCCTGGCCCGGTTTCCCCCCCCTCCCCGAGCCTCCCGAGATCGCACGGCGGGTGGCCTCTGCGGGGGCCTCCAGAAGGCCCCCGACGCCGGGCCCCTTCTCGTCACAGAAAGTCGGGCCCCAGAGGTCTTTGGACGGGCACGCGTTCCACCACCACTGCTGATGTGTAGGTCGGGCATGTCCTCCTACGGGCGGATTTCGGAGGGAAGCTGAGAAACATGTTGAGCCATTCAAAGATAGGGAAATGTTTCTCCAGTAGACGGACATGCCCGACCTAACACTACCATGTGTAGAACGGGGGAGAAGCGAGAATGAGAAGGTCCTCCTCCTCCTCCTCCTCCTCCTCCTCCTCCTCCTCCTCCTGCTACCTATGGTAATGACGGTGGTGGAATATGGGCCCATCAGTCTGGACCTCTTCCCGGGGACCGGCTTTCCAGCCTGTGAGTCGTCTTTTGACCGTCCCGAGGCCCGGGACGGACCCCTGGAGGACGAACAAATATCGAGAGAAACCTCCCATCGTGACTTTTTCGCAACGCGAGGTGGTCCCGGGTCAGAATAGCACCCTCCCAGGGCGTGTCGGGAGCGCCCTCTCCCTCCGCTTTCCGCCGAGGGTCCAGGCCTTCAGGGGCGGCGGCACTGGCCGTAAGGCCTTCACCATGGCTAGACACCTCCCGCCGTGATGCCTATCACAGCGCGAGGAGGTCTGGGGAGGCTCCGTTCCAAGAGCTCCGACGTCGTGATTTTGCCGATACGGGACCCCCAGAAGTCTCGACCCATTCCCCAGGACCGGTGTTTCATCCCGAGGGTCCGGCGAGAGCCCCTATG
The DNA here is from genome assembly GCA_963575745.1 of Prorocentrum cordatum. Classification (NCBI taxonomy): domain Eukaryota; class Dinophyceae; order Prorocentrales; family Prorocentraceae; genus Prorocentrum; species Prorocentrum cordatum. The sequence continues at coordinate 894,507 of CAUYUJ010016138.1, read as the reverse complement.
GGAGACGAAATTCGAGAAACACTTCCGGGCTGATTTGTTCAGTGCGTTTTTTTTCTCCGGGGGGGGGGGGTTCTTCTCGAGGCCCTCCTGTAGACTGGGCGACCGTGGCTGACGCCCTGCCTCTCGTACACGCCGGCCACGGCCGCGGCGGCGGCGGGCGCGGCCTGGCCCTCCTGGGGCGTGCACGGCCCCGCCGGGGCCTCGCAGGATGGAAGCCAAGACGAGGACAGAATCCCAGAGATCCAACGTGTTGAAAAAATCAGGACGGAGGTGTTTCGCAAATTTCGGCCCCTCGTGGCTCTCGCCGGGCCTCGGGACCGTCAAAAAGCTACTCCGGATGAAAAAGTGGTCCTGGGGAATGGGTCGAGACTTCCGGGGATCCCGTATCGACGAAAATCGCGACATTGGATCTCTGGGATCGGGGGGGAGGACAAATCAAGGTGAAGAGACAATCTTGGAGTACCATGTGGGACCTGCTCCAGTACAAGAACGTACCGCAGACGGATCTACCCTTTCTCCGACCTGGCACCGCGCCGATCGCAACGGCCACGTTGTCTGTGGACGTCACGGCACCCGATGTGTCCATAGACGCTTTTGGCTAGGACGTGAGAGCGGTATTTGGCATCAGCCCCAGATGTTGGCCTTCTAGAAGCAAGTAGGCTTGGCCCTCCAAGACAATCTCAAAGCAACGCATCAGAAGCCGGTCATTCGCACCCCTCCCTGCATGCACCGATCGCTGGAAGGACGCTCTGGAAAGGTCTCCGCCGGAACGTGCCGAGGTGTGTGTGTGTGTGTGTGTGCGTGTGTGTCTGTGTGTGCGTGTGTGTCTGTGTGTGCGTGTGTGAATGTGTGTGCGTGTGTGTGTTCTTGCTTTCCACAGACAGTCCCTGAAGTCAGGCGGCTCTAAACAATGTATCGGGCGACGCGGCCTTCTCAGAGCGTTCTGGAACGCTCTGGGACCGTTCCGGGCCGCTCTGGAAGTAGAGGCCTCCCAGATGGGGTCCGAGTAGATGGAGTCGGAGGATCGCGCCGCATCGCCGATACATCGACGATGCATCTGAGATGCATCGGCGACGCACCGGCGAGGCATCGGCGACGTCGGCGATGCATCGGCGACGTCGACGTGAGGCCAGTCGGGCTCCACATCGAGCCGCATCGCCGATGCATCGGCGATGCGGCACGATCCTCCGACCCCATCTCCCAGGCCCACGACGTCGTGTTTTTTCAAAAAGTCGGCCCCCAAAGGTCTGGACCGCTTCCAGTGGGCAAGTTTTTCATCCTGAATCGTTTTGTTGACCTTCCCGAGGCCCGGAACGGACCCTAGGAGGCCGAAAATATAGCGAGAACCCTCCCGTCGTGATCTTGTCACAACGCGAGGAGGTCTGGGCTACTCCGACCCCATCCAGGAGGCTTATATAGGAACGGATGTCTCCTCGTCCTGGCCTTAGGTCGGGCATCTCCTCCTACAGGCGGATGTTGGACGCAAACTTAAACACAGTCCAAAAACAATCGAAACAAATGCTCAAACATGCTGAAACAAATCACTCCCCACACCTTTACTATGTTTGAACAGTCCTCCTGCAGAGGGACACGCCCGACTTGAGCCTGGAGGAGCGGACTTTATCCTTAAGTCGGGCGTGTCCCCCTACAGGGGGATGTTCGACGCAAAATAAAACATACCCCAAAAATGCACCAAAAAGGTAAAACAAAAAAAATATTCAAAAATAGTCCCCAGGCTACTACACTCAAAACTTATGCTAAGAAATCTTCCAGTAAGAAATTGAGGCCCAGCTTCGCTGAATTTCTTAGCCCCCTTGCGAGAGCCAGCTTTGAAGCGTGCAATTTCTTAGCGCAGCGCGACGCCAGTGTGGGTGGTTCCGATGAAGCTTGTGCCGGTGATTGTGCCGATTGCGGCGCCGGGGGCTCTGCAGCAAACAACATACAGGAACACGTCAAGATCTGGGCGAAGATCTGGGTGGTGATCTGGGGGAATATCCAGGGGAACAGCCAGAGCAAAATCCGGGGGGCGATCTATGGAAATCTGTAAGAAGATCTGGGGGAAGATGTGGAAGAAGATCTGGAGAAATATCTGCAGGAACATCTGCAGGAAGATCTGGGGAAGTATTTGGATGAACACACGGGGAACAAGCCAGAGGAAGATCTGGAGCAACATCTGCAGGAAGATCTGGAGGAAGATCTGGAGGAAGATCTGGAGGAACATCTGGAGGAAGATCTCGAGGAAGATCTGGAGGAAGATCTGGAGGAAGATCTGGAGGAAGATCTGCAAGAAGATCTGGATGAAGATCTGGAAGGAGATCTACAGGAAGATCTGCAGGAAGATCTCGGGGAACCTCTGGAGGAAGATATGGAGGAAGATATGGAGGAAGATCTGGATGGAAATCTGGAGAAAGATCTGGAGGAAGATCTGGAGAAAAATCTGGAGAAAAATCTGGAGAAAGATCTGGAGGAAGATCTGGAGCAAGATCTAGAGGAAGATCTGGAGGAAGATCTGGAGGAAGATCTGGAGGAAGATCTGGAGGAAGATCTCGAGGAAGATCTGGAGGAAGATCTGGAGGAAGATCTGGAGGAAGATCTGGAGGAAGATCTGGAGGAAGATCTGGAGGAAGATCTGGAGGAAGATCTGGAGGGAGATCTGGAGGAAAATCTGGAGGAAGAGTTCTGGAGGAAGATCTGGAGGAAGATCTGGAGGAAGATTTGGAGGAAGATCCGGAGGAAGATCTGGAGGAAGATGGGGGTGGATATGGGAGAAGATCTGAAACGACGATCTGGGAAAAGATATGGAGGAAGATCTAAAAGAAGATATTGAGATTCATGAGAAGGAAGATCAGGAGGAAGATCGGACGAGATGTGTGAAGATATTGATGAGGATCTGCGGGGAGATCTACAGAAAGATCATGCAATCTGGAGGAATATCTGGAGGAAGATCTGGAGGAAGATCTGGAGGAAGATCTGGACAGATCTGGAGGAAGATCTGGAGAAAGATCTGGAGGAAGATCTCGAGGAACCTCTGGAGAAAGATCTGGAGGAAGATCTGGAGGAAGATCTGGAGGAAGACCTGGAGGAAGATCTGGAGGAAAATCTGGAGGAAGATCTGGAAGAAGAGTTCTGGAGGAAGATCCGGAGGAAGATCTGGAGGAAGATCTGGAGGAAAATCTGGGAACATCCAGGGGAAGATCACGAGAAAAAACCCGGACGGGCCTCAAGGGGAGGCCAGATCTTCAGCCAAATTTTCGCCCTGGAACGACTCCGGACGATTGCCGGCCTGTGCGATGCACTCCACGGAACCCCAAAGGCCTGTTGTTCATGGCACCCCACAGGCCCGTCCTTGGAAGAGGGGCTTCCGTTGAATATCTGGAGGAACAGCCAGGAGGGGAAGATCTGGAGGAAGATCTGGGAGAATATCTAGAAGAGAGATCTGAGAGAAAATCTGGGGGAAGATCTGGTGAAAGAGCTGCGTGGCGACCCGGAGGAAAATCTGGAGGAAGATCTGGAGGAAGATCTGGGGGAAGATCTGGAGGAAGATCTGGAGGAAGATCTGGAGGAAGATCTGGAGGAAGATCTGGAGGAAGATCTTGGGAAAGATCTGGAGGAATATTTGGAGGAAGATCTGGAGGAAGATCTGGAGGAAGATCTGGAGGAAGATCTGGAGGAAGATCTGGAGGAAGATCTGGAGGAAGATCTGGAGGATGATCTGGAGGAAGATCTGGAGAAAGATCTGGAGGAAGATCTGGAGGAAGATCTGGGGGAAGATCCGGGGGAAGATCTGGAGAAAGATCAGGGGAAAGATCTGGTGAAAGAGCTGCGTGGCGACCCGGAAGGAGATCGGGAGTAAGATCTGAGAGGAAATCTGAAGGAAGATCTGGTGCAAGATCTGGGGGAAGATCCATGGGAAGATCTACGAAGCAACAGCGCTGTCAGTCCAGGTGAAGCCCGGCATTCACCTGTGGCTGAGACCTCCTACACTGAAGCAGCAGCGTCTACAGAACTTTCCCGCGACTTGCTCAGACATCGTATCGTCCTTGCGATTCTGGCCGCGCTGGCTTGTTCAGCATCGCTGCAAATCCCAGCTATCGTACAGGCGTGCCTTCCCAAAGCCAACCCCCCCCCCCCGCCCGGAGCCCCAACCCCCCGGCCTGCTCCCAGGGTAAGTGCACGCAACAACGTCTGGTGAGACAGCGAATCACACAGCGAATCACACAGGGGAAGATCTGGGAGAAAACCTGAAGGAAGATCAGGGGAAAGATCTAGGGGAAGATCTCTATGAAGATCTGGGGGGAGATCTAAGGAGGGATTGATCTGGGCGAGGATCCGAAGGAAGATCTGGGCGGAGATCTCGGAGAGGATGTGGGCGAAGATCTGGGGGAAACTCTCGGAGAGAATACAGAAGAAGATCGGGAAGAATATCTGAGGGAAGATCCAGAGGAAGATCTCGACAAAGATCTAGAAGAAGATCCCGAAGATCTGGAGGAAGATCAGTAAGAAGATGCCGGCGTTAAGAAACTGAGCCAGCTTTTGGGAATTCGTGGTCGAATTTTAAGAAATTGTGAGACCCAGCTTGGCGGGAGGGAGTTTCTTAAGAGAAGATATGAGTGTACTTTTGGAATATGGTTTAATTATTTTGGGGGTATCTTTCTTACTCGTCCTGGCCCCGTCCGACCTCTGGGCGGCGGCTGCACACCCGCAGCAGCTCGGGCGGCCGCGTCTCCACGGAGGCGAGGTCCAGGGAGCCTCCGCCCGTGGCCTCTGGGAGGGCCTCCCACCCCAGGCTTTTTGTTGCCTCCTCCTCCTCCCCCTCCCCCTCCTCCTCCTCCTCCTCCTGCTCCTCCTCCGCCTCCTCCTCCTCCTCCTCCTCCTCCTCCTCCTCCTCCCCCCTCCCCCTCCCTCTCCTCCTCCTCCTCCTCCCCCTCCTCCACCTCCTCCTCCTCCTCCTCCTCCTCCTCCCCTCCTCTCCTCCTCTCCTCCTCCCCCTCCTCCTCCCCTCCTCCTCCTCCTCCTCCTCCTCCTCTCCTCCTCCTCCCCCTCCTCCTCCTCCGCCTCCTCCTCCTCCTCCTCCTCCTCCTCCTCCTCCTCCTCCGCCTCCTCCTCCTCCTCCTCCTCCTCCTCCTCCTCCTCCCATCCTCCTGCAGAAGCCCTCCTCGTGGCGTTTTGCCGCTGGGCGGCCGTTCGGGACGAGCCCCTGGCTCTCCCCTGCAGCGCTCCCCCGACGAGGCGCAGCTGATCCTCCAACCGAACCCTCCCAAAACATGCCAGAACATCTCGTTGCGACAGGCCCTGCCCACTCTGAGAGGCCTCCCAGATGGGGTCCGAGTAGATGTGGTCGGAGGATCGCACCACATCGCCTATAGATCGGCGATGCATCGGCGATGCACTGGCGACGTCGGCGATACCTCCGCGACGTCGGCGTGGAGTCGTGTAGAACATTAGGCCCCACATCGAGCCGCATCAACGATGCATCGCCGATGCATCAGCGATGCGGCGCGATCCTCCGACCACATCTTCTCCGACCTGATCTAGGAGGCCTAAACACACCCGCCGCCTCCACCAGCACCCGCAGCGTCGCGTCCACCTCCCGAGGAGACGCGGGCGGCGCCTCTGGGGGGAGGCACAAAAAAAGTACCGATGCCGCTGCTGTACTCCCTTGGATCCTCCCGGGGTGCCTTCTGGCAAGAGTTCAGAAGAGAAGCCAGCCTACGCCACGAGAATATTCACACAGACGCCCTCCGACGAAACTTTGCCTGTACCTTCAGGGAGGGTGGCGGTGTAGAAAGCCGCTAGTGTCAATGGTGATTTATACACCGCCACCCTCCCCTGCGGCCCACGAACAATACATTGGAGGGTGCCTGTGTACATTATTCAGTTTCGGATAGCCGTGACGACGAACGTCCTCCAGGACGAGCAGCGGCATCGTATCGGTGCGCCTTCCCCAAGCATGTGACGTCCTGACGTTTTCAAAACACGGGGGCCCCCAGGCGTCCCGACACCTGCCTTGGACCCCTTTTGAATCCGGGCCGTTTGGTGAATGGCCTGGGCCCGAACAAAGGCGAAAGCGCTCACCACCACCACCACTGAGCCGAGCGCCCAGAGGGATGCGAGGGCAAAAGAGTGCGCCATAGGCAGCTCTTGAAGAAAACACGGCCCGAAAAGGCACTGCAGAACGACTGCGTGCACGCACAGACTCGACTGTGAAGCAGAAGCGACATTCCTCACGACTGTGACTCGGAATAGCAGAGCAAACAGGAAGAAAAAGTCCCGCGGCAACTCATGGGAGCTTCCCATACCATCTTGTCGGCTCTTGTGAATCGACCCCAGTCGACGCTGAATCGACGCTCATCGACGCTGCATCGACGCTAGCCGACGCTAAATCGGCGCTGCCTCATCGACTCCCAGACGCTGACCGACGCCAAAGACAGCACCACCAGGGCACACACGACCCTGACCTTCCAGAGTGCTAAAGCATAGCACCCCAGACCTATGGATCTATCTGGACCGCCTCAAACCCCGACAGGAATTAGGACGTCGACGTCCTGGTGCTATTTTTTAGCCCTCCTGGAAGGTCAGGGGAGGCCCCCCATGCCTGGCGACCGACGAGACGCCAGGACCTCGGCGCTCCTCCCCTGAGCCTCCGCGGGCGCCGGCAGCTCCGCCGGCGGGGCGCCCGCCGGGCCCGCCCCCGGCGCGGCCGCCCGCCCGGGGAGGCGCTGCTCGACCGGCGGCGCCTCGGCGGGCCCGCGATGTTTTCAGCACGGGGTTCCCCCCTAAAAGTCTCCCCCAGCACCGGTTCTCCCGAGTCGTTCTTTGGCGCTCCCGGGGCCCCGCGCAAAGAAATCGCCATGATTTGTTCATCAGTGCGTTGGATCTCAGGGGGCTCCGCGGGAGCGGCGGCGGCCGAGCCCGCCGGAGGAGGAAGAGGAGGCGGAGGAAGAGGAGGAGGAGGAGGAGGAGGAGGAAGAGGAGGAGGAGAGGAGGAGGGGAGGGAGGAGGAGGAAGAGGAGGGGAGGAGAGGAGGAGGAGGAGGAGGAGGAGGAGGAGGAGGAGGAGGGGAAAAGGAGGGAGGAGGAGGAGGAGAAGGAGGAGGAGGATGAGGAGGGGGCTCTGCCGCCAGCGCGGCCGGGGGCCGCGGCGCGTGCCCCAGGCGGAGGCCGTGCCGCGAGCTTCGAGCCGATCGAGGCGAGATCGAGCTCGTCATCGGACGCACAGTTCGTCGGTGCTCGACGGCTCTCCCCAGCCTCGGGGTGCCTTCCAGCAGCTGTCCCTCGACTCCACCTCCTCCTCCTCCTCCTCCTCCTCAATCCTCAATCCTCCTCCTCCTCCTCCTCCTCCTCCTCCTCCTCCTCAATCCTCCTCCTCAATCCTCAATCCTCCTCCTCCTCCACCTCTCCTCCTCCTCTTCCTCCTCCTCCTCCTCCTGGGCGAAAAGGTGGGGTTGGAGGGACAATCGCTCCAACCGGCCCCTGGAAAAAGGGCACGCTCGTTAAACGGGAGCAGCCTGCTGGGCCAGCTCCCCAGCCCCACCTTGGGATAATCCTCCCTCTCTACGAACCCCTGATTCCGGCAGCTGTGCCTCGCCACGGGCGTTCTGGGGGTGCCCGGATCGCCCCGAGCGGCCGCCGGAGGCCGAAGGTTCGAGTTGGGCCCCGAAAACCGATCGGCCAAGAGAACCGGGCGTTCCAGTTTTTGTCACGCCAAGCGTTTCTGCCTGGTTCCCAAACCCCCATCGTGTGATTCCAAAATCACGACGGGAGGTTGTTTTGAGCTATTATCGGCGTCTGGGGGCCCTGACCAGGCCTCCAGCCCCGGAATGGGTCGAGACAAGGTAGACCTGATGAAACAAATGGCGTCGGGGATTTGGGTTTCGGGCCCCGGGACCCTCACAGATCGACCCTGCTAGAAACATGCAGCAGAAAGATGCAGTCCAGGGCTCGATCGAGATGTTTCGCGGTGTTGCTGCTTTCAGGTCCTAAACATTGTCGCGTCCCGAAAACAAAATCATGACAGGAGGTTTTTGGCAGATTTCGGCCTCAGGGGGCCTTCGCCGGGCCTCAGGACCGACAAAAAAATGCTCAGGATGAAAGACTGGCCCTGGGTGCGGGCAATATTTGTGTCCGCATCCAGTGCGTCTTGTAGTTGCGGGTTCCATTTCCCAGAAACAGGAGACGAAGTGGATATCGATGGAAATCTGGCCCCTGGGGGCCAGATTTTTATCCACATCCACTGCGCCTCGGTCTTTTGAAAGTCCCCCCCCCAGGACGTCCAAGACACAGTGGATGTGGAAAATAAAGATCGGCCGCAGTGGCGGAGCGTCGGGGCTTCCGGGGACCCCGTGTTGGAAAAAAATCCACCCGCGAGTTCCCCTGCGGCCGCGGAGGGCGGCTCGGAGGGCATGTGCACTTCCTTTTAATCGGCGGCGCCTTGGGTCAAAGCTGCGGTCAGGCTACGGCAGGGCCGCCGCTGTGAGAAGTGGGCACGGAGGCGGAAGGAGAGACGGCAGGGGGTCCCGGAGTTACCCCTCTGACTGTGGACAAAGGCTGTTCTTTTCTGGTTTCAAGGGGCGTATCCAACAGCTGCTGGAAGGCACCCCGAGGCTGGAAAGCCCACGAGGACCGACGAAAACGCCTGCGAACTTCGAGCCTCCAAACTTCCATTCGTCGCCCCTGTACCAATCTTTGGTATCCGTTCCCTGGTAGCCTACGTGGCCCCCCGGCGCTGTGGGCCTGATTTGGGCCTGATCCGGACCACATTTGGACTACATTTGGAACACATTTGGGACCAGACTTGGAACACACGCGCGCTTATCCCCTATCGGCTACACGCACGAGTGACTTTGGGTAAGAAAGACCTTTGGTGCGCGGCTTCCTGGGGCCCGCGGGGGGGTCAAACGTAAGCGCGCAAAACGCCACCGTCGCCTCGCGTTCGGCGATCGGGGGACCCCAATGGGCCCGCACCAAAGGTCACTCCGGCGAAGGGTCACTCTCCTCCTCCTCCTCCTCCTCCTCCTCCTCCTCCTCCTCCTCCTCCTCCTAGAGCTCTGTCCCCCCGTGAGGCTGCCCCCAGCCTCTGTCGCACGCGCCGCGCCAGGCGAGCCCGCCTCGTGGGCGTCAAACAGACTGTGCATCACTGCCCGCGCCCGCGCCCTCGCGGGCCGGGCCCCTAAGCCCGCGACACCGTGGACATGGGTCGTGGTTCCGCGGATGCCCCGCGCGCAGCGCATCCGCGCGAACGCGCATCCGCGCGAACGCGCATCTGGATGCCTTCCAGATGCGGTCCGAGCGGATGGGGTCGGGGGATCGCACCAGATCAGATGGGGCCGGGTCCGAGCAGATGGGGTCGGGAGCCGATGCATCGGCGATACATCGGCGGCGTCGGCGATGCGGCGCGATCCTCCGACCCCACTGGGAGGCCCGAAGAATCCGCGGGGTCGCGCCCAGAGAATCCAGACCGCGAGGGCGCGGACACGGGCGCGTTCGCCGCTCGCGGCTGACCTCGCTCGCCCGCGAGGCTCCGGGCGAGCCCGCCGCCGCGGCCGCCGGCCCGGGGGGCTGCGCGACCAGCGACCACCCGCTGGGCGGCGGGGACGCCGCCGCGCAGTCGCCGTGGCGCGCCCAGCCCGGGTGCTCCCAGCCGATCATGGGCCCGATCCACCAGCCCGAGAAGAGCGGGCCTCTGGGGAGAGGGCGGCGCTCTCCGGTGCCGACGGGCCCTCCCCAGGGCTGCGGTCTGGAGCGGTTGCGGCGCTCGCCGAGGCGGCGGCCCCGGGGGCACGCTGTGCCCTGCAAGCGTAGGTAGCATGTCGCCCCGCCCCACGGGAAGGGGGGCTCGGGAGAGCTCGGGACGTCGACGCCTGGAGGCTGGGGCGTGGTGCGCGTCGCGCCGTACTTAGCGTGGTGGGCCAGAGCCGGCGTGAGCGACACGCGAAGCCAGAGTTCCTGACCGTGCCCGCTGACCTGGGGCCTATGGATCCGCCTGGAAGTCTGGTCAGGGCGTACCCCGAGAGAGGTCAGGGGAGTCTGGGCATCGGTGTATTTGCTCCCCCAGAGGGGGCGAGTGCCCCGTAACACTCAGAGGCTTCACCGAAGCATGCCCACGAACATGTACTCCGAAAATGAAGAAACACCCAGCGTGGATGGAAGAATACACAAATAAATAATGCATGTTTTTCCTGCCCGCGTGACCATCGCGCCCGTCCCAATAGAAGATCATCGCGTCCCCCGTGTCGGACTGCCTCCTGTAGACGGGTCTCCCGTGGTTCACGCCCTGCATCAGGTATAGACCTCCGAGGTGGCACTAGCACGCAGAGCGGATGCAGCTGGCGCTCCCTCCTCCTCCTCCTCCTCCTCCTCCTCCTCCTCCTCTCACACCCGCACTCCTTCGCCATGCCTTCCACACGTCTGTGCCTCAGCCCCCGCCCTCCCTATCACCCCTCCCGCTCCGTCTCTCCCGCCCTGCCTTCTCCCCCCCCCCTCTCTTCTCGTGCCCCTACGTTTCACGTCCCCATCTGAGCTGCCCCGATACGCAACACGCAACACGTAGCGTGTTGACACGGAGCTCAACACGCAGACTGAAAAAGTAGGTCTGGCGCGATGCGTTCGCCAAAACGTGGACCAACACGTGCCGAACCAACACGCAACGTGTTGACACGGGAATTTTGAACGCGGCACGTGTTGCGACTCAACACGGGCGTATCAAGGCAACTCAGGTCCCCATCCGTCTCTCCCTCCCGCACTCTTGGGCCTCCCATCTCGTCTCTTTGCCCCTCCTGTCTGCGGCCTTCCCTGCCCGCAGCTCCCTTCATTTCCCGCCTCCCTGCCCCTGTATCCAACCCCTCCCCATCTCCTACTCCTGCTCCGCCTCTACCTCCTACCCCCCCATCCCTCCTGTTCCTCACACCTCCTCCTCCTCCTCCTCCTCCTTCTCGTCCTCAACTCCTCCTCCTCCTCCTTATTCTCCTTCTCCTGCTCCTCCTCCTCCTCACCCTCCTCGTCCTCCTCGTTGTTCGCCTCCTCCTCCTCCTCCTCCTCCTCCTCCTCCTCCTCCAATCTCCCTCGCCTCCACCACCTCCTCCTCCTCCTCCTCCTCCTCCTCCTCCTCCTCCTCCTCCGGTTCATCCTCATCCTCATCCTCCTCTTCCTCCTCCTATCTCGATATGATCGCGTACGAGCAACAAGGACGACTCGCAAGCAGCTCCCCTCCATACTTTCCCGCCCCGCCCACGTTGCAATCCCTGTCCTGTTCTCACCAACTAAATCCGGCTGCCAGCTCCGTGCACTTAAACATGTGAGTGTCATTGGGTGTTGCTCTTCGATGCGATCGAAGTGCCAAATTCCAGCTCAGACCAAGCACTGATGCGTTCTCCCAAATCTGATCGTCACCAGTCGGAGCAACAACATGGGAGGGAGGTGCCGGTGCAGAGGAAACCGGCGCTCGAGTATGATGATTGGGCGCGGCGTCTAGGTCTAACCGAATGTGAGGTGATGATCCCCGAACGTATCACGAATAGACGACATGGCGAGGACAGCGGCGGCGACGATGAACGTCTCCGCCTCTGGCAGCGGTCGGGACCCCCGAAGCGTTGGGCCCGCGTCACTGCGTTACTCTTCTCCTCCTCGTACAGCCCACGCGCGCCCGCGCGCCAATGACTGGAGGAAGCAAGACAAGAACATGATCGACACGCCCCCAAGACAAAATTAGGGAAACGAGCTCTATACACCGACGCTTTTTCCGACCCTGCGCTGAAATTCGCACAGGAACGCGGATCCTGGTGTATACGGGATCCTGGTGTATACATTTTTCGCTTTCCCTTGCAAAACTGGGGGAAGGTATACACAACACCACCCCGACGTCGTCCCCGACCCTCAAAAAAGTCGTGGGATTGAAAAACGACCCGCCACTGGTAATGTATATGTTCCAGTTTCCAAAAGATTGCCCCCCCTTGGGCCACGACATGCCTTGGGCTTTTGCGCCAGCGCGCATAAAACAAGTCTTGGCAGGTCCAGTGAAGTTGGTGTGGGTCTAAAACTGGTTTGGAATTGTTGCGATGGATCAGATGTCCCTCCGCGCGGATCCGATTTCGGATGTTGTGGATCTGACGTCCGTCTTGTTCTTAACACACGGATCCAACGTATACGCTGGCTTACAATTTTGATATTAGATAAAATGAGCTGGCGGACGGAAACCTGATCCGCGGCATCCAAGCCCGCCGCTGTCAAGGTTCTACGGGGGAAGGGGGCCTGGCTACGAAATATCACAGACAGGTCGCGCGTTGTTTCACGGGCTCCACCAAAGCTCCCCACATGCGGTCCGAACCCAATCTCGCCCCCGGCTGCTGCGAGCATCTTGCCCTGACGCTGTGCGTCTGGCACAGGGTCCGTTCTGTATGACGCTCTGACCAGGAGGCCGAGGCGAATCCAGCGGTGGCAACGACGCCTGCCCCGCAGAGGACCCAGGAAGGGCGCAAGCGAGGGGAGGGTATCCCCTGAGAGCCTCCGTCGCCAAAGCGGCAGCCTCGTGGCAGATCACAACCAACGCCCTCGACCTCGGACCACCTCCCGAGTCGGATCGATCCGCGAGGGCCCCGGGGCCTCAGACCGCGCGAGCACGTGCTTGGCCTGCGGCGAGTTGGGCCCAACCAGCGGGCGGGCGCACGGCAGAAGGCATCCGAGAACCGGGCGAACACGCCCAGTGCGAACACTCCACGACGCCCATGCCCGTCGGTCGGGAGAAGCAGGCAGAAACATGAAGCAGGAAGGCGTTGAAAGTAGATTGCGTGTCCGCCCGCCCCCTAGAGAGGACGGAAAGGGCGAAGCCATTCGGTCATTGGAAGAGGAAGGCGCTCAAAATAGATTGAAATCCGGGACTCCAGAAATCCGCCGATCCGGCGTGTGAGTTTCAAGGAGTCTCAGCTACAGCCTCGAGGCTGAGCTTCAGCCTCTGGGGGGGTCGCCGGGGTGGCTCTGCCGGGGAAGGGGGGGTGGGGGGGGGGGGGGGGGTGCGAGTTTCCGGCGAACCCCGGGGCCGCTCCGGGGGAGTGGAAGATAGGGGGGGGGGGGGCGCCATGCTCCGCTTTTTCCGGCGCTTTGGAGGAGGGGGGGGGCCCAAGAGACCCCCAAGGGGTTCCAAGAGGGCCCCGAGTCGCCGAAAAATCGCTCCAAGACGCCCGAGATGGCCTCCAGACGGCCCAAGGTGTCTCCAAGACGCCCCAAGAAGCTTCCAAGAGGCCTCCCAAGAGGGCCCCAAGAGGCCAGAATCGTTGATTTTCATTGGTTTTCTCAGGGTTTTTAGCGTTCTTGCCTTTTCGGGCGTCCGACGCTCGAAGACGGCCCAAGAGGCCCCCAAGTCCGTCCCAAGACGGCCCACGATGCTTCCAACACGGCCCAAGAGAGCCCCAAGACGGCCCAAGAGGGCCCCAAGACGGCCCAAGAGGGCCTCTGGACAGCCCAAGAAGGCCCCAAGAGAGCCCCAAGAGGGGCCCAAGAGGGGGACCACGAACCGAAAGAACCGAGCTTTCCGCCCCAAGAGGCCCCCAGGAGGCCCCAAGAGACCCCCAAGGGGCCCCAAGAAGCCCACAAGAGGCCCAAAAGAGGTTCCAAGAGGCCCCAAAACAGCTCCCCAGAGGCCTCCAGACTGCCTCCGGCAGGCCCCCGGTTTCTTCCGCGGCACCGCCCAGGGCGCCACCGGCAGGATGTCCTCCGTCTCATCGTTTTCCTTCAAGTTATCGCCTCTTCCTCATTCTCCTCCTCCTCCTCTGCGACCTCACTCCTATCCCTCAACGATCGCGTCACCGAGTGCCTCTTCTTTGAAACATCCTCGCTCTTCAAACGCACATCCATACACACATGCATACATACCTACATTTAAACACATTTGCATACATAGAAAAACAATCTTCCAGACATACATACTTACATTCACACACATACACACATATTATCATACACACATACAAACATACATACAAACTAAATACATACATACGCGCACAAGCATACATACATACATACGTACCTACACACAGGCACACATGATCAATGCATGCATACATGCATGCACGCGTACATACACACACATATATCGTGAAACTCACCGCGTGCTCGAAACTTGAGAGAGACCGCGGGAAGTCGAGAGAAGCCGCGGAACGAGGCCTCTACTACTACTACCACTACTACCACAACCACTACTACTACTACTACTACCACTACTACTACTACTACTACTACTACTACTGCTACTACTACTACTACTACTACTACTACTAATACTACTACTAGTACTACAGGAGCGTTTCCCAACTAGTATGTGTGTGTGGGTGATGCTGTGTGCGCATGTCTGCGGCGCAGGTTAAGTGGTGTGACTGTGTGTGTGCGTTTGAGTGTGCGCCCATAATTTCTGCGTCTGGAGAATAACCCCGAGCGACCCGGATCGGCGGCACTGGCCGAAGGCCACTACAATACCTACTTTCAACGACCTATGGGTATCTCAGGGTCGCTATTGGTGCTCCAGTCGGTACAGTAGGGGCCCGACCACAAGAATCCTTCCACAGACCAAACCCTGAGACCCCAGGACGTGCATTGGTCTTTGGTGTGGGAGCGTCACGCTTTCCACCGCAAAACCAACGCAACCCAAGAAACCGGGGGCACCCTGGAGGCAATCAGTGTGCTTCTTGGCATGGGTCTCCACTGCACAGTAGAGGAGAGGAGGGCCCGCGAACCAGCTCGTGCCGCTGACTTCCCTGGCGCCTCTCACGGCGCCGAGAGGCGCCCCGCGTCGCGAGCAGTCTGCCCAGCGGCGGAGCCGAAACCGGGTGCACGCAGACACTGCCGGCTACCCCCACGATTCCCGCAGTCCCCCCCCCCTCCTTGCCGGGGAGACATGAGACGGGCACGGGGGACTCGGCTTGGCCCGACGGGGCCATCATGAATTGACGCGAGCTCCCGCTGCAGGCCTCCCACGGAAACTGGACCGTCAAAATCCAGGACCCGCTCGTCCAAAAACTTCCGGAAAACCGAGTTCTGGCTTACTCGAGTCTTCCGTTTCCCCGATCTTGGCGGGCGCAGGACTGCATAAAGCACACCTCCCCGCGATCGGGGGCACCTGTCCCAGGGCGGCTGGAACTTGATACCCCCACGGCTCGAGCAGTGGATCGACTACATACTTGATGCACCCCAAACTTGATTGGCTCGTCGACTCTACGAAACATGCGTAGAATGCGCGGTAGAGCATTCTACGCATTCGTTCGTAGATTCGCCGGACAGTCCATTTTGGGGTAAAGCATTTCTGTAGCCGATGCCCTGCTCGACCGGCGGCAGGTGGGGGGCACAGCCTCCCCATGCCGCCCTGGGAGAGGCGCCCGCCCTCGCGGAGGCTGCGACGGCATGCCGCTCCTCGCCCGCCAACGGCCGGCCGACCCAGAGGCTCTCAGGGTCGAGGATCGAGGGGAGGGGGGGGGTCGAGGATCGGCGGCGAGCAGGGGAGGGGGGGTCGAGGGGAGGGGGAGGTCGAGGGGAGGGGGGGGTCGAGGGGAGGAAGGGGTCGAGGGGAGGGGGGGGAAGTGAGGAGGGGCGGACCGTCTCAGAAGGCTCGGCAGTCCCCGCATACACAAAGAAGGCTCAGAAGGCTGAGAAGGCTCCTGAGCCTTCCCCGGGGACACAAACAAAATCTGTCGTGAAGCGCGAGGGCTTCAGAGAAGTCCCGCCGCCTTCTGAGAAGGCATCCTCCTTCTCATTTCCCTCCTCGCTCGCCGCCGAACCGTGTTTATCGCGCGAGGGGCCAGAGCGGAGCTGTGGATAGAATCCTGGCCTCCGAGGCCACCTTCAGTTCATCCACATCCGTCTGCACCCGGCGCCCAGTGGGGAACAGCAGAAGGGGTATGAATCGCAAGGCTGTCATAAGGAGCCCTGCATCAAGAACGAGGCCTCCTTTCCATGAGGTAAACCTCGACTTCCCACAGAAAGCCTGAGGAACACCTCAGACAAGCTGCAAGACTGACAATCAGGGAGCCCTGAGCCCCTCCCCAATCTGAAAAGGGCCACTTCTCCGGCGGCCCGACTCTACGGATCGAAAGCCGATCGCCGCTACTCCTCCGAATGGCGGGCTGCTCACCGGGCAAGAGAGGAGCGCGCCGCTGCCCCTGGAGGAACGAAACACGGCATAAAAATAAACGTTCGCCGGTCCGCGCGGACTTCTTGGATCTGAGCTGGACCTGCCTCCCTGGCGCGCGGAGCGCGCCAAGGGCGGCGCCGGAGGTGCCGCCCAGGCGCTCCAGCGCAGATCCGAGAGATCCGCGCAGAGCGCCGAAAGTTCACGCGTCGGTCGGAAGAAGCAGGTAAAAAAGCAGGAAGGGGGAAGGCGGATCAAGTAGGTTGGGTTCGGGCCCTCCCAGAGAAGCACAAGGCACAGCAAGAGCGTGTCGAACCCTGACGTATAGGAGGGCGCTCGGAGTATGCATTGGGATCTGGTACGCCAGGAATGCCCACTGTCCACGACCGGCGTGCATGTGGATGCCGCTTTCCGCTCTTCCAGCCACGCAGCGGCCGGGCATCCCTGCGCGACCAAGCCTGCCTGGCCGCGGCCCTCCCGGGCCTCCCCAACGGGCGCGGTGCTCTCGCCCCGGCCGGCCCGGCCAGGGCCCTCCCGGGCCCCGCGAGGCCCCCGTTTAGGCCGAGGCGGGGAGCGGCCAATGGGACAAGCAAGAGAGGAGACGCCCTGACGCTCTGGGGGGGGAGCTAGGTCAGGAAGGCTCGAGCCGCCCAGACAAGTCATCCCTAGTGGGAGGACGGTTACCTCAATGAGGCCACGCCCTCATCGTGTGAGTGGGGTGAAGGGTTCTTTAGTTCTTGACATATGTTCTGGGTTTTCGTCTTCCCCCCACTTCCAATATTTTCCCACCTCTTCCTGGGCGTCGACGCTTCATTGTGCCTGTGTGCTTTTTCCTCCCCTGAGCTCATTATCCCTGAGATCGGGGCGTCGCGCTGTTGTCGGTGGCGGGGCCCCCCTGGGGGGGGGGGCACTCCACCTGCTCGAAACAGGCGCCCAACACAGCCAAGATCTACTCCACGGGGGGGGGGAGGGGGGGGGGCGAGGGCCCGCGCCGATCGGCAAAATAATGAATAAGAGAACGATCACAAGTAGGAAGGCGTTGAAGGTAGAAGATTGGGTTCCGCCCGCCCCCGAAGGAGGACGGAAAAGAGGTGAAGCCACTCGATCACTAAAAGAGGAACAAGCTCTCAAAGCAGATCGGAATCTGGGGATCCAAAAATATCTACCTTCAACGGCCGATGGGTACGGGACGTAGGAGGACATCCGAGTACTACGCGCTCCCCCCCATGGAGGAGCACGTCCGCCCCGAACAGATAGTACGGGCATATGTTAGTACATCATTATCCGGGCGGTGTGGCCAAAACCATACACATATATCCAGGCCACGACCATACATGTATATATATATATATGTATATATATACATATATATATCCTAGGCCACATATCCTTATCCAGGCCACGACCATACACATATATGTATACACGTATACATATGAATACATATATATATATATGACTTCCGAGCGCGCGCGTCGCCCTGGCCGGGCGATGCACACATGCATAGTATAAGTACCGCAGCACCCCGCAATTGCTGATAAGAGTGAGGGGGGGCGGCGCGGGGTGGGTCGCGGGGTGGGTCGCGGGGTGGGTTGCGGGTGGGGGCGCAGGCGAGGAGGAGCAGGAGGACGACGACTCCGGCAACAACAGCACTCCTTTTCATACTGTTCGCTTTGATCTGCTCGCGTTCCACTCTACACGTATGTCATAAACCTCGGTGCCCGCCCTCTTCGTATTCGATCGTACCCCCGTTGGGGGTAGATCTCTTCCTGACCTCCCAAGTGTCGTTGGTGCAGCCCCTGAAGCAGGCGAAGACGAGGAGGATGGAAGGACGGGGCAAGGAGAAGGCAGAAGGACGGAGCACGAGGGAGCCATGTCGACGCTCTGCGAGCGGGGCGCGGCCAGCGGAAGTGGCCGAGGACGGACTGAGGAGGCAAGGCTGCAAGGGTGCCCTTGGCAAGGTTGCCTGTCCTCAGGATGCGGCTTGACTGCAGGAGCGGGAGAACAGGTGGCAACTTCAGACGGGCGAGCCGGGCGGGCAAACCCTGACGCGCAGGCCGAGCGGGCGGGCCCAGGCGGCCGGGGCGCGCGGGCGGGTCGCTGAAGCGTCGTCGACCCTGCATGAGTTGCGAGGAAGGCTCGAGCGCGATAGCGCGATCCCCAAACAAACCGCAAGAAAGGCCAGAGCGAGAGCCTATAGTTCCTGTGCCGCGGGCGCGAGGAAGTCCCACTAGAGAGCGCGATCCCTGCATACAGTAGGAGCTCGACCACAAGAAACCTTCCACATGAAACCCAACCCTGAGACCCCAGGATGTCCATTTTTTTGTATGGGAATGTCACATTTCCCATCGAAGAACCATCGAAACCCAAGAAATCCAGGGCACCCTGGAGGCAAGCAGGGTGCTTCTTGGCATGCGCTTCAACTGTGAAGTGTGAGGAAGTCCAAAACAAAAGCGCGATTGCTGATAATTGTCAACAAAAATGCGCGCAAGAACGCGATATTGAATGAACTACGAGGAAGCCCTACGCGAAAACGCAATTCCTGCATACCTTGTGAAGTAGTCCCGCTTGAGAGCGCGATTCGAAAATAAATTGCGAGGAGATATCAAGCGGGAGCAGCTGTTGTGGTTAATCGGGGGCTAGGGCCACAGTCTGAGCCTCACATTTCCCCTTGGAAAAGAAGAGGGCGCGAGCCCCGGAGGGGCACTTCAATTGAAACACAAAACGTGAACCCTCCATCAACATCAATGATTCTTAAGAAATGAGAAGTCAACTGTTCGCTCTTATCTTACCTGCTCGCGTGTCATTCAAGATGTAAATCACAAAACCTCGATACCCCACCCTTTCCTCTTCGATCGTACCCCCCTTGGGGGGACATTGTCCTTATCTTCCACGTGTAGTTGACGAAGCCCCTAACACAAGGGAAGAAAGGGAGGAGGGAAGGGACGAAGGGGCGGGAGAAGAATGGGGCGCGAGAAACATCAGTACGAGGGTTAGGAACAACAAAAACAAACGGCAGAACCAGACGGGCGGGTCGGGTGGGCGACCATATCGGGCGAGCCCAGCCGGCGGGGTCGAGCGGGCGGGTCGCTGAAGCGCCAGTCCTGCATGACTCGCGAGGAAGTCTAGAGCAATAGCGCGGTTCCCAAATCAGTCATCGGCAAGTCCATAGCGAGAGAATGATGCCTGAGTGTCGTGGTCGCGTTGTATGGATGAATTAAAAGGACCCCCCACGCAAGAGCGTGATCCCTGCATAAAGTATGAGGAAATCCCTCACGTGATCGCGATGTTGAATCAATTGTGAAATGCCAGGCAGGAGTAATTGTTTTGTAGTCCAGGGGCCAGCGACCCAATCTGAGCCCCAAGACTTGCCCTTCCAAAAAACAAGGTGTGAGCCCCAGGAGGGGTACTTCAACTGAACAAACAAAGTGGGCACCAGAGAGGGAAATAAATAGAACGTATTCTTGAACCACAATATTCATCAACAACAACAGCAACAACAACAGCAACAACATCGACGACGATGACAACAGCAATCATTTAAAGACTGTTCGCTCTGATCCGTTCCTGCGCCTGCCATTCAACATGTACATCCCAAATCCTCGATACCCGCCCTCTTCGTCTTCGATCGTACCCCCTTGCGGGTATATCGTATCTCCCTTACCTGCTACGTGTATTTCGTGCAGTCCCTGAGGCAGGGGAAGAGACGACGGATGGAAGGAATGGACAAGGGGTAAGGACGAGGATGGAACACGAGAGAGAGTAGCAGAAGGGGGGCTAGGAGAAGAGAACACGTGGCAGAACCAGACGGGCAGATCGGGTGGATAATTCCTAACGGGCGGGCCGGGAAGGCGGACCCAGGCGGCCAGGTCGAGCAGGCGGTTTGCTGAAGCGTGCGTCCTGCATGGATCGCGAGTAAGTTTCAGGCGATAGCGCGATTCCCTAAAACATTGCGAGGAAATCCACAGCGAGATCGTGACTCCTGAGTGTCGAAGGCGCGGCGTCTGAATGAATTGTGAGGAAGTCCCGCGGGAGAGCACGATTCCTGAGTACATTGTGAGGAAGCCCCGCGCGAAAGCGCGATTTGGGAATACACTGTGAGGAAATATCATGCGGGAGCCGTTGTTGTTATTGTTGTAGGCCGAGAGCCAACAACACAATTCTGAGACTCAAGACTTTCCCTTTAAAACAACCGGGTGCGAGCCCCAGGAGGGACACTTCAATTGAAAAATCCATGTGCCCGGGGGGATCAACAACAAGTAGTCATTTGAAATGAACAGTCAACAACGACAACAGCAACATCAGCAGCAACAGCCGCAGCAACAACAACACCACCACCACCACCGCCACCACCACCAGCAACAGTAAGATCACCATTAACAACAACAACAACAACAACAACAACGATAACAACAACACAACACAAACAACAACAAGGAACAACCGCGCGTGAGTGCCCCATGGTCCCGGACCTCGTTCCCCGCGTTCTTCCCTAGGGCGGACCCCCCCCCCCCCCAGCAACCAGCAACCAGCAACCAGCAATTCCGAGGAAATGTCCAGCGATAGTCCGATTCCCAAATACATCCAGAGGAAATCCACAGCGAGAGCTTGACTCCTGAGTGTCGAGGGCGCGGCGTTTGACTGAATTGTCAGGAAGACCTCGCGACAGAACTACTCCTATGTAAATTGCTTGGAAATCCCGCGCGAGAGCGCGATTTAGGAATCCATTGTGGAAGGATATCAGGCGGGAACCGCTGTCTTTGTAAACCGGGGGGCGGAGGCCCAGTGGGACTGTTTTGTGTTCGATCGTGCCCCCGTTTGGGGTATATTTCTCTTACCTGCAACGTGTATTTCTGCAGCCCCTGAGGCAGGGAAAGAGACGACGGATGGAAGGAAGAGACAATGGGGAGGGAAGACGATTAAACACGAGGGAAGGTAGCAGAAGGGGGGCTAGGAGCAGAAAACACGTGGCAGAAGCAGAGAGGCAGATAGGGCGTATAGACCCTAACGGGCGGGTCGGGAAAGCGGGTCCAGGCGGCGAGGTCAAGCAGGCGGGTTGCTGAAGCGTGCGTCCTGCACGACTCGAGAGAAAGCCTCGGACGACAGCGCGTCTCCTAAATACATCGTGAAGAAATCCACAGCGAGAGCGTGACCCCTGAGTGTCGAAAGGGCGCCGTCTGAAGGAATTGTGAAGAAGAAACGGAAGAAGCATCAAGCGGGAGCGTCGTTGTTTGTAGGGGGTCCTGAGGCGAACGCCGGTCCTGAGGTGAAAAGCAGTGAGCGGGAGCGCCGATGTTGTGGGGAAGTCGGCTTTGGGGGGCACGCAAGAGCCCTGGACCCGAGTGAGAAAAGAGGAAGTATCGAGCCGGAGCGTTGCTGTTGTTGCACTCTCACTTCTGAAGAATAATGATTGTTGATCCCCCCCGTCCGGTGCACATTGTTTTTTCGGTTTAAGTGCCCTTCCCGGGGCTCGCACCTTGTTTTTTTACCAAGGAAAGTCTTGAGGGTCAAACTATGTCGTTGGCCCCCGGTTTACAACAACATCAACGGCTCCCGCCTGATACGTCCTTACAATTTATTGAAGAATCGCGCTCTCGCTCTGGATTTCCTTACAATTTACCACCAGATAGTGGCTCCCGCTTGATACTTCCTCACAATATATTGAAGAATCGCGCTCTCGCATGGGACTTCTTCGGGACTTACAGCCGCATCGCGGCTCCCGCCTGATACTTCCTTACAATTTTTCCAGATGCCGCTCCTCGACACTGAGGAATCGCGCTCCCGCTGCACATTGCCTGGCGGTTCAAGCAGAATTTGCGCTTCAACGACCCGCCCTCTCGACCCGCCCGTGTGGGCCTGCCCGCCCGACCAGCCCGTTAGGGACTGCAGTCGCCGCTCGCTGCCCTTCGCCCACCTTCGATGCCCCTCGCTGCCCGTGTTGGTTCCGCGGTCGCCTTCGCTCGCTGCCCTTCGTGGCCCCGTTGCTGCCCTCAGCGGCCACGTCGCTGCCCCGTGTGGCCCCGCAGTATATGCCCTTCGTAGCCCCGCTGTCGCCCTTCGTGGCCCTCTCGCTGCCCTTCGCGGCCCGTTTGCTGCCTTCAGTGGCCCCGCTGTCGCCCTTTGCCTTTGTGGCCCCATATACGAATGCCCTTCGTGGCCCCCGCTCGTTCGCAACCGTCGTGGCCCCATATGCATGCCCTTCGTGGCCCCGCCGTCGCCTTTCGTGGCCCCCTCTCTGCCCTTCGGCGAGAGAGGGGGCCAACAATCTCCACCCCTTCCCGCTCGCATTCCGCATTTCTCCCAAATTATTCCCAGCCCCTCCTCCAGATTCCTCCGTGCGCCCCCCGTTCCGCCGCACTCCTCCCGGTTCCTCTTCTCCACTCGTTGCCGCTCCTCCTCCTGAGACCCTACTCTTGTCCACTCCATCCCGATCCACTCCACATCCCCGCGCTCCTCTCGACACGGTTGCAGTTCGAACAATCCTTCCGCCCCACTCTCCCAACATCCCGCTGCTTTTCAGGGTTCCAGGAAATTTGTTTCTGACACCAGTTCGCAGCTGTACGTCCCCCCGTGGGGGTATCCACGATCTGTTCTTTCAAGAGGGTGGCACGTGGCGTTGATTATGGCGCGACCCATGGCGAAACTTATTGTTAACCTGTGTTGGAATGGCTGGCGAAAGCCATGGCGCAATCTGAACCGCCACTCAAAGCGCAAATCATCGTCCTCCCTCCTTCTTGCCCCTCCCCTCCCGTCCTCCGATCCCTTCGTCCTCACTATACCCCTTTATCTGTTACCCTTCGTTTTCAAGGGCTTCACCAACCACGTGTGGCAGGGAACGAATATACCCCCCAAAAGGGAGTACGATCGAAAACGAAGAAGGCAGGCTTCCAGGGTTTGGGATATGCATATTGAATAACACGCGAACAGATAAGAGCGAACAGTATTGAAATGATTGTTGTTGTTGGGGAACGGTTTTGGCGCACCCCCGGAACGCCTGGGCGAGAGCGCGAAAGCGCATTCAGGATGTCCAGCAATACCTGTTGTTTAGTAATAGAGGCTCAAGAGCACCTCTTTAACACTGTTCGCTCCTATCTGCTCGCGTGCCATTCGACACGTAAATCCCAAACCCTCGATGACCGCCCTCTTCGTCTTCGACCGTACCCCCTTGGGGGTATATCTCCCTTGCCCTCGACGTGTATTTCGCGCAGCCCCTGAGGCAGGGG
Source organism: Prorocentrum cordatum (assembly GCA_963575745.1). NCBI lineage: Eukaryota > Dinophyceae > Prorocentrales > Prorocentraceae > Prorocentrum > Prorocentrum cordatum. The sequence goes on along the minus strand of CAUYUJ010016138.1, from coordinate 871,174 downwards.
AAGCGAAGACGGAGGGAAGGGGGACGGAGCAGGATGGAGCACGACAGAAACTGGAAGGACGGGAGCTAGAAACAAAAAACACGTGGCAAGACCGGACGGGCAGATCTGGCGGCCAGACCCTAATGGGCGAGTCGGGAGGGCGGGCCCAGGCGGCCAGGTCGAGCAGGCGGGTTGCTGAAGCATGAATCACGCATGAAGCGCAAGGAAATCTGAGGCGACAGCGCGATTCCCAAGTAAATCGAGGAAAAAGTCAAAACGAGAACGTGATTCTTGAATGTCGCGCGCGCGGCGCGTGAATAAATTGCGAGGAAGTCCAACGCGAGAGCACGATTCCTGCATAAGTTGGAAGGAACTCCTGTGCGAGAGCGCGATATCGGAATACAATGTGAGGACGTATCAGGCGGGAGTCGTTGCTGTTGTCGCCAGGGGGCTAGGGGCACAGTTTGAGCAGGAAGACTCTCCCTGATAAGAAAGCAGGTGCCAGCCCCGATGGGGGGCAACCGAATGGACAAAACACAAGGTGCACGGGCCTTCCGCCCCACTCTCCCAACATCCCGCTGCTTTTCAGGGTTCCACGAAATTTGTTTCTGACACCCGTTCGCAGCTGTACGTCCCCCCGTGGGGGTATCCACGATCTATTCTTTCAAGAGGGTGGCACGTGGCGCTGTTTATGGCGCGACCCAATGGCGAAACTTATTGTTAACCTGTGTTGGAATGGCTGGCGAAAGCCATGGCGCAATCTGAACCGCCACTCAAAGCGCAAATCATCGTCCTCCCTCCTTCTTGCCCCTCCCCTCCCGTCCTCCGATCCCTTCGTCCTCACTATACCCCTTTATCTGTTACCCTTCGTTTTCAAGGGCTTTACCAACCACACGTGGCAGGGAACGAATCTACCCCCCAAAAGGGAGTACGATCGAAAACGAAGAAGGCAGGTATCCAGGGATTGGGATATGCATATTGAATAACACGCGAACAGATAAGAGCGAGCAGTCTTAAAATGATTGTTGCTGTTGTTGGGGAACGATTTTGGCGCACCCCCAGAACGCCTGAGCGTGAGTCTCATTTTCAAATGCAGCCGGCGCCTGGGCGAGAGCGCGAAAGCGCATTCAGGATGCCCAGCAATACCAGTTGTTTAGCAATAGAGGCTCAAGAACACCTCTTTAACACTGTTCGCTCCTATCTGCTCGCGTGCCATTCGACACGTAAATCCCAAACCCTCGATGACCGCCCTCTTCGTCTTCGACCGTACCCCCTTGGGGGTATATCTCCCTTGCCCTCGACGTGTATTTCGCGCAGCCCCTGAGGCAGGGGAAGCGAAGACGGAGGGAAGGGGGAGGGAGAAGGAGGGAGCACGACAAAAACTGGAAGGACGGGAGCTAGAAACAAAAAACACGTGGCAAGACCGGACGGGCAGATCTGACGGCCAGACCCTAATGGGCGAGTCGGGAAGGCGGGCCCAGGCGGCCAGGTCGAGCAGGCGGGTTGCTGAATCATGAATCACGCATGAAGCGCAAGGAAATCTGAGGCGACAGCGCGATTCCCAAGTAAATCGAGGAAAAAGCAAAAACGAGAACGTGATTCTTGAGTGTCGTGCGCGCGGCGCGTGAATAAATTGCGAGGAAGTCCAACGCGAGAGCACGATTCCTGCATAAGTTGGAAGGAACTCCTGTGCGAGAGCGCGATATCGGAATACAATGTGAGGACGTATCAGGCGGGAGTCGTTGCTGTTGTCGCCAGGGGGCTAGGGGCACAGTTTGAGCAGGAAGACTCTCCCTGATAAGAAAGCAGGTGCCAGCCCCGAGAGGGGGCAACCGAATGGACAAAACACAAGGTGCACGGGTGGGGTGGACCAACAATAATTTTGTTTCAAGAATGAGAACTCTACAACAGCAACAACAACTTTAGTAATACTTATTTTTTACTTACAGCGATACTACGCTTAACATTATTAATGCGACTAACGCTACTCAGCATGATACTACACATAATGACAATGCAACGAACCCTGATACTACGACCACTAAGAACCATGATTGTAATGCCTGTCGTTGTGTAAACACTATCGCGTGTCACTCGACACGTATCCCCCCAAAGAACAATCCCCGCCCTCTTCGTCTTTGATCGTAACCCCCTTTGGGGGGCACAGCCTCCGTCCTTGCCGCGAGAATGACTGGCCAAACCCTTAGACAAGTAATAATAGAAATGATGAACAACGAGAGAACAAGGAGGAAGGGAGTGGAGAGGAATAGAGATAGGAGGGGAGGGCGCCAGAGGGAAGGAGGGAGAAGAGGGAGGGCGAGAGGGATTTAAAGAGAACCCGCGGAGAATGAAGCAGCCCAACCCCTTAACCCTTGCATCTGTGTCCACGGGATTGAGTGTGGCCCAAAAGCCACAACGGGCGGAGAGGCCGAACTTCATTGTCCCCTCCAAAGTCCCTATCGTAGCGATTGTTTCTTCATCGGATGCAGATTAGCAAGAGGAGATGACAAGGCAGTCGCAGGTGAAAGCGCGGCTCCCGAGTCAATTCTGAGACATGTCAGCGCCAAAGCGCTATTCCAGAGCACCGAAAAAGCGATTCGTGGAGTAAATCGTGAGGGCGTCTCTGGCAAGGGCGCGATTCCAAGACACACTGAAATGCAGTCCCGAACGAAAGCCCGATCTCTCAACCTATTGCAAGGAAGTATCAGGCGGAAGCCGTTGTGGGGGCCAAGGACATTCCATAGTCTTACAAGGGCGATTGTCCCTTGCAAAAAGCAAAAGGCACTTGAATTGCAGAACACACAAGGTGCACCAGAGGGGGGATCAACAACCATTTTTCAGGAGTGGAAACTCCACATCGAGAGTCCTTACCACGGAAGCCCGCTTCAGACACGCATCCAGACAGGGATGGCGTAAGACCGCTCGGCCCCCTAACCCCAACTCCTGGGTGATGCAGAAGCGAGGGGCAACGGTAAGGGAGGACCAGCCTTGGTGGGGGAACGTCGACCTGGAATCGGCGATGCATCGCCGATGGATCGGCGATAGGCCCCCAATGACGTATCCGCATGTTCCTGGGCGGGGTGTGGCAGTCGGGCCCCCATCGGCGATCAGTGGGTGATTGGGGCTCGATGCGTTCCCCCCTGAGTCCACGCCCCCCCTGACGTTGCCCCTGCACGGGGCGTACACACAAAAGCAGGCAGGCAGAACACCCATGGCCCCTGGCAGCCCAGCCACCAGCGCGCGGCAGGTCTTGCTATGCTCGGGGGGCATACCTGAGGCCCCCTCCCCCCTGACCCAGACCCCCGACGTCGTGATTTGTTCAAAACGTCGACCCCCAGAGGTCTGGACCCCTTCCCAGGGGCCGGTTTTTCATCCCGAGTCGTTTTTTGACAGTCCCGAGGCCCGGGAAGGACCCCGGAGGCCAAAAACAGCGAAACACCTCCCGTCGTTGTTGTTTTTCACAACGCGAGGAGGAGGAGGAGGAGGAGGAGGAGGAGGAGGAGGAGGAGGAGGAGGAGGAGGAGGAGGAGGAGGAGGAGGAGGAGGAGGAGGAGGAGGAGGACGGAGAAGGAGAAGGAGGAGGAGGAGCAGGAGGAGGAGGAGCGAGGAGGTCTGGGGACGTGGCCCCTGAAGGCGGGCACGTCGCCCCGAGGCCCACAGGACGGCCCCCCCGGCGGTGGCGCAGAGGTGCCCTCTCCTGCGGACCGTGGGCCTGCACGCCCGCCTGAAGCGTGGCGCACGAGGCCCGCGCGAGCCCCCGGCGGCGGGCCCCTGTCGGGAAGGCACCCCGCGGGCCGTTGCGCGCGCGCAGAGACCCTGGAGGAACAAACGGCGGGATCACTTCTCGACGGGCTGGTGGGACTGCACGAAGAGTTGAGGAGATTATGGAGCAGCCTCGTCTCGATTCCTTCGGGACTCCTTCGGTGGCAACTCGCCGGAGCCTCCCATGCCGTCTTGCTGTCTCTCGCGAATAGACGCCGACCGACGCTACTCGACACTTGTCAACAGCAATCGGCGCTAAATCAATGCTAACCGGCACTGATAGATGCCGATCGACGCTGAGTCGGCCCTTTCTCTGATTTCTCATCGGCTATCAGACGCTAGCGCAAGCTGATGTAATCGGAAAGCGGAGCTACGAGAACATACAAGGCTTCCCCGATTTGCGACCGATAAACGGCATGATAACAATTTCTCAGAGGTCCGCGCGGATTTCTTGGATCCATGCTGAACACCCCTCCCCGGGGCGCGGAGCGCACCAGGGGCGGCGCCAGAGGCGCTGCCAGAGGGGCCCAACGCCGATCCAAAAAATCGAGGCGGACCTCCGAGAAGTTAGAGGCTTACAAAGGGGCCCAGGGACACACTTTCACACACACACACACACACACACACTGGTACATCGACTAACATTCCAGGACCCTATATCTGTTCGAATCTGTCCTGGGTGTTCCTCTTCCCCTCCCTTTGCTCTATGTTCCCACCTGCTCCTAGAAATCAGCATTTCGTCTTGGTTGTGCCGATGTGTCCCTCCTGGGCTTCTGCCGTTCTCTGGTCGTCGAGTGCCCCCCGCTAGCCCGAGGCCGCCTCGGGCGCTCGCGGACGCTCGGAGACGTCACCACGGCAGCTCGCGGGTGGTCTCCACGAAGTCCGCCTGTGGGGGGAACGCTGCCGGGGCGTGCGCGCTCCTGTGGAGCGCTGCGGGCCTCCCTGGTGTCAGGTCGGGCATGTCCTCCTACAGGTGGATCTTGCACGAAACATAGTTTAAACAAACACTGCCAAACATAGTCAAAACATCTTCCCCAAACTATTTGTCTTCTATTGTTTGAATACTCTCCCTGTAGAGGGACACGCCCGGCTCAACCCTGGTGGTGCCCTGCGATCCTGAAGTCTCAATGTCTTCGAGCCGGGCATTTTCGCCCTGCGTCGGGCCCTGGGGCCCTCACAGATCGATCCAGCCCGATGAGGAGGCGCGGAGAGATGGGGTCTGGGGCCGCGGCCGTGGTGCTCCACGGTGCTGCCTCCTCTCCGCTGCGTCGGACCTCAGAGTGCGCGCTGGCCTCGGAGGGGTCCCAAAGGGCACGAGAGCGACGCTCACGCGCCGAGCCACGAGTGGACTCCCTGCGGGGCCCACTCCAGCGTGGTGCAGCGCACGCGTGCTTCAAACACCTCGGGGGGGTCGAACAGCCCGGGCCGAGACCCCAGAACGCCTCGGGAGCCGCCAGGCGCCGCCCGGGGCATACGAGGCGATATCTCACGGACGAGAGGCGAGGCCCCACGGAGGGACAAACGCTGTGAAATGCGCAAGAAGCTCTGCAGCCTCCTCCTCCTCCCTCTTCCTCCTCCTCCTCCTCCTCCTCCCTTTCCTCCTCCTCCTCCTCCTCCTCCTCCTCCTCCCTTTCCTCCTCCTCCTCCTCCTCCTCCTCCTCCACCTCCCTCCCTCCTCCTCCTTCCTCCTCCCTCCTCCCTCCTCCCTCCTCCTTCCTCCCTCCTCCCTTCTTCTCCTCCTCCTTCTCCTCCTCCTCCTCCTCCTCCTCCTCCTCCTCCGTTCCTTTTCCTTGCAAAGAACTTCTCCCTTTCGCACCCCGAGGCCAGTTTTTAGAGCGGGCCGGGCGTTTCGCCTGAGACTTCCTCACCATGTGAGGCTCCGAAGCCTAAACGTTGGCAACAGTTTCACAGATGGAGGGCGGGTCGTTTTCTAAATGTGGCTCTCGCCTTAGCGCGGCGCACATTCCTGTCGAACATTTGCAAGGGCTTCACGGATTGAAGACGGGTGGTTTTCAAAATGTGGCTCTCGCCTTAGCGCGGCGCGCATTCGTTTTAATCATTTGCAAGAGTTCCCGGGATTGAGGGCGAGTGGTTTTCAAAATGTGACTCTCGCCTTAGCGCGGCGCACACTTGTTTTGCGGCTCTGGCCTTAGCGCTGCGCGCATTCGCTTATAGCATGTTCAAGAGTTCCACGGATTCCCATCATAAACGCACCAGCAATGGTGTTTTGGAAGGGTTCAGGACGATGCGTGCGCAACAACTGCGTCAGTTCTATGTACTGAAGTCCTAGGAATGGCGTTCTGGCACGATTCAGGATCGTCAAGACGTAACAATCAGGTTGATCCGTGGCGTAAGAATCTCGAGAACAATGTTTTCGCATGCTTGGGGGTCTTCATTCGGGTGTCTTCCAACGAGGTAGTTCCATCAATGGAAAATGAACCGTTGTGGGAGCTTATGTAGAGGGAGCTTGTAGGGGTTTACTCCAACATCGTTGATGACTTTTGGGTTTACACTGGTCCTCCTCCTCCTCCTCCTCCTCCTCCCCCTCCTCCTCCTCCTCCTCCTCCTCCTCCTCCTCCTCCTCCTCCTCCTCTCCCTGCTGGTGCTCGCCCCCCCAGCCGTGCGCGGACGCAGAGACTCGCCACACGCTCTTCCGGGACACCGAATCAGTGTACCGCGGGTTCGCATCCTGCCGCCCCTTGCTTTGGCTCCTGACACTAGGAGGAAAAAACGCCATAATGATAAATTTGTGTGGCGCGCTCCGCGCGGATTTCTGGGATCTGCGTCGGCCCCCCCTCCCTGGTGCGCTCCGCGCGCCAGGGGCGGCACCGGAGGCGCCGCTGAGGGTATCCAGCGAGGATCCAAGAAATCCGCGCGGAACGCCAAAAGTTTATGTCTATGGCGTTTTTCTCCTTCGAGAACTGTCAATTCGTTCAACACTGACCGATTCTGGGTCGTTGGCGGTGTTCAATCGTCAGCAGTACCAAAAACGAGAATGCCGCCGGTCGACAGGACGCGAACCTACCGTAGAGACAATCTTGCCATGACACTTCCCCCCCAAAAAAGAAGCCAGGCCAGGAGGGTCTGTCTGGCCGCGCTGGGCCCACAAGGGGCCTGGCCGACATCCTGTGTCGGCGTTGAAGGTCCCAGTCCCCGAGCCTTGGCCAGAGCCTCGACCTGGTCGACGTAGTAGGCCTCAGACTTCCATCTGCCGTCGTAGTCAAACACGCTTCCCGCGAAGTTGTCAAGGTAGGCGATCACCACGGACTTGTCCAGGCGCTCCTTGTCCTTCACGAGGAGTCGAAGTCCCCCACACGGCTTGTGCTTCTCGCTCAGAGGCGGCTGCACGTAGTCGTGCTTGAGGCAGCGGAACCCGAGAGATCTCAAGGCCATCTGGCGCTGCTTCGCGTCCATGACCCCGTCCTGTCGGGCTGGCGGATGATTCCGTGCGGACACGGGAGCAGCAGGAATGCGGCAGGAAGAGACGGGGAGAGGAGCAGGAGGGAGAGGCAGGGCCAGGAGAGCAGGAGCAAGAGAGAGAGCGAGGCGGAGCAGGAGGAATTTGGATCAGGAGGAGGAGGAAGAGGAGGTGGTGGATGGAGAGAAGGAGATGCAGGAGGAAAAACACGGAGGAGCACGGAGCAGGGGGAAAGGACAAATGTCCGTGATGAGGCGAAGCAGGAGCGGCACAGGGGAGGAGGATGAGCAGCACCTGAGCACCGACAGGTCCCTCAGCAGGAAGAGCAGGAGGAGCAGGAGAGATGGAGAATCACCAAATCTGGTATGGAAGGTTGATGCAATCAAATGCGGTTCAATAAATGTGTTCTGCGGGTTCAATGCATGTTTCTGGTCCTGGAGGCACGATCCATGTGAGGGGTGTGCAAAAAGTGGCCAATTGACGCCGTCTGAAGGCTCGGGGATTGGGGCTCAATCGACTTGTTTCTGGTTCTGGAAAGGGGGGAGGAGGGGGGAGGCCCGGGCGTTGGGGGTTCAATGTCTTTCTCTGGCCCCAGGGGAGGGAGAAGGGGGGAGGCGCTGTATTGCATTGCATTGCATTGTGCTGCCATGCGTTGCATGCATTGTATTGCACTCCATTGCATTGCAATGCACTGCATTGCATTGTTCTGCAATTCATTACATGCCATGTCATCCTGTTGCGCTGCATTGCGTTGCTTTACATTGCATTGCGTTGGATTGCATTGGACTGAATGGAGTTGCGATGCATCCTATTGAGTTGCATCGGTTGCACTTGTGTTTGCAGTAGTTTGCGTTGCAGTGTGTTGCGGGAGAGGGGCAGGAGTTGACGACAGGGAAGGAGGAGAACAGAGGAAGGTAGAGAGGAGGGGAGGAAGGAGGAGGAGTGACGAGGGAGGATGAGGCGTGATGGAGGGGGAGGTGTAAGGGGGAAGGGAGGAAGGAGGATGGAGGAGGGGGGAGGCAGAAGGACGATGAGGAGTAATGATGTTTCTCCTTTGGTTCTTCGCGTCGTCGTCGTGTTTGTCGTCGTCATGGCATGATCTGCCAGCGTGCCTCGAGGCACGAAGTGGGGCGCCGTCAAGTGCGCAAGAGTTCGATGCATTTGTTCTGCACGTGGCGAATAAGAGTAGGGTCGTACTTGCATCCGGGCTCCGCGGTGCTGCGCACGTGACGAGTGGAGTGGAATGGTACTGTGGATGCCGTGACAATGGACACTCTAACAATCCTGTCATTGAATCAAATACGTGTTTAACATATAAAGTTCTTCTGGTTAAAACATTCGCCTACATGCTTAAGGCATGTTTAAAACATTTGTTTTTGGCATCTGGAGATCATTTGGCAGTACGCCTCCTCTCCATTGATCGACTTCCACAAGAATGGTACTTCTTCGCCCGCCCAGGCATTGCCAGGTGACGAGTGGGGCGGGACGGACTTTTCTTGGGCCCCCGCAGCGACGCGCACTGCGGCATACTCCGGCCCTGGAGAAGGGGCGCGCGGGGAGGAGGGAGGAGGGAGGGGAGAGGAGGAGATAGCCCCAAGACGGCCCAAGGCGGCCAAAGAAGTACCCCGAACGGCCACAGATGGCCCCGAGACGGCCCCAAGATGGCTCCAAGACGTTATCGTCGTCGTCATCGTTCTCGTCGCATTTCTCGTCCTCGTCGCTGTGGCATAATATTTGATCGGCTTACGCGGCGCTGCCACCTGTCCAACATTCGAATGGACTGCTATTCCTTTGTGCCTCCAGACGTTGCCACGTGGCGAGTTGAGTGGCACAGTATGTTTTGCTCGGCCCCCGCGGCGTCGTCACGTGACGAACACAATTGTTTGTGTTGTTTTCGCCCCACCCCCGGCGTTGCCACGTGGCGAATCATGGAATCGTGTTGTTTTTGTCGGCCCTCGCGGCGCTGCCACGTGACGAATAGAGCGGGCTAGTACGTTGCCAAAGGGCGACTGAAACGGGATAGAGCTTCTGTCGGCCACCGCGGCGCGACCGCGCGACGAGGCGCGCATGGCATCGCAGCGCATTGAATTGCACTGCAGCGCAGCGTATTGCACTGCACTGCGCTGCGTGTGCATGGCATTGCGTTGCGTCGCACTGCACGGGCGTGACCACGGGCAAGCGCGCGGGCGTGCGGGCGGGCGCGTGGGCGCGCGACCTCGCTGCTTTGTGCGTGGCGAGTAGTGTGGGGTAGCATTTGTACTCGGACTCCGCGGCGCTGCCACGTGACGTGCTTCCGCCCGCCCAGGCATTGACATGTGACGAGTGGGGCGGGATAGTTTATTCGGTTCGAGGGCCGAATCGCCCCCCCGCGTGTTAAAGGATTTGATGTTGGGGGAGGCGGAGCGCATCGTGTGCTTGCTGTTGGTATCGGCGTGGTATACCCGCGATGCTTTTCTTCGGCGCTGCCTCCCACTCCTCTCTTTCTCCCACTTTCTCTTTCTCCGCCACCGTCCGCCTAAACTTCAGCCTAAGCAGAGCCTAAGCCGCAGCCTAGCCCAGCTTAAGCTCCAGCCGAAGTTTAGCCGAAGTCTAGCCTCAGCCTCAGATTCAGCCTCTGTCTAGAAAAGCCTCTGCTTCTCCAGCCTGGCCTAAGCCTGGCCTGAGCCTAAGCTTCAGCCTCGGCCTAGCCTAAGCTTTAGCCTAAGCGTTGCCTACGCCTGGCCCAAACTCGAGCCTAAACCTAAACTCCAGCCCCCGCCTGGCCTAAGCCGCAGCCTAAGCCAGGCAAGCCTAAGCTTCAGTCTAGCCTAAGCATAGCCTAAGCCCGACCCAAACCCCAGCCTAAGCCTAAGACTCAGCCTAGCCTACACCTCAGCCTAAGCCTAGCCTGAGCCTCGTCCAAACCTTAGCCTGAGCTTCGGCGGAAGCCTCAACCTAAGCCAATCCCAACCCTAGCCTAAGCCTCAGCCTAGCTTCAGCCTGAGCCTCATCCTCAGCCTAAGATAAGCCCCAGCCTCAGCCTGAGCCTCGGCCTGTGCCTAACCTCCGCCAAAGCCTAGCCTGAGCCTCTGACCTCCAAGTGCTATTACAATGCTAGGGTATTAATACTACCTCATTACTACAACAGTTCTACTATCATAGTATGCGGCTACGACTACTCCTGCAACGCAATTGCTGGTACAACAACTCGACAATATTAGAGTGATGCTACACTATTAACAGTGCTACAAGACCGTGCTGTTTGCACAGCCACCACTACGTTGTTATCACTACTACTGTAACAGAGCACCATTACGACTTCAGTAGAATGCGGTTAACACAATACTACTACGGCACTGCGCTGCTAGGGCACGTCGGCCGTGCTTGAGTACTCCAATGTTAAAGCTCCATTACAACTACTGCCAGTATTAGAGCAATACCAGTACAGTGCTAACGTATCACGTGTCATAGCACTGCTGCAGCGTTGCATTGCGACTATTACAGCGTCTGCAACTACTGTTACAGCGTCACCACTACAGCACTACACTCTGATAGTGTCACAACAATTAGTTGTGCCATGCTGCGGCAGTGGAGCATTCCTATTACAGTATTGCAAGACATCGTTAAGTACTAATCCGACGAATCATGTACTAGTGCACTGTTTCTACACTGCCACTGCTACACTAGCACACCAGTCCCATAACAGAACGAAACGATTCCTACAGCACTACTACTATCGCACTCCAGTTCGATGGTATCAATACTCTATCCGAGTACGGCAGCATTGGGTTATTTTGGACTACAAGACTACAGTGCGACTACTAAACCCAATACTAGGGTATGATCTTTACTGCCAGACCTGGGTACTACCTACTACGATTACTACTACTACTACTACTACTACTACTACTACTACTACTACTACTACTACTACTACTACTACTACTACTACTACTACTACTATACTACTACTACTACTACTACTACTACTACTACTACTACTACTACTACTACTACTACTACTACGTCTACGTCTACGTCTACGTCTACGTCTAACGTCTACGTCTACTTCTACTACTACTACTACTACTACTACTACTACTACTACTACTACTACTACTACTACTACTACTACTACTACAACTACATCTACTCCGACTCTTCTTCTTCTTCTTACTACTACTACTACTACTACTACTACTCCTCCTCCTCCTCCTACTACTACTACTACTACTACTACTGGTTTGGATGACTACTGCGCTGCCACTTCACTGATACAATACTACTCTGGCTGGGCACGGTATTATAATACCAATAGTCCAGTCCTAATGTATCTGTACCTATATATATATATATATATATATATATATATATATATATACATAATACATACTTAATAGGTTCCCTCTCGCCAGGTCGTCCGAAGCTGGGCCGCGCGCGCACGCCTTCCGTTAGCTGGGTGAGGACGCGCGCCAGTCCCAGTGCCAACTTGCGCCAACATCGGTTCCCACAGCAAGGGAGGCATGGGTGCAAGAGGGCGAATCACCGCTGACTCGCCCGACCATGCGATATACCGTGACCTTGCCGCACCCTCCTGATGTCCCCCCCTCGGCAACTGCAATCGTAGGCCCCACCCCCTCGGCAGCTGCCATCATAGGGGCTGCCGGGGGTCCCGCTCCCATTCTTGACACTGTCGCCGGCGCCATTGCCAATGGAGGGGGCCGAGGCTCTCCCTACGGTCCCTCGGCCAACGAAGACGACCGTAGGGAGGGGTGCCAGCGCACCTCCACTACTCAGACCTGCAAGACCTTACGGCGCCAATTGCCACCATTCACCGTTTTCCTTCCTCTCCCTCCTCCCCCCCAAAAAAGACCATGCTCTCTTCCCGCTTGCTCTGCCCACCTTGGACCCCCTCCGGGAGGGGCGAGACTGCCTACAGCCCGTACTGAGCCCGGGACTTCGCGTTGGGTCGCGGCCGTGCCCCGGCCGGTCCTCGACCTTCGCCTCGCGGCGGCCCCAGGCAACGGAGCCCGAGACGAGGGAGGCGCACGCATCACACCTTTTCCCTCTGGGAAGGAGGGGCAGGAGGACGAGAACCAGGGGAGGGAGAAGCTGGGGACGAAGAGGGGGGAGGAGGGATAGTGCGTCGGGGCTGGCCTCCGAGAGCGTAGTGAAAGGGAGGCCCCGCGCCCCCCCGTGCAGATAGAGGCCTCCTAGATGGGGTCCGAGGATCGTGCCGCATCGCCGACGCATCGGCGATGCATCGCCGATGCATCGGCGATGCATCCGCGACGTCGGCGACGTATTGGTGCCGTTGGAATGGAGAACATCGGGCTCCACATCGAGCCGCATCGGCGATGCATCGGCGATGCGGCGCGATCCTTCGACCCCATCTACGGTCAACCCACATCAGAAGGATGCGCGGTCAGGACGCACGGGCCTCGGACGGCCACGTCGACACTTTGCAAGCGGGGCGCGGCCAGCGAAAGCGGCCAAGGATGGGCCGAAGGGGAAGGATGCAAAGGTTCCCTTGGGAAGGTTGCCCATCCTTACAATGCGGGTTGACTCTACTCGGACCCCATTGGGGAGACCTGGAGCAGAGGATTTCTTGGATCCGCGCTGGACCCCCCTCCTTGGCGCGCGGAGCGCGCCAGGGGCGGCGCCCGAGGCGCCGCCAAGGGGGAGCCCAGCGCGGATCCGAGACATCCGCGCGGAGAGCCAACAAGTTTATGTTTGTGGCGTTTTGTTCTTCTTCGAAGAGGGGACACACCAACACCAAGTGCGTTCACCAGGAGAGGGTGATCCTAGATGTTCGTGTTGCGTTGGTGGAAGTATTTCGGGCACTTCTGGGAAGCCCAAACACTACCACCATCACCGAGATTGGGATCAGCTTCCCTCGGTGGAGGCACACTGCTGACCTGAAGGCGCTGGTGCCAACCTCTGGGCCTCCGAGACACACCACGGGCACCGCCGGACCCCTGCCGGGGCCCCTGCCGACCCCTGCCGGGGCCCCTGCCGGGGCCAGGAGATGCCCCGACGCGGAGCCAGGCTGCGGCGGCGGGGCCGGCCCTCCAGGGAGGCCCCCCAAAAACGCCGACGAA